>NMRA01000409.1:76630-118307 GCA_002633005.1 Phoronis australis | reverse complement strand
TTTTTTAAGTATTGTATCCCTTCGATCCAACTGAAAGTGTTCAGTAGTACTACATGTAAATAGCTATCTATTATATGGAAAGGTTGACGCAAAAGTACAACCCACGGTTCTTCACTAGGCCACGTGAACTGAAAACTCAGGTGAAAGCAAATATGGCCGCGAGTCTAGAGCTCTCAGGAAGTGATCTGTTTGTGTCAACGCAAACGGTTACCAGCTGCCATAGCTCTCTACTACACCATTGTTGACAGATGACGTCAAGGCGAGACCAACTGAATTTTCACATCTTGGCGTGAACAGTGAGCTCAGGTTATGACTCAGGCTGTAGATATCCATCTGCAGTCGTCCTTAAAGACTCGGAAGCTATAGTTAGACAAAGTAGAAATAGGTTTAAATGTAGGCTACGTTTGATTTTGGAGTATCATTCATTTCCACATTCATATTACTTTCACGAACCAAGACACGAACAAAAAATTAAAATTTTGGTTTAAAAACCCGTGATTTGTAGCCTCGTAATATTCAATAGATAGGCTATGCCTTTCGACTCCATGTTGGTTTTGGCAAGAGCACACTGAGTTGGCTGAAAACCTGTGCATGAAATGAAGGTAGACTTTTCTCGGAGAAGATGGCGGTAGTGATCACCTCGGATTCACAAAGAGAAATTTGATCAAGTGTAAACCAAAGTCCTGAAGTGCTTTGCAACTCTCGTTTTACGTCAGTTGCTCTAAGTATCTGATTTATGGAAATAATAAGTAACAGATAGATGGGGCAGCCGTTCGGTACTGAACGCTAACTTCAGGGATTTTCTCTACACAGTGAGTGCTACAGTATGTGTAAATTGATGTTAGGACATGGTGCATGTTTGCAATGAGTCGTGAAGTAATATCTTACATCTCCTGCAGGTTATAATATGTTCCCCCCCAAAAAAACTCTTATTTTCCAAACCTGCCGCCGAAACCTCGTTGTTTACCTTTTGAAGTTTCGTAAAAATAGACCACAAAACGTACATGTAAGATGGCCGAGCATTAAACCTAACCGTCATGCTTTTTAATTCTTCGTTTCTTCTCTGACATACGAATGCCAAAAGGAAGGTACGCATTTAGCGAGACTATTTATAAGAACTAGTCCATTTGCAGGGATGACGTCATATTAATTTCGAATACCTTACGTGTAGTACTGCCCAAAGCTCTGTGTTTCGATAAGATGTCCTTTCTTTTATTATGCAACTTGTTCCACGCACGTGCCGTATTCTATATCAGGGCTCCCTCGTGCTGAAATTATGACAACTCTCATCTCAACGGGGACGTTGCCTCTCATTATCGGCAATATTGTTGCCGATTCAATATCCACAGGGCGTATTTAATTATGTCGCCTTGCATTTTCATCATTGTGTTTTCAAACATAAATCTAATCACTTTTTTATTTCTCATGACGTCAACTGCTCGTTATTATAATCATTATATTTGTGACAAAGCTTCGGGAATCGCCTACATACACCTGAACCCACCAGTGTCAGAAGAAGAGTGCACATGCACTTAGAACGCACAATAGAGCCACGATGTAGAAATCGATGCTGCAGAAATAAAGTCACATTTCAGCGGCGTAAGCACGCGTTTACGCATTCGCGTGTTCAAAATGAGATTGCGCGTGCACCTACAGGATCAATATGTAGTGTCACTATAAGATTGTTATTATTGATTCTTTGAACCGTTAACCTCGTCCACAGTGCCACATCTGAAGCACTGAGAAAAAAGTGTATTTGCTATTAATTTGCGATTATTCCATAGTGTTGGAAGGAATTATTCCAGATGCGCGTGCAGTTAGCGCCCGTTCACATGACGCACTATCTGTTTTCTGATTCGGGGGGAGGGGGCTCGGGGGTACGCCTCAGAGAAACAATATGTCCGAAAAGTAGAAAACGAGACAAAGGTCCACTAAAATGGCAGGAATTCGGCGAATGCACAATTCATAGCTCTGGACGTACCCCGTTTTTAATTTTTTTCCACGTTCTTAAGAATTCGAGCCCTCCCCCGCGCATGGACTTTTCTGTTCATTTGACCGGTGGGCCACATTCGCTTGTACGTGACGCCATTTCTCGACCAATCGCGAGTCAGGAGAAACGGGGTTTTCGCCTGTCCTCCGAATATACATAAAGGGTTTATGCAAAGGAGATAATGTAGTTTTAAAAGAATACTACACCGTTTTGATGACTTCAACCCATCCTCGTTCTGTCACCTGCTAATATGTCATTGGCGTCAATCTTGAAAGATAATAGCAAGAACCATCTAAAATTCATACCTCCTATTTCACAAATTGGACACTATGGTCCTTGGTGAGTGGTTTTTCGCACAGTTTCCGTGTAATTCACTAAAAGCATGGGACACGCTTTCCCATTTAGATAATTTTGAAAGGAGTTTTCAATATCTCGTCCAAACTCTTGAATGTTGTCGAGAGTTACAGATTATTATTTCGTTTCCTAGAGCTGGACGGGAATGTCGTTTTTAGTATCTGTTATTGGGGTAAAATCAAGTTTGGTTTCCTTTTAATGAAGTGTAGAATCCATCAGCCGCTGCGCTTGTTGCTCAGTCCTCGCGGCAAGTCCTCCGAGAGAGTGGCGTCATTGGTATCCCTTTAATGAGTATTGCGCATGTGTATCACCCCAGAATGTACTGTAAGACAAAATTGTAGTATTCACTGTGTTTATAAATTTTATAAATTCTGGTTAGCCTATTTATTTAATGCATTCGTTGTTTTTCGGTTAAGTGTATGTCTATCCAGCTCGTCTTGATATTTTGCACAGGGGTGTAGTGGGGGAGGGGGACGCGGGGCGACATAGTCCCTCACGGTTTTGAAGGCAGGGAAGGCGCTATATCTACACTACAACTTTGGGTTAAGTCAATTTACCGTTATGAAGTCGGTCTTGTCTTATTTCTTACTTAGATTGGAATCGACTTCCAGGCTTGACTATGAGTACACTGTATATAGGTCCGTACATGTATTTCTTAGGACGCACGCCAGTTTTATAACGGTAAGTCGCTTAAATCGAAGCCTGTTTTTGGACAGAAAGCGTGGATTTAGTGCCGTTTGAAGACACGTGTCATGGTGGGTTAGTAAGATCGTCATGAAAATTCCACCCGATTTATTGTAGCCATGTTCGATTGAAACAAAAACATGCTCTTGGTGAGCAAACATGGCTGTGGAGGAAGCGAAATTTTTAAATTCCTTATCTCAAAGGGCAATCTAGTTCAAAAACTTAAATGACATAATTTTTACCTCCTTTCTGTTATCAAACTAAAAGCCTTTTTGAGCACAGTTTCGTACCTCGGCCGAGATCAGAAAGTGATCGTCTGTTCCCGTCTATTTCCGTGACCTGAGTTCCTGTACATCTGTTCAGGAACGATTCCTGAACGACGTTCATGTTTTCCTTGAAAACGATGATGTCACCGTGAGCGTAAATAAGTTGTTATTTTGTTTAGTTGTTTTAATTCTCATTTTGGTTCTTTGTATACAAATTTGATTATTAATTGTCCAAATTTTATCTTTCTTTGCATAACTATAACTTTGTGAAGTACGTCGCATCCCACGCAGTCAACACTCGGCTGCTGAGGTCAGCCCTGACACATCGCGAGGGTACGTCAAAATTCAGCAACAGTACCCGTTTAGGTAATAAGTTAGAGGAAAAATCTTTCTAGATCATCTTCATCGCCATAGATGTCTGCGCAGGCCAGGCGTCGGGCTTTGCTGCCTGGTTGTAGCTCATACATGTACGAATACTTCTGACTCAATGGGAAGTACTCTTATTGTACCATTTGTCAACACGGCAAGTTTTCTTTCTGAAGTTATTTCGCCACCAAATGGTATTCTGTCGTTCATTGTTGGCCGTCAGCCGTCCAGCCGTAACGGAAGTCGCGGGAGACTACCGGTATCTCAGTTCCCCTGTCTAAGTTTAGTTTCGATATGTTCGAAAGTTAAATCGTCAGTATATTCTGACTGTATGGCAGTCTTACTCATTTATTTTGATATTGTATGTTCGTTGTTATGGTTATATTGTTTAACAGTGTTTACATTCAGTATAATACACTTTGCACAGTTGCCCTAGTAGACGTTGTTATTCAATCATTGGCACAGGACTGTGACCAGTCCGTAATTATATGCCTGTGTCTGAAACTATCTTTGTTTGTTTAGGGCATTGATGATTTGAGCCATTTATTCCGATAAAACAGCCGGCGACCGCATGCCATCACCCGTTCCAAACGCTGCAACACCATTCAAGAGTCTATTAAAAGCAAGCCGTTACGTGCTTGCAGCTCACCGTAATACATTATACATCGTAACACTCTTCAACGAGTCTTACATGCGTGTTACAGTGCGCTCCATGATCAAGTCGATGTTTGCACTTGTTGCCAAGATTTTGTCTTTTATTCAGCTTCGAGACTAGCGGCAATGTGTATTTTGCGCCGAATTTACAAAGTGGCAGCCTCACGCGACGGTGCCGCTATTCCAGAACTCTTAGGTCAAGCGACTTCACCCTTGTTCTCGTTGCTCAAAGAAAAGGCCATCTCATTGTGGACTTATTGAAGAGTGCTACAATGTATAATGTATTGTAGTAATACATTACAGTGAGCTGCAAGCATGTAACGGGTTGCATTTAAAGGAGAATGCCACCCGACTTATTAGTCGTCTATATCCACATCACCTCGTATACGGTCGATCTCACCTCGACGACAGTTGACGCGTTAACCTATGAGGAAGGTGAGAAACGACTCAGCGACGTCAGTGGTTCTTCTGCAGAGTGAATGCCGCTCTGGAGTGGTGTATCGTTCCCGCTTGTGCGAACTATGAAGCTACGAGGAAAGCAGGTATATCGTTTTTTCGATTTCCTCGAGAGCACACAATGCTTCAGAAGTGGTTCGCAATAGTGAATCATGAAAAGTACCCCGTAATACCAATTAAGTATGATGCCGTGAAACTTCTCCATGTCTGTGGCCGTCATTTCGTCAACAGTGATTTCACTGACAATCGAATGCCGGCCGACCAAACAGCTCATGCCAGGGCAGAAAAAGAGACTGAGAATGAAGTGTGTTTTGGTTCGGTAGGCAGGAGACAAAGCAACGCGCATCGGTTGTTGGTCAGTTTTTGATTATGGAGAATTGTAGCTGGCCATGGAAACATAAAGTTAACAATTACAATTAATTCAAGGCATGAGAACATAACGTTTTATAGTTATATCCTGTTGGATGCCTTACTCGTTCGTCAGGCTTCTGTTTGGACCTCTGGGTGTAGGGTGTTTTTGCCAGTTCTTTTTCCCAGTCCCCAAAACGTCGTAAGCAGACTTCTGTTTAGATGCGGTGCAAAATCAGGATGGTCCGTTTCACTTGCGGAATTTCGTGGCAACAAACGCAAGCGTCAGTTGTTCCCATTATCGTGCAGTTTGCTCGCTGACACCATGACAAACCATTCAAACGGTTTTCGGAACTATCCATATGTTCCGTTGTCTGTGCATGTTCACGGCGCCTCTCTTGTATTTCTTGATCAGTGAATTCCGGTTCGAACTGATAGCTTGTGAAACCTAACGGTCGACCGGTGAAGTCCTCGTCGGATGAGCACTCGTCTAAGTCGGGATTGTGAGTTGCCACGCTTGACGTTTATTATTGTGCACTATATTTCAAAATGAATTATTCTCACCCGAAGCAACTGCTTACATAAAACTAAAACAAAGATGCAATAAACTAATTGACCGGGCACATTCATACCGTGAATAATACGCTTAATACAAGGAAGTCACGCATTTCTAATGATATGCGGGAATTTTCACCGCTCGTCCTTCAAATCTACCACTGTTTTGGTACTTCAAGTTTAAAACTTAGATAAAAAATTATCAACCCCTTCCCGGTAAAAAAAAAAACAAGTGGGCACAAGCATTAAAAATTAAATAAAGAAAACCAATATGAAACTTATCGTTCTTTTGGGAAGTGGTCCTTTGTGAAGACAAACACAAGTTAACCTTTTAAGTCATTTGTGTAATATTTATAATGCACCAAGTTAAAACTACTCTCCAGAGTTGCAGGCTATAACTCTGCAAATGTCAGAGAAAACCAAATTGGGGTTACTAACAACAACCATTGTTGAGACACTAATGCTAGCGATGTACCTTTCCACTTCATTAGCTCAGATCTACATCAATACAAAGGGCGTGCTGAATAGGCATCGTAAAAGTTGTCTGGGGCTTAGGGAATCAGAGCGGTCACCAGTGTAAGCGAGAAATTCTTCACATGTTGGCCGTGTGAGCGCTTGCTAATTCAGTGTTTTTGCTGACAGAAAGCTGTTGTGAAACAATATCTCGATTGTATATCTTATGTTCAGATGTTCGGGGAATCTTTATTTAGATATTCATACACATTATTCGAATCATTGTTACTGTGCAACTTTTGCCCTGGCGGTTTTGCAGTGGAAGGGTAACCTGACCTCGCGGCCCCGGACGAACTAGTAAGTAGATTTGCAGTTTTGCGTCTAATTCATCAAAATAATCGCGTGCACATTATTTGTTTGGCTCACTAGTATAGTCTTTTCGTGACTAGAAATCAAGTTTCTAACTTTGGCTAGTTTATGCTCGTGATGTCTTCAGGTCGGCCGCGACGGGCCTAATCGGGTTCCAAGCCACTGGCTGAAATAACAAGCGTTTTTGTGTGTTTAGAACTGAAAAAATCGCAGGTCCAAAATTACAGCACGCAGCTATGTTCCCCTGTCTGTATTTCACGGACGAATAATTCGAATTTATCACCGAACAGGGACCAAAACGTCCGCGACCGACCTTGGTAAATTGGCCTACTGAACTTTGTAGGCTACGGTACGTTCCAATACCTATAAATCCGTAACAGCGAAAAAAAACAGCACATTTGTTCACTAACTCGATGTATTTGTAAGGGTTTTACATCGACTTTTGTTGATTTTTTGGTGTAAAACGATGCATTCAACCGATACGCTGACTCCAGTAAGTGTGTTGTGAATTGCTGAACAGACTGCGTTCGAACCTCTGACGTCATTGGTTAATTTCAACACTTCCGTCTACCATCTTTTGTTAGGTAAAAGAACCGTCCTTGCTGTTATCGAGTGGTTTTTTGGGTGGAATTCTCCTTCAATAGACTCTTGAATGGTGTTACGGCATTTGAAACGGGTGGATGTCATCGCCTTTCGCTAGTGCTGGTTTTGGTCTGCACCGGGTCATCGGCTGCTGGTCCGAGTCCGGGAAAATAATTTCGGTCAAAACTCATTTGCTCTATTTTGTCAACAGTTTCAATGCAGATTGTCCCTGTTGTGGTGTAATTAAATTTAAGGTCCGCTGTCATTTATTTTATCCCGGTTTGCAGAGTGGTAACAGGCACTGTTACAGTCGTACAGTAGGAGTTCTTGATCCTGGGTTCCTGAATGAGTTAGTTTGAAATGTGTTCTTCTGTCGGAATCCTGGTTGGCATGGTCAATTGAACTTTCATCGATTACGAGTTCTGTATTCGTTATGGGATAGGTACTGCTTGGTTCCTTATAACGTCTTCTAACCTTTTAATAAAGGTTAAAACGTGTGCTACAAGGACTTTTTAAGCACAGAGAATGCGCTTTGTAGCGGCTGAAAGCGTTGTGTGTTGCCTCTCCAGCACTCACCATCTCTGCTTCTAAGACTATACCTTTGCATTTATCGTGAACATAATTAGAGATATCCTTGTTTGCAAAATCTAGTGCTGCCGTTAGAGTTAGAGGTCTGCTTGAGTAGCTCAGGAGTCCAGCCATTAAATCGATTCCTTACCGCATTAATCCCACTGAATAAGGTGGCATATTTCGTACGTAAATGGCGCTTTTGAGGATATGTCACCTCTCGCTTCCGTTTTTGACTTCCCGCACGCTTTGTATGAAGCAACTTAAACTAAAATGTAACTGGAAGCGAGGGACCATTTCCTGTAAATACTCAACTGAAGTAATTGCCTTTTGCAAACTTGTTCACTAACGCTGTGCGTTCGCATGATCAATAGAACTAATGACGGAAGTCCATTTGTTAGTGAGATTGCCAAGGTTTGCTTTGATAACCTTAATTTTTTACAGTTTCATGCCCGTAAGAGCGAACTGAAATTCTGAACAAGTATGTCATGTACTGAAATTGCAAGAAAGCATGGCGTAACTTTTGCAGTATTCACACACTTTGATTCTGTACGTAGGCCGACAAGTTAGCCTCGTTTTTAATAAAATATGATTACGAGTTCACCAAGTGTCGCAAAATATGGAAACTCATGAGGCTTTCATTACAGAGAATGTCATCGCCAATTGTCGACTATTCATGTTGGTTTTCTTTTTAGAACCAGTGTGTTAACTTACCACTGCAGTTGTGGAGACACGGTTACATTTATCGTGAAGGCAAGTTAGGTGACGGGAATTTTGTTACGCAAAATCAATTAAAAATACCCTTTATCTATCTGTGTGTCGTTTGCAGCGCCCAGTAGGCGGTCAAATGCTCGTTTACGGTCATCGCCGAAGTGCTCTTCGACTTCTGAGGTAGCGGTAATTAATGCATGTAGTTTAATCGTAATTACTGGTTGTTGACAGGTGACTGTCAGGTATCGTGATGGTAAACTCTATAGTCGCTAATGAAGAAGGAATCCTCATTTTTGTCGTCTAATTAGGTTGAAAAACCTGTAGATTTTCGTGGAATACGCAACTCAGATGGATTGCCTAAAAGTGGTACCGTCATCTCTCCCAGAGAGTTTCTTTAACTGGTAACGTTCTGTTCTCCTATAAACCTCTTATGATAAAAGTGTGAGTGGTAGAGACTTTCTCTTGCCTACGAACGGAAAAGCAGTGACGTAAGCAGTTATTGCAAGCCTTGTGACATCGGAAGTTAGCCTCACCAGTGATCTATTATTAATTAGCCAATAAGATTCACCGGGAAGAACGTCCGTTGCTCTTGGCGAGACTGGGGGACATGTATTAACGACAGAGCCAATTCGTGCGTTTTCTCGGCATCAAAACGAACAAGAAAGTTTCTAGGGATTTAAGGCTTCGTACATTCACGATCTACGTTAAAGGCAAATACCTAGAGACTAGACGGCTCAGGTCTATTCTGGCTCATGATTGGAAATAGAAATGACGTCGAGTAACATAGCAACGAAGGCAGGTTCCTCCCCAAAGGGGACTGCATCACAATGAACTGCTGATGTCTGTTTTGTGACGGCAACCCAGTCTCTGTGTACACTGGGACGGTGTTAAATGGTTTAAAACTCGTCATTCAGATTGTGTACTTTTTGTCGTACATATACTGCTTATATGATGCTTAGATTAATGCATTAATGCACAGCGTAACACTAGCCAACCAAACAAACGGTGTTATACGTATTCTTTATAGTATTTTAAACCTGAAAGTAACGATAACCTAGTTCAACGTGTAAAATTCGAGGTCATCTCAGAACCTGCTGTCATTTCTCATATCCGAGAAAATATCAGTGTAATGAAATCGAAGAAGGCCTAATTTGTTACAAACGATTTCTTGTTTTTTGTATTAGATAAAAATACATTTTTTCAAAAGAAGAAGTCGGCAATCAAAGAAGGAATAAAAACTTTAAAAAATAAAATCGAACGCTTGCTCCTACTGACTGAATTTGATTTGCTATTAGACATCGACCAACTATTGGACGATACAAACAGAGAACTAGAAGAATATCGATAAACCCTAATGCCAGAACAATTCCATAGGTCAAGAGCCAAATGGGCAGAACAAGGCAAAAGACATAAAAGACATAACAAATACTTTTCAGCTTGGAAAAAGAGAAATTACGTCAGCAAAATATATCAAAATTAATTTCCTCGGATAATGGAGTCGTAACTGACCTAAAGCTGAGCTTTTAACTGTTACGGATCTCTATGAAGATCTGTAGAAGTCCAGAGACAACTGTTTGAATGGTGTTGACCCTAACACCCGTCTTAAAAATCGAAAACGTATGAACGAATTAACAGGCACTGCAAGCGATAGTCTGAAGGACCCCATGACATTTTTGAAACAGAATGAGTTCTAAAACATAACAAATGAAAAAGCGCCAGGGCCTGATGGATTCTCAGTTGAATTATTTATGTTTGGATGACGTCAGTCCTCCTTAATGATAGCTTTCGACTCGGGTCCCTTCCGGCCAGCTAAAACCCAGGTGTTGTTGCTCTTATTGCTAAGAGGAATAAACTTAGAGAATGACTGGGGAAATGGAGACATATTTTCTTGCAAAAGATTATCGCGCTGTATTGCTCGCCGCATCAAAATTGTTGTAGCAAAGTTCAAACAGGTTTTAATATTCAGAGATTAATTCGCGAAAACAGCAGGACCAATTTCGATCTCATGCATTGCGCGGACAGTCATGACGTCACAGCTCTGTTGATGTTGGTTGACTCTGAAAGAGATTTTGATTCTGTAACCTGAAACTTCATTTACGACTTTGTAGTTTTTTTTTCAATTTAGGACACTGTCTAATTCAGTTGGCCTGTTTGTTGAACAATGAAGCTAGCTAGCCTTAGTGTGAATCAACACGGATTCATCTCCGAATATGTTCCATTTAGCCGAGGATGTCGTCAAGGTGACCCAGTGATATTTATTCACTTTGTGTGCAAAAATCATGTTTATCATGTTTAGGAATAACAACATTATTAAGGGTGTCAAAATTGGTAACAGAGAACTCAACGCTTCCAATATGCAGATTGCATGTTTTTCTGCTTCGATGGCTCAAATTAGTCTTTGAAAAAGATCTCTTGATAGTACGCCCTTTGTGTATGTGGACCTTCCATGTAAATTTAGCATTCCGGTTGCTTTAGCAGACGTACCACATGCTTTTGGTTGCTTGAAGAGTTCACAATATATTAATGTCATAATCAATGTGGCCAAGATTCTAGTCCATGCAGCAAAACGGAGATGTACTGCATTAGATGTTGAATTGTGTTTTTTGGTTTGCCTTTTTATCTCTCGTCTTTGCATTTTGTTTAGACCAAAACCTGTGTATGTTGGCACAGTATGTTTCTCCTTAAAATTGCCGTTGTGCCAATTACACAGATTAAATAAGTCACGTGATCCTCTAGACTAATTCCATAAATATATGGAAGACGCATTTTGTGTAGATTGGTGCAAACGAGCTTAGTAATCCTCGTCTATGCTCAGATATTGAACTTTCTTTCTTCTCCGATGTCATGCTTCCCCCTTTTGGGAATTGACTTAAGCGTTTATCTATTTGACATTGTCGAACTAATCTACACGTATTACGAAAATATAATTGGAATTTAAAGAGAAATAATGACAAGGGCTATAAAATCGTGAACGCCTCTTTGCAGAATTACTGTATTTAACTCTCTCTTGCTACGTAGGCTAGTTCATTTGCCCCTTGTTTTGTCATTGTCATCCTGACTATCAATTTAACGTCTTGGACTAATGTGTTTCCGATTTGTAAAACTATTTACATTGGATATTCTATAAAATGTCGTAAGCTGTCTAGGTTCCACAGACGTACATTTAGCTCAACCAATGATGTTTTTGGAAAGAATAGCTACTGCAACACCGTGTGTTGTGTAGCTTTAGCTTTGTACATTTGGGAGGTGCTTTTTGCGATACAGTTTTACAGAAAATGGCAAATTGTTTTGGTCTGAAGTGTTTGTTTATTTTGCCGATCCATAACACTGACCAGGATGAAAAAAATGAATTCAATATCAGCCAAACAGGTACAATATAATAACATCAACGTAACTGTTAATGCGGCAAAAACATTTCATAAGTGATGGTCTATGGAGGTATTACTAATATTTATGTTTGGCGTGACTCTGACGCACCTATTCATAGTCTTACGCATCATTATGTAGTAGGTAAGGCTTCTCTCCGCCATTTACGATTTTTATGAACTTAAGCGCGCAATGTTTCATTCTAACAAAGATTCCAAAGATATGGAGTTTCATGTAAGCCTTCCTAATTTCCAAAAGACATCAGCAAAATGTTGCGAATAAAGGTTTATATTTCAAATTAATTGATCTTCTAATGTCTTCGTAAGGCATTTATAAAGAACTCAACACATGAGCTAAGGCGGGAATGACCATATGACGTTCTTGATTCCTCTGAATGGTGGAATGATGATAATGATTGCTGCCATAATTTTACTGATGATTCGAGATTAAAGTGGTTTCAGATAAATTTCCGTCATCGCATTGTCGCCACAAACGACTTTCTGGTCAAAGGTGGTGTCCAAGAGTCAGTTCTTTGCACATTTTGTAAAAAACAAACAGAGAATATATCTCATTTTATCTGGGATTGCAACGTGTTATCTAATAACTCAAAGGTTATTTTCAAACACTCACAATGGACTTTTTCTTGACTCGTCGACGGATGTATTCTTTGGTACACTACATGAATGAGATGTAAATAATTTACACAAACACTTGCTTGGGAAAGTATCCAGTTGCCGCCAAATGCTCGGAAGTATTATTCCTTCAATTGACGTGACATTTCCAGATAAGGGAGTCAATACTGTGCTGTTAAGAACTTTTGTTCTCCTTTCTCGTAAATTGTACCTTTGCCGAACTATTTTTGAGCGCACTCCAGAAATGTCGTCGATTTCCACGACACGTTGCGTGACAGTTCTAGACGTTAACCGATATTTGGACGAAACGGTCGCGCCACCTATGACGACTGATCACCGGTCTTGCAAAGTACCCGGATTTATATCGACATGTAGCTCTTACAATGCGTTCCAAAATTGAGCATTACAGGTTCTCAGAAAGAAAAGTAGATTTTTGAGAATCCTGAAAATGTTAGTTATTGCATAACTGAAACCATTTAACAATCCAGTCCATGTCATTTGAAACATATCGGTTTAATCGACCTTGCTCTCCCGTCCACGCGCATTGGAAACCAGGTGAATTGGCTCATGTATTCGTTCCAGCCTCCAGAGCGCTGTACGGTCGGCTACGTGCTAGCGCAACATACAGTCAAGTTCCTGACTGTAAGGACTGCATTATTTGAAATGTTAAGTGAGAAGGTACTGGGATAGTGATATTATCAAAGTCTTGCTATTACCTAGCGAAGATGAACATGGCTGTAATTAAAAATATAACAAAGCTATTGTGACGAGGTTACCTATCTGTACCCTTGCAATTGTTTGGAGGGCAAGCCTTCGTTGCTAATTTACTCAACGTCATTTCTATGACCAATGTCTATGTTCGGGTACTATTCTAGTATAGGTATACCACACCAGACGGCTCCGATACATTACATCGGCTCAAGATTGGTCGTAGAGGTCGAGTAACTTAGCAGTTCGGATGTTTAGTGATGACGTGTCATGGCAGTAAATGACGCAATTTGGACCCGGAACTAAGAATAGACATGCCGTCACTCTGAGTCCAAAAACGACGTCATGCTTGACATTCCAATTAAGGCTGGTTGACTGCAGGGTCGAATCCANAGGGGAGGCGGCCAGACTTGTTCTAGGTGTACCTTTTGACCCTCCATCAACTCATATGTTTGATAGATTGAGGTGGCTCCCTATTGACAAATATCTTATATTTAGGCGTCTGTGTATGATGTACAAGTGTTTTCACAATAATGTATCAACGTATTTATCTCGTAACCTTGTACTTGTTCGAAATAGCCACCGAATCAGGACAAGATTTTTTACCTCAAACATATTGGTTTTGCCTAAGCCCAGAACTTCATTTCATTCTAAGTCCTTCTTTATTCAGACCATTCAACAGTGGAACAATTTGCCAAATAGTCTAAGGGAGGTTGACCGTTATGATAATTTCAGACACCAGCTCATTAGTTACATGTACCTGTGGTCGTCATAGTTGTCCCTCCTTTTTGTCACTGCTATGTATATACCATGAAAAAGCTAAAGCAGGTTTTATATCTATTGCATTTTATCCCAGCTCTATAAATAATAAATAAAGTTTATTATTATTATTATCATTATCATTATCATTATCATTATCATTATTATTATTATTATTATTATTAGCCAGGATTATAAACTCCAGACATTCGCACCCCCGAACTACCAAATGGAATCTGGGAAAATTTTAACTTAAGGCGGCCATGCCCCCCTTGCCCCCTCTTAAATCCGCAACAGGGCTACCAACATGGGCACAGAATAGTCCCCTTATCAAAACAACTCTCTTTTACATTTAATTCCATGGTGATGTCCTCTAGGTAACGGTAGTGCATTTACTTCAGTGTCTCATTGTCCGCATGTTCTGCACTCGGAATTAGGTTCCATTTCGTATAAATTAATACACACCACTGAAGCGACGAGTATCAGGCTAGTAAACTCACATGACAGGATTCAGTACACTCAGGTATTTGGTTGTATTTTCGGATTGCACGAAGCCGATTTCGAGGAGGAAGTTGGAACGAGGGCGAAATGTCGATGATAATGACTTCATACCACCCACTGTGGCTGCATTCCGTGATTCACGAGACCCCGAAAGTTTTTACGGCATACCTAACGTTTAACATACTATGATACCTAGCTACGGAATTACATGCAGTACCAAAAAATAAACCTTTTGTTTGTTCTTAATATATAGTCCATTGAGCAACAGATTTTGCAGCTGCATTAGCGAAATTGATTTAGCAAAATGTCTGTCGTGATAGTTGTTTCCAAAGGCTGATATAAATACCGGTCAATGTAATTAAATCGAATGGGGAAGTAATTAGTGACTTTGTTATTTCTTAACTCGTCATAAAAAAAATAAAGCAACCTCAAGGAAGAGCGAGAGAAAGCTTTTTCAAATCTAGTCACGTACAACCAAAATAAGATTAGCAAGCAAGTGTCTCATACGTTTGTGTGTTGCCCAAATGACTAGTTCGTTTAAAGGAGAATGCCACCCGATTTAATTAGTCTTTTTTGCCGTCATAATCGGTCTATATCTACATCGCCTCGCATACGGTCGACCTTACCTTGCCAAGAGGTGTCGCGTTAACCTGTGAGGACGGTGAGAAACGACGCTAGCGACGTCAGTGGTTGATATGTAGAGTGAATGCCGCTATGTTGCGGTGCATCGTTCCCGCTTGTCCGAACTAAGCAGCTGCGAGGAAAGCGGATATTTCATTGTTTTTACTTCCTCGAGAGTACGAAATGCTTAGGAAGTGGCTCATGGTAGTGAAGAATGAAATGTACGCTGAGGCCGTGAAACATCTCCGTGT
Organism: Phoronis australis; assembly: GCA_002633005.1. Taxonomy (NCBI): domain Eukaryota; kingdom Metazoa; phylum Phoronida; family Phoronidae; genus Phoronis; species Phoronis australis. Next base: position 103,114 of record NMRA01000409.1, on the reverse strand, counting down.
CTGTGGCCTGCAAACGTCGACAGTGCCTGACGAACTAATGCCAGCTTACCAAATAACTCCATACGTTCCGTTGTCTGAGCTTGTTCACACGGCGCCTCTCTAGTATTTCTTCATCACTGTATTCCTGTTCGAATTGATAGCCTGTAAAACTTAACGATCCACGATCGGGACTGATGAGCTAGCTAGCTCGTCCTAAGTCGGGATTGCAAGCTGCCGTGTTGGCGTTTATTACTGAGCGTTCTGTTTCAAAATGAATTATTTTCACCCAAACCAATACTTATATAAAGTGAAACAAAGTCTGTCTCATTAGAAGCAATTTGTAATGCCTTTGGAGTGTTCGTGAGTGCAAATGATTTGAGAAGCCAGCAATGAATAAATCACTGCGTTACCGGCTTTATGTGCAATAAAACTAATTGACGGGACATGCTAATTTAGTGTTTGCTGGCAGAAACTGTGGTAAAACAACTCGATTTCCATCCCACGGCCAGGTGTTAGGGGAATCTTTATTTACATTTACATTACTCAAATAATGATTGTTAATGTACAACTTCTGCCCTGACGGTGCTGTGGCCAAAGCGGAAGCTGAATTCGCGGCCCCCGAAGAGTAAGTAGATTTGCAGTTTCGTGGCTAATTCACCATTATAATCACGTGCACATTACTTTGGCTCACTAGTATAGTATTTTCTTGACTGGAAGTTTAGTTTCCACTGAACTTTGGCTGGTTTATTTTCGTGATGTCTGATCAGTTTCCGAGCCACTGGCCGGGATACTGAACAAGCGTTTTGTGTTTAGAACTCAAAAAATCACTAGTCTAAACAACACAGATCTAAGCTCTCCTGTGTGTATCTTACGGAAAATACTTCGAAATTATCTCCGAACAGACCCCAAACTCCTGCTACGGACCTTATTGGCCTGTCGAACTTTGTAAGCTACGGTGTTTCCAAGTACCAATGTTTCCGTAAGAGCGAAATAAAACAACACGTTTTTATAAGAACTCGGTGTATTTTCAAGGGTTTTATATCGAAATTTGATGATTTATTAGTGTTAAACGATGACTTCAAGCGATAAGCTGACACCAGTAACCCGTGTTGTGAACTGCTGAACAGACTGCGTGTGAAACCGATGACGTCGTTGGATAATTTCAACACCTCCGTCTGCCGTCAGGTGTCAGGTAACGCAACCGNTGACGATGAAAGAACAGAAGTTGCTGGTAAGATGTGAATTTTAATCGAAGCCTTAGTGAATCACTCAGAAACTCATTAATTCTCTCTTTGTCAAACCTTAACTTAAGACAATTTCCAAAGCAATCCCGTCATCACGAAAAACGGATTTGGTTTTTTGGGCATTTGAAGACTATTTTAAATACAACAAATTTGTTAAGAACCGATTGCACAAAATATAAAACGTGTAATAAGCATTACAAAAAGAAGTATGTTTCGCGCGCAAACGCTGTGGACCATAAACAAGTACATGTAGGTCTCTTAGTTTTAGTTTATTAGTGAAATCGTGGTGGTGTAGTGGTAAAGCATGCGCGTCCAAGCAGCCAGGTGGTGCGTTCGAGTCTGTGGAACTCGCAGTTTTTCCTGTGTGACACGTTATCCGTGTTTTATTTTTCTTTCTTTATTTTTTGCCTTTTTTTCTTGGATGATACATCAGAAATCAAGGAAAATGCTTGATTTTTAGAGGATAAAGCAGAAAAATTTCCTGGGCGGGATGGTTTGCCCCCCTCCCGACCTCCCCCTATTCGGTGCTTTGCGCATCTACAATCGTGGTTTGCGCAAATGCTTACAGCCGGACAAGATGTTGGGCCCCCCTTGTGATATCCTAGATNCGCAAATGCTTACAGCCGGACAAGATGTTGGGCCCCCTCTTGTGATATCCTAGATCCGCCACTGCTCATAGCCGAACACCTCCAGCAGGCTCAAGTCCGGTTCCAGATTTGGTCTCCAGGTATGGAGTGAGATCACGTGGTATGGGAGTATTTAAGTCCGGAATTTGGGATCGGGAATGAAACCTACAACGGGTATGTGGTGTTTGATTGCCCGAGTAAGAGTTTCACAAGATCTGTAGCAGCAAGGTAGAGGGGCAGCCATGTAATCGTGAGTTCCACCACATGGTTATGGGTGCATGCTCTCATTGCTAAACACCAGTGATCGATTGACGGGTTGTTTTTGACAGCATCATGACAATCACGGGCACTTTAATGCGTGGTCGTTTGTCACCGCGACTTGACCGGTAATTACTAAGAATTACATAGTGATAATATCCCTGTCGTTGGAATCCAGGCAAATTTATGCTTAATCGTCGCCACTGATGAATTACACTGGCTCACTCGGTGCACAAATATTTGTTCTAAACAAGTGTAGTATTCTAGGGCAGTTTTTGATGTTCTAATTGTGTTCCTTAATGAATGTGGTGGACACGAGGTGTCGCTCATGGACTGTTTCAGGGAAACCATTTGTGAAACGGAACACTTTGTGAGAGGAAACATTTGCGAGTGTCATCGGCTTCTGTGCCGAAAATTCACCGAGATTTCGGTGACTAGCCTTCGACTTGGTTATGACGATCCATACTCAGTCTCAAAATAAAGCTGTTGAAATTTTTAGTCGTGAACATTGTTGAGTTTTCAACAGGTGTTGAGTTAACATATATGATTTCGTACATACTTGTCTAAATACGTACACCTGTCAGTAAGGCCCTACATGACCTTTCGACTTACATTTTAAGACTGAAATTCAGTCTTTTAATATGTTTTAATTTCAAAATTGGTGAATAATATGTTACCTAACAGTAAGTGCATCCGCGTCAAAAATAATTTACAGAAATAAGACGAAAAAAGCGTAGTTGATTCTGGTCTCTGTTTTTTTTGAAAATCGAGTCAATGGTGCGGTACTTTTCGTTGTTTGATTGTTAGAAAAAAAGTCCACTTGAGACGCGCAATTTGGTTTTTACTAATCACTTGGCCAGTCAGGAAGTTTTAAAACTTGTTTACCCCGTCTATTTGCTATTGTACAACTTATAAAAAACACGAGACCTTGGCTGAAGTTGATATGGGGTGGGGGCGGGGTTTAGTCGGTGAGCGTCGGGGTAGAGAAAAGAATCAAACAATCCTTTTCTGGACTTATTTCAGTAACTGGCAGTTTTGTGAATATTTTCAGAGACTTTGCATATTTGCTCGAATTTAAGTTTATTATTTTTTTGAAACACTAGTTCACAACCATTTTTAAGTCTGGTCTGCACGCTACCTATTGGCTCATACTTGTGTGGAGCATAAGAACAAATTTAAGTGTTCAGTAGCTTTTCATCAAACAGGACCTAAATGAAGATGAGAAATGATTTTTGGTTATCTTTTCATTCGAATGAGATCGGCGCCAGGGATAGACCCTCTTGGCACAAAACTCTCATATTCCACACAGCCTGACAGAAAGCTGCAAGTTTCTGCCATTCATGTTAATGAAATGTAATTTCTTCGTAATGTTGAACACGATTATCAGTTGAAAATACACTGCAAACCTACATGTAATTTCTTGGAATTCATGTACGTAAAACGTCGAGATTACACAGTGTCGACCAGAGATTCTCAACTTAATCAACTAATTATCCCTCGGGCGTATACATGTACAGACGCGCAGGCTTTGGATTTATTAAATTAATAACCTTGTCAGAACTTGTTGTGTTGTCTCGTCGATCGCCATGTACATGCCATTGAGGATTGCGTAAGCTTGCCAATGGCGCTGACAACAGATGGCGCTAGTGCGAGGCAGGCGGAAAGGGAGCATTTTGTACAATGTACGATTAAAGTTGCATTTCACTAAGTTTAGATGAAGAGACACAAGGCATTAATGTAAGAGAGAAAGATAAAACTAAAGAAAGCGTTTTTAAGTGCGTGACTACAGCAGTTTTCAAATTTATTCTTGTCCACAAACGGCGAAAAACCAATGCAGATTTTTTTCTAATTTTGAAATATTGCATTGTACTTTTCGATGTGTTTGCGTTAATATCGTGGAAAATGGTGCGAATACATTTTGATAATTTAAATAGACAGCTCGTTTGATCGAGAAGTTTTTTCTGTTTATGCCAACGTATAATTATGGAAATGTCGAGGGAAGAGATTTATTAAATATTAAAGATTTGACTTATCAGAAAAAATACCACAAAAACACGTAAAAGTATTTTTGTGAAAGAAAATTTCCCTATCTGCGGCACTATTTGGACTACCATATTTTTGTTGTTATCGGCGAGAGATGTGAATTTTCGAGAACAGCCCAGCGAGGATTTGAACCGGTTAAATTCGCGACCGCCTTATGGAGACACCCTGCTGGCTGAGCGACATGTAAACCTCGCTCTAGAAAAGGCAGAGTAGTTCAAGCGTATTTAACTGGAGAAGTCCTCGGCTTTGGTTTCAGTGAATGACTGACAGACAACAGCGATAATTGGCATTTTGTAATGAAATCACAAAAACACATCGTTTGAGTCGATCGTACTGTACTTTGCCTACACAGAACTGTATTTGTTCTCAAGTGATTCGATGTGCACGTGGGTACATTTCAAGCACAACCACCAGGGTAAGGAAGATATAGATCCATTCATATATTCTACATGTACGAAGTTATTGGCTAGGCTTTGACAGGAGGTCCGGGTACACCTAATGCCACCTTTTGTGAGCAGGTAACGTGGAATTGAATGGTGTAGTTTGCCACACTGATCCAACAAGAATTGGTTTTTGACTAACCGTGTCTAAAAGAAGCACAGGGATAATGGTCTGGTCCGTTGCGACATCAAGCAGTACACAGAATATCAGAAATTCGAAAAACGGCGATTTTTGGCGACGGGTGTGGGTGGGTCTTGACGAGGACCGGGGGAGCATAGGAAAAGGCCCATGAAAAGGATTAATCCGGAACTAGGATATAAAGTGATATCATGCTCCAAATTGTCCGATGTGACAGCAAATTAAGCAGTATACCACGTGACTCTTGGTATTTTCAGTGGACTGCCTGCTTTATCAGGGTACAATGGCTCGTGCACTGAAAATAACTCACATCATCGCACGTAAATAGAACTTGTCTACCGGTATAACAACATTTCGACTGCTGTTCACAATATCTAACTTCTTGGCACTACGCAGCACTGTCCTTGGCGAAAAAACATACACATGAGCTTGCTATGACCTTACGCATCGATTTTATTAGTTTAACTGAANACCATATTTTTGTTGTTATCGGCGAGAGATGTGAATTTTCGAGAACAGCCCAGCGAGGATTTGAACCGGTTAAATTCGCGACCGCCTTATGGAGACACCCTGCTGGCTGAGCGACATGTAAACCTCGCTCTAGAAAAGGCAGAGTAGTTCAAGCGTATTTAACTGGAGAAGTCCTCGGCTTTGGTTTCAGTGAATGACTGACAGACAACAGCGATAATTGGCATTTTGTAATGAAATCACAAAAACACATCGTTTGAGTCGATCGTACTGTACCTTGCCTACACAGAACTGTATTTGTTCTCAAGTGATTCGATGTGCACGTGGGTACATTTCAAGCACAACCACCAGGGTAAGGAAGATATAGATCCATTCATTTATTCTACATGTACGAAGTTATTGGCTAGGCTTTGACAGGAGGTCCGGGTACACCTAATGCCACCTTTTGTGAGCAGGTAACGTGGAATTGAATGGTGTAGTTTGCCACACTGATCCAACAAGAATTGGTTTTTGACTCACCGTGTCTAAAAGAAGCACAGGGATAATGGTCTGGTCCGTTGCGACATCAAGCAGTACACGGAATATCAGAAATTCGAAAAACGGCGATTTTTGGCGACGGGTGTGGGTGGGTCTTGATGAGGACCGGGGGAGCATAGGAAAAGGCCCATGAAAAGGATTAATCCGGAACTAGGATATAAAGTGATATCATGCTCCAAATTGTCCGATGTGACAGCAAATTAAGCAGTATACCACGTGACTCTTGGTATTTTCAGTGGACTGCCTGCGTTATCAGGGTATAATGGCTCGTGCACTGAAAATAACTCGCATCATCGCGCGAAAATAGAACTTGTCTACCGGTAAAACAACATTTCGACTGCTGTTCACAATATCTAACTTCTTGGCACAACGCAGCACTGTCCTTGGCGAAAAAAACATACACATGAGCTTGCTATGACCTTACGCATCGATTTTATTAGTTTAACTGAAAATTCAATTATGCTGCAGAGACGGCCTCTCCGCTCCAGTTTCGTCGACTATTTCATTAAGTAAATACAACCGTAAATGATATTAAACGAACTGTCACTCCGGATAGTTACAGTTTCCTTCCGATTTCTCGTTCGATCAAGTGGACTTACTGACACTGATGAAACCAAAAAAACTTGCGTGTAACGACAGTTTATCCAACCACCAATAGATGGCACAACACACATGTAACACTGATCAGTGTATTCATTATGAACGTACATGTTTAAATTTTAGTGCTAAACCAGAAAATCAAAGATAGGACGGTGTATTCCAGATTGCATTTTAAACAAATAAAATTTCATATTTTATTGCGAAATGTACTGTAAACACGTTTTTAAAAAATTGTTATAGGCATGTATTTTCAGGTGACTATGATCGTTGTCGGCCAACATCATTACAATCGTGTCATTATATCCTCCGTTATTTTTGTAAGTATTGACACTTTTTCCCAAAAGCCATTATTGTGAACTATTTTTATCACTAGGGGTAATGTGAGCCGCGAGCCACCAGCGCTGGCTAATTAGCCAAACCAGTCGCCTGAATACACATTGCACAGCAAAAGGAATAACGTGTTTTTCATGGAGTACTGTAGTACGTTTTATTGCCTATATTTGTCCAAACTGTATTTAGTATAACTTGTTTCCTGTTTCAATAAAATCGCCCTAATCTCCCACACATATGATTGAAATTGACTAAATAATGGTAAAATTCTACTTGTTTTTGTTTATACAAAATGGTTCGATGTTCTTAATAAGCAAAGAAACTCGTCAAACTCACCCAACTACGTGTAAAAACGGCGAAGCTGAGTAGCCAAGTGGTGAGATACATGTACAATTCGTCCTCTAGTCGGCTCATAAACTGAAGAGTTGCTCATCTACAAATCCTGGAAATCGATAACTTTTCATGAGTCCGCTTAAAAATAGTTCCATAAGGAACCGTTTTAAATCGAGATTGTAATTATTACAATGAAGATGAAGAAATAAAGCCCAGTCACCAAAAGCAAACTACGGTACTTCTTCACTTATTTCGTACAACACTATTTATCAAAATTGACATTTTTCCATTTTCGAAGGCTAATTACTTTACTGCAAAGGATAGAAAATTTACCAAAAATCTTTTCATGTCACAATACAAACCATGCTAGTAATTGACTAAATTTTTCTTCAAATTCATTTTAGCGGAGAAATTTTACAAAGTAGAATTTCACTTGACAGCCATTCTGTGCGCTTAATAAGTGAAGAATTAATGTAGTCATCTGGCACTGCTTTTGATTCCCGAGGTATGCCTAATATCATGCTTCCTCGACTGAAGATATCGAACGTGCAGCTACAGGTGGAGATAACTCTGACCGGATACCAGTAAGATTATGCACGTTTTGTTAGCTGGCAAACAAAATGTAGGACAGGGGTTTAGTCACTCGGAAGGGACTGAGGCTGCCAACTGACGATTAAATGCGGACATTGTCACCAACGATAGTGTAGATTCCGTGTCTTAATTGGAATATAATAATTGATAGATTATTAGTTAGTCTGCTCACAGTTCAACACGTACAAAGTTGCCATATAGTTTATTACCTTCCTCAGTAAGAGCTGGCACAACAAATTAACAATTAAAATGCATGCACTATTAGAGTACTCAAAGACGTCAATTTGAAGTCACAGAATGCTGAAGTTTATTATGCAAAAAATTCCGGGCTACATTGCGGTCCTTAATTAAATGTAGCTCCAGTTTAGATACATCATGCGCGTTAAGATTGTCACGTGATCTCAGTGCAACTACAAAACAAGACAGATGACAATATGGCGGCGGGTAGTGGTTGTCAACAGAACTGCTTTGTATGGTAGCGCATTAATCGAAACTACACGCTTGAACACTGTTGATATGGTTCTTCATGTTCCAGCCTAAGTCGTAATTTCATTGGAAGATTTACATACTACTGCAAAAGCTTCTCTCTCGCACTGTCTGATATGTGCTTGCGTCGACCAGTGACGTACAACCAAGAAGTGGTTCATGTTCAGCGACTCGACAACACGGCTTAAATAAAGGTTTTGAAATACCTAAACGATCACGCTTAGGGTAATTTATGAGATACATGTAGTTCCACTTATTAGTGTCATTTTTATTGATTACTTTCTGTGAACTAACAAATAATAGAAACACTGTTAGTACCAGTGACACTGTGTTACATGTACACGCAGCTACGTCAACATCGGCGTTATTGTGTAGCGGACTGTGTTGTTCAGATTTTTCTAACTTTTAAAGCTAGCATTTCCCCTTAAACCCGTGCTAATAGACGACAAGGTCTACTGGTCTACTAGTTCAGAATATTTAACTGCATACACCAATTAAATTTAAAATTATACTGTGCATTTGTGTGCGCGTATTAGGCGGAAGAGACTGCACGTGAGGGCGCGCCTATTATCCTGAATTAGACACATGTGTGCGTATGTGAAATGTTTTATTAAAACCTTTGAGCAGTTTTTAAAAACATTATTTGACTGAAAGTAGAATCATCCACTACAACATAACGCCCGTTGGCTAAGCTACGAAGAACGAGAAAACATGAGAAAAATCCAGGTTAAGACTTGCGCATGTGCAAATGATAACCGCCTGCATCTATATGCATATGCGCCTGTATGCAAAACACACGTAACTAATGTATGTATGCTGAGCCTTAATGAGGCGAGCGCTTTTTCTGTTTTAAGTCTGTGAGCGCATGTCTCAAAATGAGCCAGGTTAAAGAACCAGCTATGTTTTTAGGCTAACTATGGTACTGAAGAATTTCCCCCCTTCAGAATAAATTTTAACACAAACCAAGTGGTCAAACGTTATTCACAAATATAACTGATGAAGCGTTATTACAGGTTTTTCAAAATGAACATAATTTAATAAACAATTGTTATGGTTGATTTTGAATTTGTAGTGGACTTTTAACAGAATGGCTGCCACATTTGAATGCAACTGCACTTCAAATTATTTGAAATTGTTACTACAGTGTACATACCGTACATGCAGGACTGTGATTTACTAAATCTTCCCATGTTTATAATATCTTTTCATTGAAGGCACTAGGGCCCGCTTTTCAATACATATACTTGTCCTCGAAATCGACTTCGAAATTGACGAGTTCCGTTCACCTTTTGTGCAAGATTAAGTTAAGTATATGTTATTCGGTGCTCAAGTGCACTGTGATTTAAGCAGATAAGATTCGAGTCTACTTTTGCACTTGATGACTCCTGGAGTTGAGCTACCAACTCGCGTTAAAATTCGACACTTCGAGTTCAGACTCTAACTTTAATCATGGGGTCATCAAGTGCAAACTATGTGCTCTGGAACAGAATAGAGTTATCTTAAACTCGCACAGAAGTAGAACGTAAATTAACAAAATATATCCCTAATTAGATTTAGGCCGGGTACAAAGATTAGTAGACCCCAGGCCTAGGCCTTTGTTCTTAATTGATGAAAATAAAGGGAATTGTCTATTTCAACATGGCACACTTAAGCAACACATACACTGAATGTGCTGAACATTTAGACGCGAACGGAAGAAAACTCAAATGATTATTCCAGTGTACGCTTCTCGACGAGCTTGATTCCGTTGTAAATGAGATTATACCGTCAAGCAGGTTACGTGTATAATTGAATATGTGTAAATCAAGGAAATCAGACAAGGTGTCAACTTGTCAAACATGCCGCGTACGTGGTTCTCCTTGTCAATTTATACGCGTGTCTGCCTTGACCTATCAAAGACTCCTTTTTAGAAAACGTGTCATTAAATCCCCTTTCGAAGCAAACCGCCGAAAACGTGGGCGATAACAAGGCTTGGCAGTGAAAAAACGCAGTTGAATAAAGAAATTCGCACTATGATAAAATTGAGGCGTGTTATCAAAATTGCGTTTACATAATGGTAATATTGTTATAGTGATAATCCGGAATTTTCCATTGTAGTTGTAATCTCTTGCAGTATTCTGAAATAGAGTTCAAAGGCAGCACAACCCCCTTTTCCACAGTCAGTGTGTGTATATTTGTGAATCCTGAAAACACTTTACCTCGCTTTACTAGTCGCCTTTGGGACCGTGACAAAAGTGACCACTTCCATGTATCTGAGTGACGCTTCATGTGCAAGTATATGTATGCACGGTTTAACTAGAAAGTCTGAATAGAGAGCTTAAGTTCAATGAAACTGATTCCAAAACGAGTTTTTCTGGCATTTTGCAATTACCGTACTTGCATCCGGCCACCTAATAAAATAAAAAAAAACATCAGTATTTACCCCAAAACGAACCATGAACCTATAACTAACCTATGGTTATTGTATTATAACTGCCAGAATCTAAACATTTGTGAATTGTATGTGTCGACAGGCCATTTTTTTCAATATGCTAGTGGGGCGCTGCATTTTATGATCAACTTTTCCCGTGAAAGCACCGGTAGTTCAAATTGCCTTTTTCAATTAGACCACCTCCCTGTTTAGAATCGGTTCAAAAACCAAGAAAATATTCGTAACCAGTACTTCGGTTGAATAAACTCCGATTAAAATTCCAACACTGTCAACCTTGGCTCAGAAATGTTTAGTGCTTTCACATCCGGGTGATGGGAAACCTGGATTTAAATTTTTGTTCTATTTGGTCCTGGCCTGTCACGTGATGGCTGCAAATTCGGTTGAAGGTTCTCTTTCCGCTTCATTTTAAGTAAAACAAACTTCTTAAAACGGGCTTTAACGCAACTCATTTCGTACCAAATTTTAGTCCAAAATCATCCAAATGTTTTTAAATATAACGGATTTTAATACGAATGTTTTAGTTTAAGTTTTGATTTTGGTGGTGCGCATCACCACCTAAAATGGCCGCCGACGTACATGTAGTGAGTGACAGTTGACTCGTACTTTTAAGGGTACTCACTCAACTGACTCGTACATGTGCGTGTGCCTTGAAATTTTCTTTTTTTAGTCAGAGTAAACTGACGCGATGCCGACTTAAATAACTAACGGGGGTTGATTTTGTAGGAGCGTCAACTTCGCTTGGTAACAATATCACATTAACGAACATGTTGACTCTGCCGTGTCATGTTTGCGATTAATGTAATCGTGTCTTTGAGCGGTGATTATTCAGGAGACAAAAGAACAGAAATGCCAAACATGCCAGGTGCTAACTTGCACATATATCACGCTAGCTCTCTGTTCTCTGCTCTGAGCTCCTGGTGGCCTTCACCCCAAACTTTGAGCCTATAATAACATTCCATTTGAACAGTCTGAGGCGAATCAAACGCAGATGACCCCGTTTGATTACTCGCCCCGGGTGATATCAGGCCAATCCTAGCTTACTTTAGCGCACTTGTTAGTAGCGTCATTAATCTCACGTAAAGCAGTCCTCTCGCCCCCGGCGTCAATGATAGTCGATGAAGTGAAAGCCTCAAACCAACTGTTGTCTTTAATTCCGTCTTGATTTCGATCGATAGCTTTTTATGTTCCTTCCAAGTACTTGTCACCACCAGTGTTGCTGTCGGGGATTGAGGTTCTGATAAAATTCGCCTCAAGAAAAACGATTGTGAAAGGTATCGTCTCTGGAAGACTAGACCGAACTGACAAGTGTTTTCCGATACGCGGACAGGGGCGCACAAACCTAAATTGCTTTTAACAGAATACGTCACCGTGATTGGATGTTATGTCTTGTCGAATAACGTCCAGCACAATGGTCGTACAGTACAACTGTGAACTCGATAATTACATCGCGCTAATTTTAAATAAAAAGAGACCGTAGATTCGTAATTCTTGTAGATCTTTTCACTGCCCTAATCAAGGTTTTCGGATTCTGTCTCTCGAAGCGCTTCTAATTGATCTAGGCATTAAGTAGAATTAGCTGTATTCCCCTGGCACTTGTGACGAACCACTTGCTTTCGATAAATAAAACTATCTTCCCCTCGAAGGTGGGTGGCCTGAGAGCTATCGGAGTTAAACCGATTAACGATCGCCAGTGAGCGTGTTGGCAATTTGACTAGCGAAGAGTGCTAGACAACATCAAGGCCTTACCCAATCTGAACGTTCATTCTGATCAGGTCAGTCATCAGGTGACGAAGTCGTCCTGTCCACGAGTCGGCTCACCCAGAACTTCCAAACGACATGTCCCAAAAATCGGCATTCCTAGAGTCCACACAAATGTCGTCCGACAAAGGTACGATTTACGAGAAAACAAAGCAGAAGTGTCTACGGTAGAAGTGGTCGTTGGACATTGGTTTTGATGACCTATATTATAGGAAAATGTTATGCTTTTTCGCTTGAAAATACCCGCACCTGATGACATACGGACTGTAATAATTGGTCCGGATCTAAGTACATGTAAGATGATGCAGTAGTGTTGGCTTATAAAGTAAATGGTTAATGACCTGTGAAATTAGTGGCGTAGGAGTTGCCCACAATATGTCAAGCATTTGAGTGACTGAAAAAAGGCCGTGAAAACTCATTCGATCCAGTGGTTAGCTAGAAAAATTAAAAACGGTATATAACATGAAATTTCATGAAAAAGATACCGTTAAAACAGTTCTTGCCGAAACCACGTTTCTGCAAGGTAGTTGGGAGAGTTAATCCGCTTCGACCAGGCCAGAAAATTTACGAAAATATAGCCACAACAGACTTTGGTTACCACAACCGTTCTGACGTCTTGCCCACTGATGATGTATGCGCGCATGCGCTGCCCACGTCATATCTGCCTTGAGAATGTGTGTTGCATCTTGGGACAAAACCGGCGAAGTGACAACTGAAGCTTTTGACATGATTTTAAATTTAAAACGAAAAGAAATTAATTACTACGGTATGAACATTCCCAATTTTTACAAAGGAGCAATAATTATCAATAAATGTCTAATACACTTATATCAATTTAACTGCCAGAGAAATGCTTTGAGTGATAAACTACAAGGTCAAACCGAATTTAAAGCTAACATAGAATCTGGCTTCAAAGCAGCAAAACGATGGAATCCGTAAAACTCACCCACACTGTCAAGCAACTGCTAAACCAGGCTGGTACCTAAACAAGAACGAAGTGCGGGTTGTGTTCAAGCTTAGAAATTCCTGATAATCTGAACAAGCAGCGTGATGGGGCGGAATTTAAAACAGCAAGTGGTCTATAATAAAGGTCCTTTTTGCCCGAGTATGTGGCTGTCTTTCACCTTTAAAATGTGGAGTGTTTCGCTTGGCAGATAAACCATACACTTTGGGTCGACAGATTGTTATACCCCAACCGGAGATTGGGTGATCTGGTCGGTCGTACATGTAATCACATTTTGAGGTCACAAATGCAACACACGAGTGATTACGGTCAGTAGGAGAAAATGAGTAATTTATGACGTGTTTCATGCTTTTCAATAATGCCAGCCACTGATATCCAGTCGGAGGACAACATCTGAATCAATCGGCGTCAAACCGCTCCTAACTAAAGCATAGACTTCGAATGTAAGACCATACATCCTGCCACGGGGGAATCAGGGTTGTACATGTATGTCTATCTCGGTCTGTGTGAGTGATTGACTGGATTTATTGTAGAGTATATGATTATTTTGTTTGCATCAATTCCACCTAAGCACTTGCAGGTAGATCCTTTCAAAACGATTTTCTCCAGGAAATGTATTAAAAAGTGTAGATTTTCCAGAAGTAGACCATGCTTTATGAAAACTTTGTTGGAACATTAGCATTTTCCGAGGTTGAATTGCGATGTCGGGTACTAAATAATTTCTTAAGCTTCTTAGTGATAAACCGTGACTGAGAAAACGGAGCAGCAATCATTTCTGATACATGTAGATTTTGAAAGATTTCTAAAATAATTTCAGTTTTGCAGATTTGATGATTTTCATAAGAATGAGTTTGGAAGCAGTGATCGTTACTGGTGTCTTCAACGTACAGCAATTAAGATAGAGAGGTTGATGTATTAATTTGTCGCAAATGGTTATTACCGTCCTTATTTTCAGAAACCAAAAGACTCATATTACGACTAGAGCTGCTCATTAAGACTTGACTAGATATTTGGACGGATGGTATCTGTAGTGTTGCAGTGGGTTTATAGCGCAAACCTGTAATATTCTACTCGCTCAGACTATTAACTAAGTCCCAGTTACTGATTTATATATACGTTCTGTCTACTCATTACGTTTTAAACACTTGTTGCAAAACTGTTACTAGTCATTCATTACATCCAAAACGTGCGTTTCATGAAGTCAAGTTTTTAATTTTGCCTCATTCATGTTTTTGAATAACACGGCGTCTACATGCACATATCGCGAATCACCGGCATAAACGGGTTCGACAAACTTGCAAAATGTCGCAAAGCAGTGTTTTACGATGTTAAGTATTTTGTAAACATGTGAATATTATGTTGGATTTCAAAAAACAAGATTATATAATTTCAAAAAATGTTGATAAGGCGTCGAGTTTTTGCAATCGTGACGTTAAATTATAGCGCGCGACATTAATTATAAAAGTGGCGTCATGCATTAGAATTTGCATGTAGATGTGCAATGTAACTTAATTTGTGGTAAAACTGCAAATTTGAATTTGCTAGGGATTAAACTTTTTTCATAGAAAACCCAAGGGGCATCCGAATAAAACATCAAAGATTGAATTTAATGGTTTAAAGTTTTGTGTCAAAGCCAAAGCGCTAAAATTTGAGGTTTTCGAAATCCAGCTTTGTTACCCCGAAAAAACAGAGTCAGAAAACTGTGAAATTAACGTCGTGCAACGAAATTCATCCATTTTCATTAATCTTAATGAAGGTGGATTTTCAGCAACCAACTAAATTTCCCATTTTGGCAGGAGTGATGAGGCTTTAATTGTAATTGCGTGAGGGACCACTGGATTGATGTTACTATTGCCCCCGTGCATTGTGTTGATGTCCACGGAAGTAAACGGCTATCAAATAATTTAAACTGGGCAATTCGAGGCTTGTACTGCTCAGAAAACGTGTGCCATCAAAACGTAATTACCTTTCATGTCCAAGAAATGTGAGCACATCGAAAGGATTTTACAATCGTGTAATCAATTTCCCTCGTCGGCGTCTACTGTCTTGTCTTATCAGATCCATTCTGTAGCGAACGTCGTGGACTATTTTCCGGTTCCTTCATTCGAGGAACTATTTCACTCGTATCCTTCCGCTAACACTTAAGTTATCTATGCACGCTCCATTTTCGTCACAAGGAGTCGTGCTGGTGGTCGGAGTACACCAGGTGAATCAGTGGTTTTACCGCCAATGTAGTTTATTTCCAAAGAAAAAATTTGGACAGCAACACAGTGTTTAGTCGTGATCAATAACTGAGCAGTTATAGAGCCATTTCTACAACTGATCTGTGATTAGTGGTTGCATCTGGGTTCATTGATAGGTGAGAGAATTTATTAATTGTGACGATTTCATCGTCTTGGCAACGGGAAGGGGAAAACCGGTCAATTTTCCGTTTTCGCTAAATTGCGGGGACGCGGCGACTATTACATCTCATATGGACTTTTGAGCGTGAATTGAAGGCGATATTCGTTGCAGACCTATGAAACTTTTACGTCCATGGTTGTGTAGAGGGTACAACTTTTAGTTGGATTTTATAGTCATGTTCATCCAACGGAAAACTAATAATTGTTGCTCCACGAGATACTGTGCTTGATCTGCATACACGAATTATGGAAAAAGCACAAACGAGAGCTTGTGCCTTGTACAAAACCAGTGATAAGCCAAGCCGTTCGTACAAGTGCCAGCCTACACGTGTTAACGTAGGTTCTGGAATGTGCGGCACCCTCGCTGTTCCATCCCGGAACAGAAAGTCTAGCGACACTTCCGAGGAGTCTACTCTAGCCCAGATGGGAACGGACAGCGACAGTCGAAGTAGCCTTTCTACGTGCACTTCCTCGCCCGTAACTAGCAGACGAGGTAGCGTTTTTGAGTCCGAGTACGGTAACTTCCTTACAGTGGAATCCGCCAGTATGTCACGCGGTACACGCTCACAATCACAGGGGGACATTTTGAATAGTGACGCTTGGCAGCAGACGACAATATTTAGGCGCGCTTATTCGAGCATCAAGAGAAGAACACGCGGGAAAAACAAACTTTCCGAGAGGGAGAAGACCTCGACTGTCCAGCCGCAGGAACAAGCCTGTGAATGTCAGGTCCGGAAACACAAACCTCTCAGGGAGACACGCTCGAACCCCGGGCCAAGTACGAGAAGTGCAAGGTATGATCATACTCTATCTGACACGATTTGATCTTCAAGTGTTTAGTTGACGATGATCAGTTATGGACAATCCACTTCCATTTTTATCTTGTGGTGGGTAAATGGCAAGCGCCACCATTCGCGTAATTTTCGCACAAGTGATTATACATGTATACTTCAAATAAATCATATTTGCGCCGGAAAGGATTTGATGTAGGCTTACACTCCGAGGCAGAATTTGTCGAAATACAAGCTACACTGTGACCCCTAGTGCCTTTTCATTGCGCTTGTAACAATGAACAATGGTGAACTGATAAAACATAACTAAATGTACACTGTCTGTAGATCTATTTTACCGATAAAATTTGTTTCAGTACTTTTACATGTATGTTTTCCAGCAAAATATTTTTACCTGGACAAGTTATTTTCTTTACATATGCTGAGGGCCCCTATCGAAAGCAGTGTGAACTGATGGGGCTACCCTCAATGCAAATATTACATTAATAAATAAATAAATAATAAAAAGCCATCTCCCGTGCCCGGAGTCTAATCATTGTACGCGAAATCGAACTTGAAAATATTTTTGGCATTTTCTGTCATGGGGGCGGCGCAGCACTGAAACAAGTGGGGACTATAGCCCCGCAGCCCCCTATATGGTGCGCCGCCCATGTACATTGTAAGTGTCTATTTATTGTTAGTCTGAGCTCGAGCACATTCAGTTTACGCATATGAATTCCGGGATCCAGTTTACATTTGATGACCCATAATATCGAGCTACAAACTCGAAATTTCAAATAAAAATCCAACACTTCGAATTCAGTCTCCAGCTTTAAGCCTGTGGGTTGGGTCAACAAGTGCACACTAAGGTTAGTTGGTTATTCAGGCAAACCAGTACATATATGTACTCGAGCAAATAGTAATGCAACTATCTTGTCATCACATAAAATTAATTTGGAATAGACAATGCAAAACAAATTCGATTTCTATTTCGAGTAGAGGGATTAGACCTCGGAGCCTGGTCGCGATATTTGCCGCGCATTAGTGGATCGTGATGTAACAATGAGTGCATTTAGAAGAAACTGACCGTTCAGAGGGAGTGGAATTGATTTTATGGTCGTTCTTCTAAGTAATTACCCCACTCCTGGGTCAGCAAACGCCAAACTAACGATGCAAAGTCCATTCTCGAGACCCTGGACTCCACACACGCTCCGAAAATGCTCTATACCCGTAACCAAACTCCATACAGAAGGATAGAATTCCAGCCCCGGAACCATACTCGTAGCTCGAATTACAGGCGAGCCATCAGCTCGTTTCCAACACCTTCTTCATTAACGTATCACCTACCTGTTCACCTCATAGTGTTGGGTCTTCATCAAAATACATGTACGCGCTAAATATTTTCGAATCAAATGTGTGTCAATTTCTAATCGAGGCTATGTAAACTCTAATTGTGACAACAAAGGGGGAGAGAAAAATGATTCTTTGAATAACTTATATATTTATATATAACATCTGTAAAATAAACAGCTGGCAAACACAGCTTTAGTGTAGACCAGAATAAATACAAGTGTACGACAAGATAAGAAGTCTAAGGTCATGACCATGTTCTTAATCAATTCAAAACTACATTTAATACTTGCAACTACTTGAGAATTTCTCATCATTAATTCATTATTCAACCCTGCGTTACATCAGTAAGCGAGTGTCGCCTACTGTAAAGATTTTTATTGAATAATGCCATGTTCTAGAAATAATGTCAACGTTAAGAGTCTGGAATTGATTTTTGCGGTTATAATGTATATCTGGCTCACTGAACAATGCTGCAGAATTAATTTGTCATTTCCACTGTATTTTATAGCAGTCAAAATTCAAGTTCTTGACATGTAGAGCGTGATATTTTAAAAACCACTCTTGCGCCATATCTATTACTGCGCGTTGTTGACTTGTTTATCTTTACCCTGCTTATATGGTGGAATTATTGATTTTAGCAATAAACATTGATAAAGTGTAAACACAAGCAAGTAATGCTACCACGAGTGTCAGATATTCTTAGACAAGTGACTCAGATTAATGGCGGGAAAACGATTCTCTCAGATTAATGGCGGGGAAAACGACTCTTGAGCAGGCGATCTTTTCCCGATTCGCTTCAAAAAAGTTGTCGGTCGCCGACACCTTGCCCACAGAGGGAGCGTTCGAACCACGCCAATGTTCGTTTTCGCTGATATTTGGAGGCACTGTACCGAGTTCCCAATGGGTTTTGCCTGGCCGCTGTGCAGACATTACTGAACATGTAAACTGCCACTCTGTCGAGACCGAAATGAACAGAAGTCGCGAGGCATTTCACCTCAGAAGCGTATTCTGACTTATATTTGCCGCAGGTACCTTTCACTGCCTCCGGAACTGAAACATCGGACTCAGACAACAAGGGATGAAAGCGCAAAGTTTAGGTACACTTTTGTACCCAAAACTATTTTGCCACTTTTGTACTCTACCACAGAGCGACATCTGGGGGAGACTAACCCAGTGAAAGGTTGAAGAACGGCGATCAGTAATCCTTGTGTGGGCATCGGTGCTCATGCCTTACTTTATACATTTGCTTTTGTCGTATAGATGCATAGTAGGGTATGGGATTGGACGAAAAAAGTCTCGGTACAGTGCACGGTTTGGTGACCTCCAGCTCGCCAATGCCACTTCAGATTCTGTTTGGCGACCTGAGAAAATGCCCAAGCCGCCACGAAGTCACCACAACGAGTATCAAAGTCATTTCAAACTTTAAACTAGTTACATTCCCCAGAATCAATATCATTGGTCGACAATTGTTCGGTTTCTTTCGTGAAATCAACGCATTTACCACCCTTAGCAGCGAGCACACATCAAGCAGGCGCTTAAATTTCAACAGGAAGTCGCAATTGTTCTGCAAAAATCGAGTAATGTCGGACCCTAAAATACGTCGCTCCACTAAATCCGAACGTTTGTGTTCTCCGTTGATAGGAGGCATTGAGTTAGAAATTGAACGGTGTATCACTACGATGACTTGAGGTAATTTTGTAATTTTAAAATGCTATAATGCTGGCTACGGCACGACCTTTATATTTTGGTCGACAACTTCCCATGTGAATGTGAATTTTGGACCCGAATATATGTATTTAACACATTCTTGCGATTAGAGAAAGCGCAAGCCATCCACCTATACAGTCACCCTTATTGTTGAAAGCAATTCGTAAACAATTCGGTACGGTGGCGCCACAGGGTCTTGCATATAAGGGCACCTGACCATCATAAACAGTATTATCTCTCTTGTTTTTGTTACTTTCAGTTCCACAAAAAAAGAAAGTGGAGGACTGAAACAAACGTGACAAAACGCACAATTGACTGTTTTAGGCCTAAACCATGACCTGCTAATGATAGACATAAATTAACGTTATATTTTGAATGTAAACTTCTCACAAATTTCATAGAAGTGGAAGACAAAACTATCATCTGATATTGCTTGGATGATCAATAATGAGATGATTATGAACTCGGACCATAACTCTAACATCTTTACACGCATTTTCGGATCGTGTCGGTGTGCGTTTTTTTCAATATCGCATGACCAAATTTTTTCAGGTTGATGTAAAGTCAAAAATCAAATTCTACATACCTTGTATTTTGAGAAATATATATTTTCACTGAGATACATTTATAGTTTAGCAGTTATCTGGCTTAATGCACAAACTTAACGATAAAGTCCTACATACAGTAACATCTCGGTAACGGTGTCTTACATTATGCTGTATACACACTGGTGATATTACGAAATAAATGATTTCTCGCCTCATTCTATTCCTGAATTCATTACTCTCGTCAGCGTTTTCAGTTGCAGTAAGTGATTCCTTAGGGGTTCAGTAACGGCTGCCTGCACATGTAACTCTGTTGCAAGATACGTGTAACGTTAATGACGTTTATTAACTTAACGCAGACAACCAAGTTACGAAATTTGTTGAAATTGAAATATTGAGCATCACTTAAGCGACACCTAGGGAACACTTCGTGTCTGCGACAAGTGGTCTTTTAACAAATTAATGTGATTACATTAATAGACTGATATTAAAGATGGGAGGCAACTGTGACCAGGGTACAGTTCAATAACTATCTCGCGGCGAGAAAATATAACCAAAATCACATGGTCTCTTGAAAATACACGGCTGCATCTTGCGAGAACTTGCTTTTCTAGCGAGGTACTAGCATTATTAAACTCTACCCAGTACTTTTGGCATGATTCGTTTAGCTTCTCTGGCGTGACATTGACCCATGTGAAATGTTTCCATTGTCACTACATTTTTCGATTGATGAAGTGTATTTTACTGACTGTTGAGATCAACTTATCATGTGCAATTGGCGTTGATTTATTCATTTTGCGATGCTTTAGAATTCTGATCCGATCAATTTGTGGCGTCTTGCTGCAAGAGGTTTTGAAATCGTGCAGTTTGGCCGACGTAAAAGAACTTACGTGTCTGCTCAGTGCAGTACTGCACAGAAACTGTCAACCCCAGACGATCATGCGACATTTTGAACGGGATTGAAATTAAAGTCATTTATTTGTGCCGTGTTTTTAATCTCGCATATCCGAGCTGGAGTTCATAAACGTTTGAAAATGTGGTCATGGTATGTATTTGCGCTGTTGGTCTACGGGTATTTAATAATGCAAGTAAAAACACACTAGACGATAAAAGTTATTTATTAATAGACATTTGTCAGACCTGATCATCATTTTCGTCATTACCACCGCTATCATGGTCAATATTATTATCATCATTGTTATTATTGTTATCGTTATAATTGTTACTATTGTAATTATAATTATCATAATAATATTATTATTAATATTATGATTGATATTATTATTATTGTTATTATTGTTATTATTATTATTATTATTATTATTATTAATGTTATTATTATTAATATTTTGTCGGAAGAAGTTGCGCCATAAATGAATTGAACATTGTAGAAATATAATTTAAGAAAGATTGACTGAATTTAATGAACAATAAAATACGTAAAATTAACCCAGTACTTGCAAAATTGAGAGCCACTGTGCTACACTCATCTTTAGGCAATAATGAAGTAAGTTGACGGTGTAAACAAGCAAATGTAGATGTATCCTCGTAAAAAACGTCAGCGAATCTGAATAGGATTCAAATCATTCTGTTATCTCGGTGTTATTGTAATATGTGACATCGGTTCATTTGAAATTACCCTGCATTACGTGTGTATTGATAGAAAAGTCCAGGCTGACATTACTGAGAGTTAAAGCAAAGTGTATATATTTCATATAAACCTGAGAAGATTTTTCATTACTCGCTTACTTTTGAATTTCATGCTGTCAGTTTTAAATTTCTAAAAATAACCTATTACAGCAAAACTGCCCAGCTCTGTTTCTAAACCCCCTTGTAATCAAAGGATCAAAATCACAGCAGCGTTTTCAAAATATGTTATACATTGGTTCTAATTTTCGTTGAGAAGTCTTCTATCAGATTTGTATTGTTGTGTGAAACGTGACTTCATAAGGGTGGTTGTGTTAACCAGCTCAATTGAATTTAACACATTTTTTAGCTTCCAAGACTTTAAGGTGGTTGATAATGCCTGTCTAACGCTCAATATAAATTTGTAGGTTAATATGGATAATGTCAATTATCTCATAGTTATTTTAAATTACGTTGAAAAAAGTAAATTCGTTGAACGGAGAATGGGTATTAATTTTGTTTCATTAGTTAGTATTTACGAATTTGTGTCACGTTTAGTTTTTTGCTAGTTGAGGCTTAGTCACCGTACTAGTCTAGAGCACTCAAAGAATCGGCCAAAACTCTTCAGATCAATTCTTTATAGTATGGCGATACCTTTAGCCAAAGGTAAATGAGTTGCGAGCGTTTGGAAGTGAACATCTTCGTATGACAAGCCTTCACAAAGACGCTTGTGCATTTAAGGAAATCACGATCGTTCTGTATTAGTGGAAAGGGCTCTAAAGCGAACATGGGAGTTTAAAGGTGAAAATTTCGGGGTGCCTAAGATTAATGATAACCAAGACGAGTATGGTACAGGTAATAGCATTTACGTCATAAACATATATGCATAGGTGCACAGCTGATTAGCCTAGATACCACGCGCATCTTACATTTCCTACTTAGTGTATACGTTGGGAAACAATTTTTTGTCTCCAAATGCAGACATATAACTTTTTCCAGTGGACACATTCTAGTAAACAGACAACAAAGGTCATTGACTTCGGAATTAAGTATTGAAGCTAATCGATTCAATCATTTTATTGAGGTATGTACATGTAGGTGGACAATACACATGTATTTCTCAGAAGTCCCTATTCTGCCCGCTCGTATCCTAAGGACGTCGTAGGCATGAGGCTGCGAACGTATCGCTGAATTATTATGAGTACGAAACATGCAGCCGAAATTTCGAGTTTACAGCGGCCGTATATTTGCACTCAAAGCATTCTTGGTCAACCGTTTTGATAAAGTGACTGCCGGTGAAAAAATTAAGATAAGTCGACACTTACACAATGCAGCTTAAAATGGTTGTTTTCTGGCGTTAATTTTACGGCAATTCGTGCCATTCAAGGTCAATTCTGTACAAACAGTCGCTGAAGATTACGACAGTTTATGCAAGGCTACAAGCTATAACTGGTCGCAACCGGAGAAAAATTGCGACAGTTAGTCTAATAATTAACCAGAAAAGGGTTACGTCGCTTATGTGATCTATGTGCTGTGGAAGAAAAACTTCATTGTGTTTGTCACCGTACTCTACATGTATGTATCACGACTTAGCAGAAACCAATATGATGAGGCTAACAACTTGCATTCCACACTAATGATTTTTTCTGACGTAGATAAGCTTAGTTTTTTAATGATTAATTTCTTCAGGGTGATTTCTGACTTTTTTCATGAAGCATTTTTAAACGCAAGAGGTGTTTAGATATTACTATGCAATCAATAACTCATAAGCCCACTCGTCTGCGTGTGTTTTTAAATTCTGAATTGATTATTTAAATTTATGCATACCGGTAATATAAATACATAACTATATTGTTACTGTTAGTTGAAGGTTTCCTCAAACTCTAAGCCGCGTCACTCCCCCCTCTAACGGGCTACCACCGGGCTTACGTTCAATGAAAAACCCGCAGCCAGATGCAGATTTGAATAAATTAATGCGATACCAGTAGGGCTGGAATTTGCTCTAGCTTGCTGCATAAGACCAACGTTAGGGGCACCACAACCACGTGTATTGCCGTAAAACCCCGCAAAGAGGCTATGATCCAGTAACCTTACATGTACATTCAAGCGCATGTACCATCTAATTTTCGAATTATTAGATTAAAAGGCCGTAGGATTATTGAGAAGCATTGCATTATCCCGAATAAAACATCATTTTGAACATCATAAATATGTAATTCGAGAATTGTTTTCGTAAGTCAACATTTTCTTGATCTTGGCAATATTGATAATTGTGATCATGACTGATTTCCAACTAACAAGACAATTTAACGAATGACCTTATATTCGAAGAAACGGTGTGGCTTCACTTTCGAAATTACAATGCAAGCTAGTGGCGTTATTTTCGGAATCGTTGCATTTTTTATTGTTTATAAAATACCCCTAATTCTACGTATAATTCCATTTCTTATATTCGACATTTTGCGGCACTAATTCTACCACAATTTCTGATAACAATTCTTGCGTAGTATATATGTTGTCCTACTGGATTTTTCGCAAGCCACCAGCTTCTATTGTTTAAGGGTTTTTCAATGTCATGATATTCGAAATTACCGTCCTTAAAAAATATATACCATGCTGACAGATTCCCATTTTGCTTCACTTTAGTTAAAAGTTTCATAAAACGGATTTTAAAGCCACTTAGTTCAGTTGAAGTTTTTGGTGGTGCCGCCGTAGTGAGTGACAGCTGATTCGTGCATTATGGGTACTTACACAACTGCAACCATATCTAATGAGGTTTTCACGTAAACTCCGCCCAATTAAAAAAAAACTCAATAAATTATATAGTGAAACAAGGCAACCACAATCATGTCTAGAAGTTACGAAATATTTATGTTTTAGTGACATCTCGTGACTGGCGAAACTCATATCTTGTGTTCCAAATACATGTACAGTACAGTAGGTGAATTCACAGGTATGAGTACATGTACGTGTATCTTGGAAATTTGTACGGCTGACGTCCCAGTGCACAAGTGGGCGCATTGACGACATAAGATAGACCTCGCCTCTCTAACGCAACCGCTCTTAATAAGTTCACTGTCCTTTACTGGTAACAGTTCACAGTATTCATGGTGCGTTCGTATGTGTTTGGTCTGACATAAAGTCAGATATACTTATACTGTGATCAATTCAGGCTATTAAATCGCAGAGTGTGCAAGATCAACGGCCTGTCAAATTGTCGCACAATGAGCACTCGGTTCCAGTGATCACTGCAGATATCAAAACGTATATATCAACACCAATGTGTGCTTAATTAGAAAAAAATGGTAACCAGTGCGGAATCAATGTATTTTGTCCGTCATTATGAGCTAAATGTGCGGAGCTGATCGCCGCATGCGTCAGTCCTATGGGCTGGTCAAGAAAAATGATGTGCTATCTTGTACTTGTTGCAAAAGTGCTGTTTTTACTGATTCTTCACGAAACTGTTCTCCCTACACACGATTACATTAGCAGACGACAAATTTTGCGATCGTAGTTTGACTCGTCACAGGATCTTATTTGTCGCTTTGTCACCAACAAAGACGGACGTCTCTATCGTGCGCTTATCGCGAGTGTAGCTTAGATGCCAATATGGCCGACTTTTCCTTGTTCTAAAAGTTGGAAAGCCGTGCAAGACAGAAATGCTATTAGATTGACTTTCTTCTAAAGGGCTGCAAAAGAAAAGGTAGATTTGAGCCAGATTTAAGAAATGATGGCGGAGTGGGCATTCAGCGATGTGCTGTCTGTCAAAACACGTGCTGTACCCACTGGATTTATTATTCATTATTCTAAATCATCCAAACGCGGAAAGCGAGAAATTGCGGAAGCAAAAATACCTCTGTGATGGTGGAAATTGGGACTTTAGATCGGAAACAGGTCTTCACGCTGCTCAAGCCTGGGTTCTCAAAGATTAAAATACATGGGAGGGAATCAACAATTGCTCGAACTTCAAAACCCTTTGCTCGGACTTCAAAACCAAGTGGCTGGACTACAAAACCCTAAGTCCGGTGTTCTAACTTGGTTGTTGGACCCCAAACAGGTTGGCCGGTAGCTCAAAACCAGATGGCTGCCCCCCAAAAATACTGGTTGGGGCACCTGAAAGGAGTTGGCCGGTGCTCAAACACAGTGGCCGAACAAATCGCCGATCTCGAACAAAACAGACAAATGGGCACATGTACGGAAAATAAACACTCTGTAGATGTCTCTTGAATCTTTCGAAACATTCAAAGCGACTCTCTGAGGAAGTCCGGCCGACATGTTTGATCACCGGCCAAATGGTTATAGCACCTGCCATCGTGTTTTGGGTCTAGCCAAATAGTTTTTGGGTTGAGGCCATCGCGCTTTGAAGTCCGAACAACACATTTGATCACGGCCATTTGGTTTTGCCGACGGCTGGTTTTGAAGTTCGGGCAAGTCCGACCAATAGCTCACTTGCGAGTTTCTCGTTAGTCACTGTGACGTCACCGGAAAGGGGGCAAAACCCGCCATATTGCTTTTGTTTTGCCCCGAGTCTTTGCTACACACGATAAAACTTACTGGAGTTCTTATGGTGAATTTTACGCTTAAAACGTTAAAAGAACTTAAGATATGGTAGATGGGTCGTGGAATAACTGTGAATGGACGAAGAAAATGTGAACTTGTTATGTTGTGCGAAGCTGTGAACGGACTGAACTTGAATTGGAACTTAACCCGCTCTAGGCCTGAAAAGCGGTAGGCACATGCATACAGGGGCGATAGTGTATCCCCATAAAAAGATATTCACTTCAAAATACAGCAAATAAAATCAAATGAAACATGCATATGTGCACATGAAGTTATAATTAACACATACCCTGA
>NMRA01000409.1:1982-75792 GCA_002633005.1 Phoronis australis | reverse complement strand
CATCATCACCATCATCATCATCACCATCATCACCATCAACATCATCATCATCAACATCACCATCATCGTCATCACCATCGTCATTATCATCATCACCAACATCACCTCATCGTCATCCTCATCATCATCATCCTCATCATCATCATCATCATCATCCTCATCATCATCATCATCATCATCATCATCCTCAACATTATCATCATCATCATCATCGGCAGCTCCATCGTAACCATCCTTTATGTCACTGTCGTGAAAACGTCATCTTCGACCTCATAACCTCGTCGTTTCCATCATCTTCATCACACGACACGTTCTTATCTCGTCACTCTCGTTATCATGAATTGGCTAGCGATATCACGCTTAATTCTCGAAACATACATTCCGCTTTGGATCTGTTGCATCTCAGAAATAAGTTAGTTGTCTTCGTGTGCATTGAAATAATATAAGGGAATTGCGTGCACATTAATTAGTGTTGCGAAGAGGGAAGTAATTACTTGCTGACTCGTAACAAATTATAATGGCATTGATTAGTATTGCATTTTCTTCATAATCCATTAGATGCGGTCTAGTGATAAAATGTTAGTTTGTGAATTCAGCGAAAACGCAGTCGATTGACGACGTTTTACAAATGTGTGCCACTAGGGTGATTTTTATTGTCAAATCACGAAAAGTACTCTTCGGCTGGAGCACTTTTGGGAAAATAGCGTGGCACCGAAGACGAGGTGACTTGTTTCTAAAATGTAGATTTAACCAAATATGGTGGTGACTACTGTTGTCGCCTGACAGTTATTGACACGAGATATTCGCTCAACCGGGACATGGCAATTTGTTCGTTTCAAAAAGTTCCAGGTAAAATATCGTTTCAACTTCACGTCTGCCGCGTTCCTTGCCACTTATTGCAAACCCACTCTCGCCAAAAGCCAAAAAAAAAAAATTGATTAGTACTTCTGGCTTAGCCAGTGTCTGTCTGAGTAGTACTTCTTACCTAAGCCAGTCTCTTCATTGTTATCATGCCGTAGTGTGCAATAGTTATCAGAGCATTGACTAATTCTTTCCGTCTGGTTTGATCAAAGTAATGGTGAGAACGACAAAGAAAAATAACGTTGAATCATTCAAAGGAAAAGCTGAAGTAGTGCTTGGACATTCCAATTTGTTGGAAATGAGCATCCGCATTCCGATTGGTTGATGATGAGAAATGCATTAATATACAGCTCCATCTATTGAGAATGATGTGGCTTGCGGTTGCTCTAACCGCATGACTTGACGAAATCGATGCAGTCTAATATTTTTGACACAAGCAAGGCTACAAGGCGTCAAGCAAAGCAACAGGGCGATTCATCATTCGTTTACGGCTCATTACCACACCATGCGCAGTATATGCGCAGTGATGCCCACACAGAGAATCCTGTATGTCGCTAGGTGGCACTTAAGAGTGGTCGATGGTTTTGGGCATAAAACAGACCATTGAACCTCTTATCCTCTGATCTACAGGTGTGCAGAGCCAGTAAACAAAAGAGCATTCTGAGCCATAGTAGAACTCTTGAAAATTTTGACTAATTATGGAACATCATATCTTAGAAGTGATTTCAAAGAATGATTTTTAAATTGTCTCCTTTTTGCAGCAGAGGCCGTCAAAATAGGACTTCAAGTAAATTCAACCGTGGTTCAAACAACTTTTGAGTGCCATCTCAAGGAGAACAAAGGCTTTGAAGTCTTACAGCTACGGTCAACATGGGCGATTTTTGATACATGTTCACTTGCAAATTTATTTGTGCGTGTCAAAGAATTATCTGAGTTGAATTTTGCAGCGAAATGTGATTCACCCCCCACCTGGAGGTATGCAACTTGGACATGACTTATAATAATCAACACTGACAATAATTGATGTCTATGGCGACAAACGACAAGCCAGTTTTGATGAATGGCTTGCATAAAATGATTGAGAATTCCACTTACAGTTCACTCTCGACTTGTAGCAAATCCAAAAATCGGATTATTAATGAGAGATTCAAACACACATGAAGGAAAAGCAGTGTTTTCACAAGCCCACACGTATGCAGTGTGTTTAGGGAATTTAGTTGAGACCCGGGACTGTTTCATGCAAATGCAGGTGCCATTCTGCGGCTAAGTTCGAACTTTTTGAGATTGTTGTATCGTACTAAAATTGTGTTTTGGAAATACGTGATCAACCTGTTACTACAAACGATTTTAAGAAGCTACTGCTGTCTGATAAGGTCGTTAGACCTCTTGGACTGTTGTATTTAATGTGCGTGCATTGGAAACCCATCAGAGTCAGAAAATTGTTTTCAACGGATAAGCAAGTTATTCACGAGTAACCCACGTTAAAAAGTTGAGTACGTCGAAAGTCAGCAAATTACCATGCAATGTGAAACATGTGTAGCAAGCTATGTGTAGACCGCGTACTTGAAGGAGATATTATTATATCAACGCTAATGACACCTTTCGATAGTTTTTGATTGATAGATGGCGCGCAAATCGTTCCCATCATTAGGATGGGGACTGATGCTGTCTACCTCGTTTTCATTTAACAGTGAGATGCTTTGTCCATGTACCCCTACTATGAGGGAATGGTTCTCTCCGTTGACAGCTCTCATACTGCAGTTACGTAAAGTCGTTGACTGCTCTCCGAAGTTGTGTGTTACGGTTTGCTTCAATTTATCACAGTCCAGATTACACCTGATGTTCTCCCGTCGTTTGATTGACACTAGTTAGATTGAAGCTGGAAGGTAATGTCTTACTGCTGTTGGGTAGCTGTCTACAATTAACTCGTCTTTGTCAGTGGTAGCATTTATAAATTTGAATTTCCATCGTCCACTTTCGAGGATTTACCCGTTCAACTTTCCATGATCGTGCCGTTATAACCAAACTTGTACAAGGGGTCCTACTGTTATTATTGGCAATTTATGACAAAAAAGTACATCCCCAAACTCATTTTTAATATTTGTAGACTATTATCAGAATACCAGAACCGATTTTCTCTTGATGACGTACACAAATTCGTGCAATTTTCGCAAAAACATTTGCAGCGCGTTGCTTCCAAATCATTGATAACCAAACTCAGCTTCAGTCATTATTTCTCTTAAAAGGATACTTAACCCTGTGATTTAAAACGATCACCGTTCTGTCACCTGCTGATGCAGCCTTTTATGCCAATCTTGAAAGATAAAATCAGGAATCAATTAATGAATCACATTTCTTATGTCACAGATTGGATATTACGGTTCTTAGCGGGTGCTCTTTCTCTCACAGTTGCCGAGTAATCCACTAAAAATGTACGTCACGCTTACCCGTTTAGAGAACTTTGAAAGGAGTATTCAAATTTTCCTCCAAACCTGTCGTCGAGGCCGGTTACAGACCATTACTTTGTTTCAGAGAATTGGATGGAAAGTCGTTTCTGATGTATATCAATAGGCCTTATCAGGGTTTGGTATCCTTTTAAACATGTTTTTCATTCATGTGTTGCCTCCAGAAGTACATGCACTCCACCTGGTGGAGTTGGGAGGAAGCAGCATGCAGGATCGACTTGTCAAAATACTAAGCACACTGAACGAGGTTTGTGTCCATTTTAAGCCGCTCTACTGACGCGACTGTTCTTATTGAAAATGTCAAATTTTAGTGGTAAATTCAGTGGCGGATCTAGGATATCACAAGGGGGGGGCAACATTTTGTCCGGCTGTAAGCATTTGCGCAAACTGAACCACGATTGTAGATGCGCATTTTTCTTGATTCCTGAAGTATTATCCAAGAAAAAAGGCAAAAAAAACACGGAGAACGTGTCAAACAGGAAAAACTGCAAGTACCAAAGATTCGAACTCACGACCTAGCGGATAGAGCGCGCCTGCGTTACCACTACACCACCACGATTTACTAGAACTACTACGCTCATACTAAGAGACCTACTTGTGTATGGTCCACAGCGTTTGCGCGCGAAACCTACTTCTTTTTGTAATGCTTATTACACGTTTTATGTTTTGTGCCATCAATTCTTAACAAATTTGTCGTATTTAAAATAGTCTTTAAATGCCCAAAAGACCAACTCCGTTTTTCGTGTTGGCAATAATCAATGACGAAATTGCTTTGGAAATCGTCTTAAGATAAGGTTTGACAAAGAGAGTATTGCGAGTTTCTGAGTGAAATAAATTTTCTTCATTGCACAGTGGAGCAGACGACGGAAACGGAGTCGTAGTGCGCAGCGCCACTGCCTGTCGCCTGGGATATCGCGGGAGAGCTTATACTTAGCCAGAGTTCCGTTACGAATGCGCCCCCCCTAAATCCGCCTATGAAATTATTCTAGACTGTCCATCTCCCGAATTTAGTGAGAAAGTGCAACCTCACGCAAGGTGTCGCTGCACTCGTATATTTCACCTCGTAAGCGCCAGTCATTCCCACGTAGGCTGTACCGTCCTAAATGTACAGTTCGTTTACTTCCGTTGGAAACAAGCCCGTTCCCACAATAAGGTCAAAACGCACTTGCAAAATTGACCGTTTACACTTAAGAATTACAACTTCCCATGATTAAAAGGCGGGATTCCTCGATATTCAAAAACGGTGATTGAAAAAGGTAGTGCCTCGCCTAATTCGAATCTATGCACCCGAGAATTGCACTACAGCTACTCCGCTGCACTCACGTCATTCAACTGCTGTTTCAAAGCTGTCACCAGACCAAGTCTACACAACACACAATTGGCTCTGGTACTTTAAGAAATAAAAGGCGTCCGCTCACTGCAATTTCAGCCAATATTAATTATTTTTTTGTGTTTTTTTGCTTGAAAAGCTGCGCGGAGGCACGTAAGCCATGGCAATTAAGCAACTCCACAAATAGCCAAGCAAGGCATAATTACCTCTACATGTTAATGATGCGCTGGGCAGAACTCGAAAACTCCACAGACCGTGGTTCGGCCACTGAGATGTGAGATGCGCCATTTAAAATGGATCGTTACCTTAACGACGTACAATACCGCTTTAATTGTCGAGACCTTAGTCACTTGTAGGTTGCATATTTGCTTCTGTCTAGTGTGAATAAAAATTACTTGATCCCACATACTTCCGAAATTCGTATTTCTTTGTAACGCGTTTCCTGTCTTTCTTTAAGCCGCCCTTCTTGTCGTTCTTTGTAACACCTTTCTCGTCTTTCTTTGTGCCGCCCGCTGGTCGTTTTAAAGCCCCCGTGGTGCCACCCAATACGGAACCTCCAAATTACGCCTGCTTCCTTCCGGTGTTGCTTCTTTGTTTCCAAAACGGTAAAGGTGTGCTTTCAAATGTGGAGATAAACTATTAATATGTATTACCAAATATTTCTGACACAGGGGCATAAATGCAACGTTGAAAAATCATCGCTGGAAAGCAGCAGTACATTTTGATACAGGGGTACCTTGACAGCTGCGAGTGCGTTAGACTAAACCTCAGAGGTAGTAAACTTTCATTCGGGCGAATGCCTGTATGGTCGTGGCTCCTCTTTGTTGCAATAAAATTTACTCTTCCGTGGCGGCTGGTCGGCGTTACGACAGAGTTGTTTAAGAAATTCCATTCACTAAGCAGTTTTCTGAGGGTAACGGAATCTGTTGTTGACGAAATATGTTGTTCCAGGGACAAAATTCAACAGCCATTTGTCGATCCCCTGAGTTAAACCGCCTTTCTTTTCCATGTTTGCTTTTTGTGCTCTGGCAATAGCGGCGCCAGTTCACCTCCCACCAAAACAGGTTTTAGCTGAGAAAAAAATCCTGCGTCATTTTGTCGTCTCAGATGGATTTGTCTTTTTGAAAGATACCGCACTATGTTTTTTGACATACTGGACTCTCATTCGTGATGAATTCCAAAGCACGAGTCTGAAAACCCATTCATTAGACCTTCCTGCAAGACAGTTCACAAACTGTTGTTAATTGTTGTCATCCATTAGTTTCTCGGGAATGGAATATTATTATTGTGCAGGACCAACATCACAGATTTTCTGCTAAGTTCAAATTTTGACGAGGTTCTTGTATCTTTGGAAAGGTCCAATGGAAAAGTAACAACGTTCAGGTACAGCGGGTATTTGGGAACCGATTCTTACTTGCACGTTTTTTCCCAAAAATTCATTTCCGTACTAGGAAACACCAAACCCGCGGTACAGATTCCAAACCAGACCCTCCTAACTCCACACATATGGGCCGAAAGCAGCCCTAAACAACGTGACAAAACCATTAAACAAACGGACTATGGGTGCGGGGGAGGATCCCTAACGGGTAATAAACTTTACTCCAACTCAGTGACACAGGCCATCAGGATAATTAAAAAGCTCAGTAAAAATAGGAAAAAGATCATGACAGAATGTCCACAGGTTACGTAGACCTGTCGCCTATGCATCCCCTAGGCAATCGCTGCGTTGCGTTGCCCACGCATGCCTTCGCGCACGCACGTCCCTCGCAATCCACTCAACGACCACCGCTTAATCAATACTGACTTGGCGGTGCACTAGTACATTAACATTTTCATCACACAATTTCACAATGTTTAATTAAGGACGTTTGGCCTTTTCCTTTCCTGGCCTGGTTTAAAAATACCAGAGTGTCATCAAGCAAAGCGCGGCAAAAAGCCGTCGGTTTGAACTCCGGTCAAGTTCTACTGTAGCATTGTTTCTGATAGTACTGTACCACGTGGTATTTTCAAAAGAGGACATAAACGAAACTAACTCCGCCTCCAACACAAAAAGCTGAGTGAGTATTCTCCCTGTGAAAATTGTGATGTAAATATTTGTTTGCATTTTTGTGAAGTGTTTCAGAGGCGGATCTACAGGGGGGGGGGGTTCAGGGGGTTTAACCCCCCCTCGGGACAGGATAAAAAATAAAAACTGGAAAAAAAATCGCCAGAAAAACGAAATTAGCTACTAAAAATCCCAAAAAATCTTACACGGGAGGAGGGAAGCCCTCTCGCGACCTTCCTTCTCCTCGGCGCTACGCGCCTCGGATTCTCTCGAAACCTAAACCTCCCCTTACTGAAATCGTAGATCTGCCACTGTGTTTAATGGACAATTTATTTGCAATAGCCAACTGTTGCCACGTTTACGATCTATTAAAACTCAGCATTGCGTTTGCATTAGCCTGCCTCCGATCGTCTAGCTTTGACACGACCTAAATTAGACCTTTAATAAAATGGGCCGCTGGAAGAGTAATTTAGCTTTGAAAAGTTGCTGACTTCCTTCTACCATCAAAAGACTCGCGTGCTCTGTATATTCAACCTACTGCATGTACCTACATGTACCTTCAGAACAAATTTTCCTTTACGACAGCCGATAGTGCCCAGTGACATCACAGAACCTCAAATTAGGTGACGTTTTTCATGAAAATGTCAAGTGTTCGGCTTTGGACCTCACAACATTCACTAACGTATGAGTACGTCATTTGACAAAATAAACAATTAATACGGAAATTGATAATCACAGTATAAAGGTAATGATTACACGTTATTATAATTACGGTAAAATAACTATTAGTAATTACCATGACAACGACTATAGTTGCGAACCTGCTTATTATGGCTATTATTATGTCAATGATAATACGCCCCAAAGCTTCCCCATCCTTGGACAAAAATGTATATATTACTGTATTTTGGAAATGACATCTGTGCACCTGTTACTTTAACTGGAAACAAGTAGTCGCGACGTGCCGCCAATTATAATAGTTTAAAACCAAATCGAAGTTTTGGCAACGCATACACTGGCCAGTTGCATGTTCTTTTACTAATGAATCGTATTTAGGTAAACATCCATTTATTGGAAATGTACAGTCGTATGACCTTTTTACCCTCACCCAATAACGAAGATCGCGGTTGTCTCTCAGTTGTAGCACAACCTTGTTTACATTCCCGACTAATTAATCAATAAATACCTTACTTCACTGGACGGCAAACGACTAAATATCGCACGTATCACTGAGCTCTCTGTTAGACATCGTTATTCCTGAAAAAGATACCCATTACATGTAAAATAGCCAGTGCCGATAAGAGGTCTCGCGTTAAGCGAAGCGATTTGTCGTCTGCGTCTATGTGCCAGCCAATTGAAATCTGCGCTTGGCTATGACGAGCGCGAGGTTTATATCTGAAGGTATACATGTATTAGTTGAAGATTCACGGCTTCAGAGCTTTACTGCATGCGATAGGTGAGGGATAAGCCGCAAGCTTCTTACATCTGTCGTTCTTGAATGGACTTGAACTATTTCCATGGAATTGTTCTGTCAGCGTCTCCGATCCCATACCGTGTCGACGTCCTCACGTAAATGGGTACGACGTGAACGTCGAGGCGCCATAGTCTCTGATTCGGCCCTCCCGCTTCCCCAAATCGGCCGTGTACTTCACGAGGAGCACGAGTGCTTTCGCAAGCGTAATTACACGTTCAGGTAAATTCAGGCTGTCTACACTGCATTAACAGAGTTCCTTTTGAACTTTCCCGTTCCACATTAATACGTACTCAAGGGTAAGTCAATTATTTCATGTTCAAGTATGTTATGGTTTACTAAACAGCTTTGCATTTGGCGACCCCACAATTCGCGCTGTTCGTTCTAATCGGAACTCGCAATTTCGAGGTTTGACTAGTCGAAACTTCGAATTTTAACTCGAGTTTGCAGCTCAAATTTAGATGCCATCAAATGTGATTTCGTGTACTCGAGGCCAGAATAACAGTCATTGTATTAAAACAGAGCGGGAAATGTCAAGGGTTATTTCGAGCTCGATTTCTAGTTCAGGAAATAAAACACGTGTCCCGGGCTTGCACTAACTTTCAGCGATACTCTTCAGACACGGACGCTTGTTGTGCCGAGTTTGTTTACCACGTATTGCCTGGTATATTTCGTAGGAATATTTACTTGCAAAGTGCCGAATATAAGACCTTGGTGAAACGAGACATCTTGTTAGGCCTATTCATCTAGATACGAATGTCGCGCGTTGGGTGTTTACCGAGCGCACTAATTGTTTATGACCGCAAACATATGTTTTTCAAATTTGTCTTTCTGAAAACCTGGATCAATACGCCGACAAATGGACAATCCATCTGAGGCTGTTAACACAGCCGTGCTGAGGGACTGGGTACTCGCGACATTTTCTGAAGATGGACACGTTTGAACAAATGTGACCAATGAGGCGCGTGCCCGAGTAGCTCATCCGGGACATCCTGATTGCCAGCCATGTTTCCGCATCTCACTAGTTTCGTTAATGGTCACGACTTACTGGTTGCACGACATGGCAGCAGCACGACACTGGACGTGTAACTGTCCACGCACTGCCGGCGTCCTTGCGTGCAATGTGTCACCAGTGGTTAACCGTTCTCTCGGCTGTTTCTTCGCTTCCTGAAGCTCTCACTTGGCGTTACAAATAACTGCAATTAGACATCATGCAGTTTAGAAACTAACCCTTCTCTCATCCCAACTCATTGCATATACAGTACATGTACATGTATCTTGTTCTGGACTTATATAAGAGCCGCCGTCTACGTTTGGTTATGTTTACCGCTAACCTAACTTAAAAAATGCATTTCTTCAAAATTTCAGTTTTCAGAATGAAAAACTACAAAAAAAAAACAACAAAGAATGAATCAAGCTACGTACTCTCGTAAAACTTGTCCCTTATTACTCGCCTCTGGGATTAACTGAGTTTCGATGACTCCGGAAAACGACCAGAATTCATTCGGATTGGCCCACTCAAGATTGCGAATTCCCAAGTGACTCATGCACATGCATGCATATTGCCAGTGACTCGAGTTATCGGCTCATAAACTGGTCTCGTAATATTCCTTACCGCGATAGAATTCCGTTACCTCACCAACTCAATTCAAAGTCAATGCCTACATGCATCATTTTCGTTACCGTAATTTTTGGGTTGGTAAGCTACAATAAACGTTTGGCGAGTCGATGGTGGTTTTACACAGGCGGATATAGGGGGAGGGGGGGATGGCAGGGGGCCCGCCCCCTCCCTTGGCTGCCGCAAGCAAAATGACACAGCAAAACATCGTGAAGCGTGAGGAAGTACTGAGTTCAGGAGCTAGGACCGGTAGCGGACGAAGGGGAAAAACACGTTCCCGTTTTTTTTTTAGTCCAGTGATAGATTTTCGGAACAGAAGGTCTATATCATCGGCCCCCGCACCTTTCGGGCCGCCTGTGTGCGCGTACAATCGACCTTTTGACCAATTCCCCGAGGATGTTGGGCTCCCCTTATGGTATCCTAGATCCGCCACTGTTTTGATGTTATTGTTGGTAACGGAAGCAAAATCCCACCACGGCCTGGTTATTACGAGTCTGATTCTATGAGAAAAAAGTCTAATTATATTTTCGGTTTTGTTAGCCTG
Source organism: Phoronis australis (assembly GCA_002633005.1). Lineage (NCBI taxonomy): Eukaryota > Metazoa > Phoronida > Phoronidae > Phoronis > Phoronis australis. Next base: position 65,459 of record NMRA01000409.1, on the reverse strand, counting down.
CTGAACAAGACGACCTGCAGCATTGAACCAACTGCACAATCGCCTTTTGAGTTCAGGTTCACTTGATGTGATCGATTGAATTCACCGGTTCCGCCGGGTTAAACGGATTTAGACGTCGATTTCCCCGACATATTTTTCAGCAACTCTGGGTGAGGCGACCGTCTTACCGTCGTCGCGTAAAATTTTACTTCTGAGACTGATTAACCTGAGGAGGCTTTAAAGACGTTGTGAATCTGTTTTGTTCCAATAATGAGAAACTCTGTGTGCTATCACTGATGTTTCATTGAACGCTCGTAATAATTACGTGGCTAAACAAACAGGTTGCAGGTTCCCATAATCGATAATCGGACAGTGTTCAGTAACCGATCTTCGATTATAATCCACCATCGGATTTGAAGTCGATGCATAGAAATGTGTGCATTGCGTAAACTAACATACGTCAGTGACGTCACGTCTCTGAATTCTAGGGGTAAACGTTGATGTCTAACAGTGTATGTCGGCAGCCGCGTTGTAGCCAGGGAACTACGAGTGATTTAGAAGAAATCAATTCTTATCACTATTCAGTTTTCGTTGTGATCCTAAGAAAACCAATCGCGTTGTAGTTAGGGGGCAGTGTGTTTAGCACCGAAAGGCGGATGGGGGCGCTGTTTTCGAGTTGTACATACTTGTAAAAGCAGAAAAAAGTTGAAAGGCTGAAGATGTAGTCCGAAAATGTTGCAAGAGTGCAAAAGAACATGTCATTCCAAATGAAATAACTAGTCTGGGAGCGGGAGGCTCAACCCGAGCAACAACCATGTTCTGGTCATTTTTAGTGTATTTATTGAAGTTTAGCTTACTTCAAGGGATTTCCAATACTTTTCTAATATCTTCGAAAGTTATAAAATAATTTCCGAAATGTAAACTATGCATTTGAAAGTACCAGAACTGTGCACTGGTTGTCAACATGAAGTGTAATTGACTAACAAACACACTGTGGCTTAATACTAGTGATTGTGCATTTGACTTTGATTGAAACAGCGTTCACTGCAAAAATACGTTTGCAAATTGTGGAAACAAAATGCCTGATGAACTCGTGCATATACACCTCGAGGGCGTTTATTGAGAAAGCTCATTAATCAATGCTGCATACGTATGTACATGTACTATGTACACGTATACAGTACTTAACAATTTGGGTTTACCTTTGTGGCTTATAATTTTTCATGTTTCCAAATAGCAAATGTTCTATCAGCAAAATCATAACAGAATGAAAACTTATTCAAAGGGGTCAATTCGTCATATCCGAAGGGGGGGGGGGGTTGGGGGGGCTACTCGCTCCAGCAGCGTTTGTTGAGTAAAATACGACATTGCACCATGAACTGTCGCGGTGAATCCAGACGAACATAACTCTTCGCCATCTTAAATCGCATATGCCTAGTTAGAAAAAAGCAAGGGGCGACGAAAACAACGTAATTGCGCAAGCAAAATGGATATCTGGGCCCGGTCTCTAATCTTTGTACTCGAAACGAACTCGAAACTATTTTTGGCAATTTCTCTGCTCCTTTTGTGCGAACTTAAGATAATTGGTTATCACACTGTGCTCGAATACATTATAGTTTATACATAGGAGTTTCTAGTTCAAGTTTGCCCTTGAAGACCCTTATATTCGTGCTACAAACTCGAGTAAAAAGTCGAAATTTCGAGTTCAAACTCGAACTTATTGCTTTAATATTGGGTTTACAAACTGTGAACTAAGGGCAATAAATTATCTACGTAAGTTATTGTGTACTCAAGCATAACATAATAGACACTTATCTTGAGTTCGCCCAAAAGTAGAGTAGAAAATGCCAAACCTAATTTCGAGTTCCATTTCGAGTAAAAAGATTGGAGACCGGGCCCTGGTCTCCCAAAATCAACACGACGTTTTAAATATACTGTTGCATTTTCGTTTGCAGGTAGCAATCATATTACACCAAAAATTGAAACGCCTGTATGGGCTTGCGTGGTGGTGGAGATACGCCCACGGAGGCGGCCTTGTCCCAGTCTCCTCTTGTACATGCTCGAGTGCGTGGAAAATGGAATTCAATAAACATCATTGTACATGTCCATTACATTTAACGTAAGGCATTGCCTCATGTCTATAAAAATGTTTGCCTTGTCTGAGACGCTAAGTATATATCTGGTCCTCACTGGAGTCAGCTTCGTTGAGACTCGTTGAACTACTGACCTCGCGATCATCGCCCGCAAGGAATGCTTCACATGTTTGGCAGCAGTTGTGACCTTCCAACCGTCAAAAGCCACATTATTCGTCAACAAATAAAAATTGCTCTTTCCAATTCTAATCCGTCTTCATTAAAACCTCCAGAAAATGGGTTTGTTACAGAACGTTAACGTACCTACTTGTAAAAGCCCGCATAAAAGTTATTCCCAAACGACGGTCTTACATAACCTCCAATAAATTTAAAGCTGCATTCCTCCTTGTTTATCTGTCACTTGTGACATATTTCGAGATTTGACCGGGTAGTTCCGGCGTTTATACTAATAAGCAAAACCCGAAACGGTGTTAAATGAGTCTTGGCAAAGTTTTAAACACGAGACAAGGCAAGAGAATATCAGTGTCATATGATAATTTGCCGAACTTGACATATATGTATCGAGTGTCATCAATCATATTCCGAAAATACATACGGATTCTGTCATGTGAGCAAAATATCACGATTGAAAATTTAGGTCAACTGCGTTCATCAGCCAGTGTGTCGAGTGACGGACCTAGTTTTGAAGGTAATTCCCTATGCGCCATTTCCGAATTTCAAGGTTGGCTAACGCCAATAAAGTCAACAGTTTTCTGACGCGTTTATGATCTGTTGAGGGTTTAGATGTAACAGGAAACAAGTCGTATCATAATTGAAATTTTAGATGAGTAAAAAGTCAAACTCCATTTTCATTTTAGCCAACTACATACATTATGTTCAAGCTTCCGGTGTTGCCGGTTGCCGAAAAGAACGAAAAACGAAACAGACATTCATTGTGAAACCAACACTTAAAAACTGGCGTTAGAGAAGAACGCTTACCGGATTCCTGGGCGAACATTTCCCGGCTTGTAATATTACAATTAACGAAGGTGAGAAACAACACCCGCTTGTTGCATTCGCTAATAAAGACGGCTCGCTGCTACTTACATGTAAGAGCATCAAACACGACAGATACCAACATCGCTAAACACGTCTCACTGTTCACCGTGAACACCGTAGGCCTACACGGTGATAGACATCCGGTACACGTCGGATATTTGTAGCTTTAAATTATCCGCCCGTCATATGTCTTATCTGCGCATGTGAGAACTTCAGTTGTTACGGCATAAGTATTTTGGTCACGAGACAGTTAAAATCGTGGCCTCAGTCTGACAGGTCACAGAAGTCGCAACTCGTAATAAGTCTGCCTTCTTATATACTGTTAGGCCCTAATTATTGTTCAAGCCGGTGCTCGTACTGTATTTGGCTCGTACCTAGACATTATTTTCTACTGCAGTTCGATAACGTAATTTCTGTTTCTTTGAGGTTGTGCAAAGAAACCGTGTAAGAATACAGCAGGAGCCTTAAGAGTTAGGCGTTCATGTAATGAAGGCGATTAGTTGAACATTTTCACCGACGACGTCCTTGGAGAGCAGCAGATTCAACGAACGCAAGTTAACGCCGTGGTTTTCGCCAATGCGGCGTTTAGCGGTAGCTAAAAGTAGTCGTACGTGACTGCTCGAAAATCTCGGTGGATAGGCAATCACTTGTGGACTCTTTTGAACTGTTCTATGTTGATTATCCTTGAAACCTTGTTTCATAATGGATCTGACGTTTGCAACTTGTTGCCATGCGTTCGTTACCATGGTGTCAGGTGCGATGACATCATTAAAACTTACTTTACCAATGTCATTAATTTTGAGTGCTCACAGCAATACGTTAGTGCCCCATGCCACATCGAAGTATTTGTTGCGCCTAACTCTCACACTATCTTAGCAGGGTGGGAATTACTATTAATGCGTGCCCGTGCGCATACATGTATTTGCAAAATTGCATATCTTCACCTTTATTGTACTTGAAGCCTATGAACGAAAAAATGTGCCAACCACACCCACTTTGAATGGGGACCAATACGCACGTTTATTTCCTGCCGAAACGAACTACATGTATTGTCTCTTTACTATAATACCTTGCTTTTGTTTGTCGCTCAATTACACTGTTCATCGTAGAAACGTTATAGAACATTTTATTTGGGGTTGCGAAAGTAGACCAAGAGTCATATTTGGGACAAGGGTGTTTGCGGAAATTTCTTTTCGGACATATTCCACTGCAAATGACCACATTGTACTGATTGGTTAACGTGTTTACCACGACTCTTTTACGCAACTAGGCAACAACAAAAAACAAAAAAAAGGCAACAACTAACATTGGCATTCAAGACATATCCTAGAATTTAAAAATGACATTTGGTAAAACGAAATTACGTTGTGCAGTGTGCCAGCATGATGTCTGGATATAGAATGGCTCGTTTGTCGTACTGTGTTAGCTTAAAACGGCATCATGCACCATTTGAATTAATTATTCATATTTGACTTTATCGTACGAGGCCACGCAATTCGATTAAGCCATTTCGACTTGTCCCTAGGGCAGGTTGAAGAAAGCATGCTTTGTTTTAAAAGTCTTTTACAAGGTAAATGTTTCTGGGATTTGCCTTGATCGAAAGATGATGGTTGCGGTCGTGAAATCCGCAAGGAATCGCATCATTGCATCCGTGTCGTCTCCGTGCACTTCGTTTCGCTTATTAATCATTATCAATACAGCCATGGTCAGTCAGCGTAGACAATATTTTCAGCAGCGAATTTCTGTGACGTCTCTTTGTGACTTGTGACCCATTCAATTTTTGTGTATCTAGACAACATGGTTTATGAAAATTACACTGGGCCAAAAATAAAATTGGTTAGTAGTCTGCGCTTTATTTGGAAGTCAAGTTCGTGTTGCGGCACTTATATGTATTCGACTTTTCAATAAAGATAATCCACTTGGAATAGGCAATAATGATGCGTGATTGTTTTTACTCATCGCTTGGCAAATCGCGGCGTTGGTATCTTGTTTACACTTGTGCCTTTGTGTAGACTATCAAAAATAAACACCAGGGCAACGCTCAGTAACGCTAGGGTTTGCGTTAGGACCTCGCTAAAACGCAGCACTTCGCTAGTTTACGTGAGATATTGCCGTGTATTTTAAAGGAGCTTATGTTTTGGCTATTGTTTTCTAGCCACGAGACAGCTACTGAACTCTACCGCGAGCTTGACTGAAATTACTTATTTTTTATAGCGCAGGTCTCAAAATGAGTCGGGTACAGATCAGAATTAATTGTTACATACTTTTTTGTCTTTACCTGTTGTATCGTAGGGTTACACGAGTCCGCTGATGTCAGGATATGTCACTTCTCCATTGATTCAATAAAATATTTAAATCGACGTTTGATGAATGAAATATACTCTGCGCATTCAATGGCTTTAAGTCCGTTGGCATGGAGACGCATTGTATGCTGCAGGTGAATTCCGAAGTGAAACATGTTTGCTGAATTGTTTAGTGGATGCAAAGTTCAAGGCATCGATTATCCCGTAGAACGTCAAATTTGACCAAGATTTGAAACTGAAGTTTAAACTGTTTCGCCCTGTCAATCAACAAAAATGCCAGTGTGACTGAAATAATCTATTTTAAAACACCTCGTTACGAATGACTATTACCTGCGGAAATCTTAACATAACTTAATCATGATCCTGCTGTTGCACACGGTAGGCGAAAAAAGTACCATGATGCGTTTTCGATTGATACATATCGCCATTTTCTGACAAAACTAGCCCAACTGGCAGTTTTTTGAAAGAAAACGCATCAATACTGCCATGTCAGCTCAGCCATCTCCCACTATGAGCCATGTTGTAACTCCAAGAACTACATGTAGGTTGATATCGTCTACCTTCTATAAATTTTTACTCAAGTACGGTTCGCGGGATTTGAAAATGATTGTCTCATTTCACCTCCACTGTCAGGAAACCAACTCCTCAATCATAACAACGAATTTATTTTTAACAAGCAAAATGTGCCCTCGTGTAGTTCATAGGACACGGGAGCTCTCCCCATGTCCACCCCTGCGTATACGACCAAAAGGCTGTCTACATGCCGTTCTAGGAACCCCAGTACATATCCCCTTCGAAAATTGTGCTTATCCCCACCAGCCTCCACTTTCCAGCACCCTAGATCCGCCAGTACCGACGTAGCTAAGCTGGTCAAGTGAGGCTAATCGTACAATATTTTCAAACAGCACAGAAGTAAAAACGATCGTCAAAACAGTGTTAGGCCTTATCAACTTTACAGATAAGTCACATAGACCTCTACTCGTAATTTAACACCCGTGCCCACTTAATAACTGATATCTTCGATTAAAATGGAAACTCGCGTGTTCCTAGTCTTCACAGATTTTAACACGTTTGATCCTGTTTAGGTGTATATCGGCTTATTATCGGAAATGTCATTGCTTCCAACTAAGATCGCTGTGTTAATCCAGGCATCAGTACCATGTGAATATTGAAGTGTTAATTTCAAATTATACAACCTTTGCTGCACAAAAATGTATGTATGTTAAATATTGAAACTACATCGCAACTAAACCGAACAAAAATTGTTTAAAGTTTCAAACGGATTTCTTTCCGTAGTGTTTTTACGAGTCTTGACTCGCTGAAGTAAGATACATCAGACGTGTACGTCACCAGTAGACACAGACAGTGTAAATGCGAACATTTTGAATGAGTATGCACGATTCTTGGACGAAACGCCTCTGTCATTGAAAGATTTTGACAATGGGGCGGTACTAACTCAAACCCTAAAGTCTACGTTCAGATGAAGTCACCGCGACTGATAACGTACAATATACGCTAACGAACATATTGAGGTCTACTACCCGACGAGTCCATATTTGTCTCCATGTGACGTACACGGAGATCACGTGACACGTATCACTCGCTTTTAATTGTAGAATTTGACCACTATATCTTAATTAGCGTTAGTTAATGGCCATAAAACACACTGCAGGATTTATTAATTGATAAATTTCAACATTTTGTAATGTTCACGTGATGTTAATGATCGTGCAAGTATAGACGTTTAATTTTAAAATAGTGTTTGAACTGACAAAAGGCTATCTCTTTAGCAACAGTGCCCTCTGTATGCGCTCAACAACAGTCTTGTTTTTCATGCTCCTCGTCTATTTAAGCTGAAAAGATCAAGCGATTTTGTATTTTTTGACTGATCAGTAATTATAGAGTCTGAATTATGTTGTACATAGAACAAGATTACCGTACGTACTGGATAGCAAAGCTGTCGGCATGACTGAGTCTTATTATTGGCGAGGTGTTGGCTGGGTAGTTAATGTACCAATGTATTCGTATAACCGATAAACACAAAAAATAACGGCAACACCACGAATTAGCTATTGCAGCGTTTCGTCCTTTCCGTCATTTCATAACTATGAAGATGTAAGTCTCAATATTTTTTGTCATTTTATAATTATGAACATGTAAGTCTTGATAGTTGTGAAGAAAATCGTTTCACCATGGGAAATTGAGAATCTTGACGTCATTAGCGTATCATCACTTTGTCTGTTGTTACCTTCTGGCCATATAGGATTGACTTCCGTTTCCTTTAATAAAAGTGCTTATAGTGACTGCCCTGTAGTGGACTAGAACTCAGAGATGAGAAATGTGCCGTTTTTTGAACCTGAGTTTTATACTGAAGTGCGCTGCAGAGTATAAGAGCAGTGTTAATCGAGAGTGCAGTGAATAGTCTAAATGTCAATAATTACTGTAGAACTATTCTCCAGAGCAACAAACATTGCCTTTTCACCACAGCGCCTTACATGAGAGACAAGATCGGATGTTACGTCATTCTACCAGTTTAATGCCCGCATTTGGGACTGTCAACATCCGGTCACATCAGCACGTAAACGTTCGCAAGACTTGCGGTGCGGTTTATCTTGTGGAAAACATCTGCTAAATGGATGCAGCGATGTGCCACAGAACACAGGTTCATTTTTCAACCAAAACAATTGGAATGAAATCAACCGACACGCACCTCTCCAGCTTCGTGATATCATGGCAGCGTCAATCGCTTCAGCCAATGTGATAATTATGGTGTGCTAAAACGGGTCCACGGACAATTATACACTGTATGCAAAATATGTCGGCTTTTGAGTGCAAATCCTTAAAAGTTGGTTAAATTTTGTTGTGCAATTGCTAGGGCATCTACATGCATGTTAAGGTCCTTTTTTGGAAAATGCAAAAATGACTAGATTTTTATGTACATGTGCACCTGCACAGGTTATCTGTGGGATAATGCAAGCGCTGTGTGTTACTACATGAGGTGTACTACTGCTACTTGTATCTGTTATAAAATCTATGAATTACATGTAACATTGAAGTGAGCCTCCAAGTGAGCGTACAAGTTTGCGGGACAAAAATGAAAGGCTTTCATTAATCTACATGTATAGGCAAGCGGTACATTACCCACAGCCAATCATTGAGAAAAAAATTGTGTGTTGTCCATTCCCAACTTGCCATGGTGATGTACGGTGTACATGTATGTGTTTCGCCAATTTGGCGTTACGGCAGCGAGCGTGCTTGATGTAAACCCCATGTTATTTATACATGTACATGCAGTCTGAACACAGATGTCATATTGTGGCCGTAATATTTTTGAATATTTTTGATCTATCTGAGGTACATGTATTGTAAGCTAATTCCACTGAGTCAACCTAAACAACGGTGCGTGTATTTACGTGAGATACCGAGAACTCTAAAGACATGTCATGCATAGAGGGAGAATATGGCTTTCATTATGTTTGTGAAACTTTGTTTTTGCTCGTTGCTCGTTCGTGGTAAACTAAGAATGTTACGAATGAGCCTGAACAATTCTAAGAAGTGGCCTATAGCAAATGCGGAATTTCATGTTCATTCTGTTAGCACAAAAAATTACCGATAATACCTTTTTTTTGTAAATGCAGAATGGCGTAGCCATCGTACTAACTTTCCTGTTAATTCGTCTTCATTCTCAGTCACGAGGGAATACATGTATTCTGGTGACGAATTCGACTTCCGCCTAGCCGTCATGACTGGGAATTCTGGGTAATTTTTTCCTAATACTTTGGCTTGTACTGTATTTCCCCTTTGTACAGAGGACCTTAAAATAGTCACAAAGGTGAGTTGCCCGTGTTATTCTTCTTGAAACTTCAAACTTTAATAGACACGTACTGTTTACTACCACTCTTATGACAGGCTACTGTTCGCTTGGAGTAATTTCACCAAGAAAGCGTAGAGGGTTCCGGTGTGTGTTTTTTGGAAATCGAGTCCATGGCGTGATATTTCTTAAGTCGGTCAGTTAATCAAAACCAATATGTACTTAAGACGAGCAAAATGATGCTGTTTTACGCATCGCTTGAACAAACGCCTTGTTTACAGTTGCTTAGGTGCCCTTGTGATATCTTTGAGCGCAAGTCTCTAAATTGGTCGGTGTACCGACCAGAACCAACTAAATTTCGGCCTTATGTATAACGCGCGATGTTTGCAAATTCAGTATACGTACCTTAGCTGGCGGATGCTCAGCTCATCGATTGATGGAGCGACTCTATTAAGAATTTATGATCATACAAGAGGTCTGCTGGCGTTTAGCTGTTCTTGCAAATCAACACAAGCACACAAGAGGAAAACAAATTTTCGACGCTAGTTAACATATGTGCCCGAGTTGTTATTTATCGTCGACATATTTTCAGCAAGTAAAGAATAATCCTGTGCTGCATGTTGACTACGTCATGATTCGATTTGCTCAGGAAACTTAGATGCCAGCTGTTGCAATGAGGTGGTACTTGAATCTCATCTGACTGCACTTGAATTTCAAAATGGTATAACAAACAAACAATCCTTACGCAGTGCTAGCAGAATTGACCTATCGCCAGGATTTTGAGTGACGGATTTACGACCAATCAGAAAGCAGCGTTCTTGACACACCTTTATTTCCACTCCGCCATTTTACCCAACAAACACGTTGACGGATAAAAGTTATTGTTTGTCGACATTGCGCAAGGGGCGGAGCTTGCGATAGGTCAATTGAGCAGGGGGGACAGTTTTGAACTTCGTACGTAATGAGCAAAGATTTACACTCCCTCCACGAGTGGTAGTATTACTAAATTCAGCATAAACTGGGTGATTCATGCGAACCCACTTTCCTTCGAAAGAATATTTTGCTAATTGGCTTACTTCGCTAAAAAGATCAAAAGTCGTGTTACTAATTTTAATTAACTAGTGCGTATGTTATCCGCATAATCTATATATTTTAAGATCCTTTCTGCTGTTAGAAAATGTGTACTTTTGCAAAATTAATTTCTATAGTTTTGTAAATATTTGACTAAACGCATAGATTTGTCGATAAGGACTTGCAGTACATGTAGATGACCTCAATATCAGATATTACGAGAATTCCGCTGTGTGAACATGATAACAGAATAGCCCCTCTGCGGAGAAACGATGTCATGGTTTTGCGAGGCCTCTAATATGATAAGATAGCGCCGATACATACATCTCATTAGCCTTTTTCCCTATATGCAGTCTACATGTACTGATTATTGCCAACCACGCTTAATTAAAGTGGTCGATTTTTTATTACTGTTTGAAACTCCTCGGAGTGCCCGTACAAATGAGTTTTGATACATTATACGTTCAAGAGTTGTTACGTGACGAAGACACGAGTTCCGTTACAAAAAGCAGAAATTAGACGCTGAGAGCGTCTTATGAAAAATTCTCCCCTGAACGAAGTATGTTATTTGTTATCAAGAAAAAACAAATAACTCCCATCGGAAATTTTACTAAGTGCTTCTTAAAAAAACTATAGCACAAGAGCAAAAGCAAAGTCATTTGTTCGTGTCTGTTTCAAATTTACAGTGAGATGGTTTAGCACAACTCTTGTTCGATGACCTCTTGTGATATTGTTGTATAATGGTTTTCTGAACGCCCAGATGACGGGAGATCTTCCTGTCACGTGACCTTCTACGCATCGCCTAATTGGTGACTTCCATTTACGTGACCTTTTCATGTATTGCGAACGAAAAGGGCAGATTCCAGAAAAAACGTGGTTTTGGTGTGAAATAAGCTGGCACTGAATTTCCGGTTGTAAGTCATTTACTGTTTGCGAATACGGTAAATGTAAAAAATCAAGATGATACCCGAAACTATGTCGCAAATAACCCATATAAGTCATATTTTGTTAACGCAGTGGTGTAATGGTACGAGGTAATCTGAACAGATATAGCACCCATCTTACCCATTTGCCCATGACTGACTTTTAGTTTTTGCAAACAGTGTAACTATGGCGACAGATCGGACGAACCTTGGGTATTTTTTACGAAAAGTCACTTTTGGTTTGAGTTAGAAATGTGGTCTTTGGCTCTGCATTACTTTTTCTGGAAAATAAATATATCTCACTTGGGCAAAAGTGCAAAGTCTCTGAGAATCTATACATATTGTTATTATATACATATAGTTATTGAGATAATTTAAATCACCTATTCAAGCTGTCACATGTACATGTATGCTCTCGTAGTAACTCGGCTTGAAATTTTTCAGCGGCTGTGATCTGTGACTGTAAAACCAAATGACCACATCTTACATGTACGTCACTTTTTATGAAGCAAACTCCATAGTGTGGGCGTGAGAACGTTTTTGGGGATGCTGTGTAATAGTATGTGGGTGAAACGAATTTGTTATCCAGTGGCAGCACTACAGTGTGAGCAAGGGGGTGGGGGTTGGATTCGTGCAAGTCCGAGGCGCGTAGCGCCGAGCCGAGGGAAGGGCGGGAAGGGGTTTTCCTACCTCCCGTGTAAGATTTTTAGGAGCTGATTTTGTTTTTCTAGCGATTTAAAAAACATATTTTGATCCTGTCCCGAGGGGGGGTTGCATCCCCTGAACCACTCCCCCGTATATCCGCATCCCAGGATTCCTACACTGTGAACGAAGACGAAGGATACTGTCTCGAGAACACAACCATCCACACCACCTTGCGTAGTGATGACTTCTTTTGACGAAACCCGAGCTCACGTGGTAATTTTCCACCCGCACGGTTTGGACATTTGATAATTATACTTTGACAGAAGTTAATTAATGACTATAATGATGTAGGCAATTTATTTAATGGTAAATTTCACCATCGATGAGCGTGCAATTAGTAGTTTAGAACAACCAAAGCGCAGGCGCAGTAAGCTATGTGTAAAAAATTAGTTGACTTTTTAAAGGTATCAACGGATTTTAGATCTTTAACTTCGAATTTAAATTGTCATCATACGGAATTAGCTCTAGCAGTTGGCAGCATGTATGAAAGTTTCTCTTTAAACTTACCTGCATTAAACTTTATTTTTGAATCAAAGATTATTTTGACTAAGAAGGACCTCAGTAATTTGTCGTAATTAATCGACTACAACGGCGATTCCTGTCAAGTGCTGTGTAGTTATTCGGGATTGCTGTTTAATGACATTTTAACATAAAAATAACAGCACCCGCAACAAGACAAACACCACGTGATTACGCTCTCTTTCTGGATTCATGACTTGACAAATACTTGCCATTTTGATGCAGTCTGGTAACTAGACTACCCCCTGCAAAGGTTGAAGAATGCGCATGCGTTTGCGTGCGCAATTTGATGTTCATTGCAAGCATTTGACCAGTAACCTGACTAAATGCTAGATGATGTGCCACCTACCAGTCCAGGCAAGAAAACTCATCTCGAGATTAACAGTTTTGTTTTGAGGGATTGTGGCTTAGAGACAAGCGAGCTAAATTTTACAGCACATCACCACAAATCTACATCTTACCGCGTAAAGTAAAAGTTCAAGCATCAATTCTGTACAAGTAGAGACCCTGAGTATATGTTCCTATATCCAGTCATTGTACGCACTCTGTGAATCATTCGTGTAATTAAAACTAATGTGTAAATATGTTTGTTATTTCCGTTGACAGATACAGATACACAGATGCATTTAATTGCATTTAACTGCTGCGTGGGTATATATGTGCGTCAGTAATCATAATTTATATTCAAATATTACGATGGATTAAATCAAGAGTCAAACTGCATCTTCCATGTTCGAAACCAGCATTGCTCAGTGCGACATGATGTCGCGAGTTCTCGGTGCTCGTCATTTGCGGTGTTGACTCTTTCAGCCACACTACTTGCAAATGGCCCAGTCTAATGACTAATAGTCTGGTAAATAACAGATTAATCTCGAAACAGAAACTACTAAAGATTGGTGAACAACACCGTTTACATTTCCTCCTGCATTTAAGGTTATCACTAATTGACCTATATCTTGTTTGATAACGGTGTTGAATAAGTGTAAATGGGCTGGTAATATTTGCGCATCATCTGCCTTTTAATTACCGCGTTCAATATGTCTGTGACTTAAAGAGACCAACAAATTTGTTGCGAGAATACTTTCTGAATGGTGGTCAAATTATGCAGCCGTCAACAGTTGACACGCAGCTAAATCTAACCAAGCTTAGTTAATCAACTCATTTAATATTTTTTACATGCTTGCATGCCCTTGCTTCGTTACTATTTACATGTATGTCTATGGGGTAGCCGAAAAAGACAAGTTTGCAAAAGTCTAGAAAACATTCTGTTGGGCCAGTCGCTCTTCTCTACATTGAAGTTGCAGCAAGTAAAATATTAGCTCTTGCTTATCACTACTGTACCACAGGCGTCCTCAGCTTCTGATCGTCCCCAATACACTACATGTAATACTACAAGGTATGACACTTCGGACTAGAAATTCCACGGGTGCTTCACTTTAGCCGTCCATAGCAAACACAAAACTCAATAAATTTACACGAAAAAGGGGTTCAACAAACCATGAAGAAATGTTCTTTCTCCTAATACCATTCACGGTGTCCTGTTCCGGCGACTTCGTAAGAAATTTGCAGTCAAAGAACAAAAATGTTCACAAAAAGCCGCCACACACTTTCATCGTGGGCCGCTCGAGGTCAAGGACGGTACGGAAATTGCCGGCTTGTCGCGTAAAGTCACGATGTCGATAACTCTACACTTAGCCGTCAGTAGAAAACTATTGAGTACTTCCGTAACTCACCGGCAATTTCCGTACCGTACTTGACCTCGAGCGGCCCACGATGAAAGTGTGTGGCGGCTTTTTGTGAACATTTTTGTTCTGCGAATTTCTTACGAAGTCGCCGGAACAGGACACCGTGAATGATATTGGGAGAAAGAACAATTCTTCATGGTTTGTTGAACCCCTTTTTCGTGTAAATTTATTGAGTTTTGTGTTTGCTATGGACGGCTAAAGTGAAGCACCCGTGGAATTTCTAGTCCGAAGTGTCATACCTTGTAGTATTATATGTAGTTTATTGGGGACGATTAGAAGCTGAGGACGCCTGTGTACTATACCAGTTTGACTAAGATTGCTTTTCAACTAATTCAGACTTAGTGTTTCAACAAAATTCTCCATTCAACAAAAACTTACAACGATTTCGATCAATGTAATGACATCCCGTAGCCTTTTCACACTTGATGATTCAGCTCGTTCAACTACAGTGTTATTACACTCTTTCACAGTGCTACGAATGGTACATGTAGCACTGTGGAATGATGGCTATGACTATGTAACGTGGCTTCACCGACGTCATAATATTCAGTGATTCCTATTGGTTGAAATCTGAGAAACCCCTTTCAGTTTACTATATAGGTAGTATGGCAACCACCTTTCACTTATGCAGTACTTGCAATTTATTAAAACGAACAATGATCAAAGTAAACAAAATCAAGGAACGAACCCCAATCCTTGACTTAAGCCCAAACAAGTTCAGTGCATAAAGGCCGCATGCAAGTGGTGGCGATGCGATGGGTAAACTTCCGACCAAGCATGCGCATTGATGCCCACACATGGAACTCCGCGTGTCGTTCATCATGTTCCACAGGGACACTTTTCAGCATAGGTAGCGCTGTGTTAGAGGGTACAGTGTTATCTGCACTCACTTCCGCTACCTTAGCTGTTCGTTGAAGTCGCAAGGCGTCGATACAATCTATGATTTACGGAGCTACTGAGCTACGCAAGTCGCTGTTCAGCAATCTTACTAGTGTACGTCAAGACTTCCCAAGCATGCATTGTTGTAGTTTACAAAACAATTTAAAACGTCATAAACTACGGACAAGTTTATGTACACGTTTAGAAGCGGTACCTGCATGCAGATGTATCTAAGGATATCACTGGCAGACGACAGCATTGACAACAATCGCTTACGTCATATACATGTATGAGTCTTCCATTTGATGAGCTGCTTACACCGTTCTGTGACCTCCATTTCTTATATAAAGTCATCCGCCCCAACGTTACAATTTTTGTCACCTCGTCATTATGTCAATCTTAACGCTATTGCCTCTCTAAGCAACCCTCGTCACTGTCATCGCCACTGTCCAATCTCGTACGTGGCTAGCAGAGAGAGAGAGAGCGATCCAGTCGCCTCAAGTTTCTCCGTCTTCCCATTCTTCGCGGCCATTTTCACGATCCGTGTTTCCAACCCTTAGGAGAATTTACAAACCGTTTCTGCAATTGATTGCGTTTTAATAATACTCTGACAATTTGTGCTTCGAAAGTCTGCACTCAATATCGTAGTTTGATAGCTGATACAGTTTCAAAGCCACTATGTCCCCATGAATAACCATGCGCGCATCCAGCCTTCGATATGGGCGGAGGGGTCGAATTCCCGATGTTGTGGACCATTCGCTAACAAAAGAGTGGGCGGACTAAAAAAAACANCGGGAGCACCTCTGTGAATTACGACTTTGTGCTTATTTAGTGGATTTTTGTCCCATTTCCTCGGACTTTTTGTTTCTCGGGGGTGCACCTTTTTGCCCACTTCGCCAATTTGGGGGAGGGGGCCCCCTGGGTGCGCGCATGATAACTACGACAGCTTGTACTTCGAAGGCGTTCACGAATGATCAGCGCTTTTTCAGTTTGAGCACTTGGGATAGTTTGTACTCTTACAGTAATACGCGCACCGAGGGAGGGGGGGGGGAGCTCGAGGGGCTCGAACGAGCCCCCAATTTGGCGAATTGGGCAAAAAAGTCCGCCTGAGAGAAGCAAAAAGTCCAGGGAAAACGAAACAAATGTCCACTAAAAAGGCGTAACACACAATTCACGGCTCTGAACGTGTTACCCTGTTTTTCAGTGCTTCCGCTTTTGGTAATGAAAGGTTCACATCGTCAGATGTTCGAGCCACTGATATTAAAGGCTGGGTGCGCGCATGACAATGTTTTGTACTATAGACCTCTCCAAGCTTTTACAGTAGGAAAGTTATTCAAGTTTTGTGGGGTACCTTGAATGTGATACTCAGAACTACTATTGTCGAAGCTTTAACGAGGTGGTCCAAGCAAGTTCACGCATGTCTTAGCTTGACTGATCTCGCCAATAAAGGATTATCGAAACTCGATGAGTTTAGTGTCTTCCCTAATTGGGGGATACTTTCACATAGAAGTTACATGTGTAAGACACTCTCGCGAGGCAACGTTTTCTGTGCTTCGGCGATTCTTTGCTAATCGGCTTGATTCATGCAGCCTACTACACGTGCGCGACATTCCAACACTCATTGCATGAGTCATAATCTGGCTGCGTATTTCATGACAAGTTGCTATTTGTCTCACTAATAGTCTGTGCAATTGATTCTAAAAAGATCCATAAATAGCAACTGAAGAAAACTATAAAGATTTTAGGAATGTATGATAACAGCACTTCCGAAATGAGTCTCCAAAGGTACACACAACCTGACAAAAATATTCATAAAAATCTCCCTTCCATGTCAGCATGCTAGCTTGCTATTAGTATGAAATATATAAGAATCTAATACAACTACAATGCAGAACTACTGATCAAAAACAACAACATTAGCGATATGGGGTCTAGCACAATGCCAAAATGCAGAAGCCAATTTTGGTTGACGTACATTGTATTCAGTCAAACTGAATGCAGCTTCTAGGCGTTAAAGACCAATCACTAATTGCCTGACGTAATGACGTACATGTAGAAGACGAAACCACATATCAAATAATATTCTGCTTCCAAAAATCGAATCGGAGAGGCCAGATGGTTGATCAACTTGACCTACATTGTATATGCCCTAAAAATGTCCTATAGATTCGAGTCATGTTGGTCAATTGACTCATCGCCACGTTTTTTCTGAAATGATTTCTGTTATGGGCCATATCAGTTGTAATCTGGATATGGAAAACAATAAGACCAGTTTTGCAAGTGTAAGTGTCAAAATTATTTTGCCACTAGGCGGGTTTACAGTCACTTTAAGATACGATACGTATTGTTAGACACGGGTGGTGTGGAGGGTAAAACGTCTACCTTTTGGCGATTGGTGTTGATTACTAAAGGCTCTCGATTTATCTTCACAGATGTTTTGTTCCCATGTCAAACGTGCCATTACCTTGTTTTGCACTGTTTGATTAGTCTCCACAACAGTGCACTTTCCTTGAGTTGAGATTAATTCTAATGTAAAAACATCAAGTTTGACTGAGCGGTTGCCAATCTGCTGTTATTGTTGAAAGGCACACTTTCATTAAGGCACAACGATAGCAAAACCACGGTATCAATAACATTCGTATATTTGAAACCACCGAATTTGGCTCATCATTTATTCTTATGTAGAGAAGTCTTTTTTAAGAGTACGTTCGGCGCCCAAATTTTTAGTGAAAACGTTCTTCGTGATTTTACAAGTTCTTCTGCTTGCTTGACTGCGTGAAAGCGAGACGTACATTGTACACTGTCGGTTAGTTCGCGTTCTCTTTGAAGGAAGACCTAGTGACGCGAGAACACGTGGGGATGCAGAGAATAAAGATAGACTTCTCATGTGCTTCGGCTGAATTGCTTAGCGATATCTCGTGAAGACTAGCATGATCTTGCTTTTCTTGCAAGAAACTTTGCTCTCCAGAACGCCACCCTGTTCTTGTTGAATTCTGCGCGAGTCGAGCGATTCACTTCCTGTGTACAACGAGATAAGTTGTTCGTTCCTTGTTACAGAACGGTAGCACGAAACGACATGAAACCAAAGAGCGAATGTGTAAGACATGTATTAAAAATTGGGAAAAAGACAAAACAGATAAAATCTAATGAGACATGTAACACAGATAAATAGTGAAACTGTGAAGTCTAACCCAAGAATGGTAATAGAGTGATTTAAGTCTCGAGCAGAGGGTGAAGCGAAATGTTGCCAACTAGCGGGCTCTATGCACAGTTGTCAGATATAGCGAGACTGTCTTGTCCACGAGACGGCTCATCCAGAACTGTCAAAAACATGTCGTGGAAATCGACGACATTCTGTGAGTACGCTCAGCAATGATTTCGCAAAAAGGCAAGTGATCATACGTGTTGAAAAGGAAAGCCTTAAAAATAAACCCGAGTAAGTGGAAATGGTCTTCTGCTATTGCTTTGTTACTCGATATCACAAAATAATACCTTATTTTTTTCGTCTGAATTACCTCATGTTCAGATAATCTGACCGCTTGGGTTGATTTAGGAAGTAAATGGGTGTGTTTATTGGCGCAAGAAAGTTTATAGCCAAGTAAAAATAATTCTCGTAGTTTACCATCAAAAGTTGGATGCAGTGCTTATGATTTCAATTTTTCACCAGCGAATGTCAAGTTCTAGAACTGAACGTGCTTGTTTGCTCTTGTGGCTACAAGCCAATGGTGTCGTTTTTTGTGTATTGTCGCAGGTTCCTCGGTAAACTACATGCGTAAACAAGAACCGTCTAAAGTCTAGGGCGGCCGAGAACCAACCAAAAATATCCATGGTTGGTTGTCCACCTGTTATTCGTTCGTGAAAAAAATTGCTATTTTCCTAGCAAAGACTGTAAACATCGAAACATTAATGATGGATACAGATAGCACGCGGCACATTAAATGACCATCCGCATGTATTTTTGATTTCGAATTGTTTTGCCGCTACGAAATTTGTCCACTTCCAATGTGATTTTAATGTCCATTGAAAAATCACATGTCATTTGCAACTTCCGACCCAGTTTGAACTGCTGTGTTTCTGGTGTTTGTTTTTGATGTGCAAGTAGATTGGTTCAATCATTAACTCTTTATAATCCAAAATTCAACGTTGTTAAAGTGACATTACCTGCCACATGGGTTTGTGTTTGAGGTCAGCCTCATGAGGAATTCTGGCCCACGACCTCAGCGGTCACAGTCCAACGCTAACATACATGAAGCCGCAGGTGTGGCTAATAGCCGAGTATTTATGCATCTGTTTTCCTGTATCACCCACGATGACACCCGGGTCCATTTATTTACCACGCTTACAAGTGGCCCCATTGGTGCCACGGCCTATGCGGTGATTGATTTGCGCCACACACAAGGAAATCAGACTTCGTTTCCTGATATCGTGGCCTGCTGGTTACTGTCAATCACGCATATACACTGTATACAAGGCACACTGTACCGTAGAACGACCCCAATTTCCGATGAAATCAGCCACTTTCTTCTATCGTGTGGCAATGTACATGTAAAGAAACAAACGGAAGCAAACCCTGGTACAGTATCGCCTACGCGCGTTGTAACTTGTCAATGTAACGTGCGAGTTGGTTAACACAGGTGTGTTTTAGTAGACCTTCGCTCACCATTTTCCAGGATTCATTATCAAGGCAACTGCTTGTGAGATACAGCACGTTTGGAATGACATGCAGCACTGAGGTCCACCTCAGCCCACCAAACGTAGTCAACACGTTTTACCATGCACTCTGATCGACGTACGCTGAAGTAGGATGAAACGGGAAACTTCCAAAAGCGTACTCGATTTCCCTTTGTTGCACTCAGAAAGCAAACGCGGCATTGAAATTAAAGAGCACGACTCTTCACCAGTTTAAATACCAAGTTTTCTTGGTCACTCAAAATGGCAAACTCTAAAATCATCGCATGCGTCAGTTTCATTGTCCAAGTTGACTTTAGTTAGCACTCTTAACGCGTTGCATATACTGTAATATACACGTCAATAAATGTATAAACTTTTGATATTTAAACAACACTTATGTGTCCTGAGCGATGGTAAAGTTTTCAAACATTTCTCAACCTTGTAGCCGTGGTTTATACCGTTGAAACTCGGTTGATGTCGGCTTGAACAAAACATGAAATTGTGAGAGTACATTATTAAATCTGAAAAAACTCAACATTTTTTTCGGCCTTGTAGATGTACGTGCGAATTCCCATGGTTTCATAGATTCAGAAAAGTACATGCACTGTTATATAAGTAAAAGTACTTGGAATTGCTGTATTCCCCTACATGTGTAGTCATTATACCTTTTGTTCAAGCACACGGTCAATTTACAGTTGTCTCAACCTGGTTAAAAACGAAATTACAGCTATTCATCTACACGTCGTTCACTGCAAACTTCTCAGTAATAGCGGAGTTGCAACCGAATCGATTTAACGATTGCGCATNTATACCTTTTGTTCAAGCACACGGTCAATTTACAGTTGTCTCAACCTGGTTAAAAACGAAATTACAGCTATTCATCTACACGTCGTTCACTGCAAACTTCTCAGTAATTGCCAACAATGATGCCCCGGTCAAGTGGTTACTAGTCATCTGCCTAGCGTGACTTGACTGACAAGGGAGATGGTAGTTCACGTAACCGCATTGTTCACTTTTCGTGTCTGGTCGTTTTGCACGGTCGATCAAAGAGAGACACGTATTCCCCGGGTTTCTAAGTAGATTAATTATTGATTCAGTTCACCGGTGAAAGCTCAGACGTACATGTAACAGAACCAATAATTATGGAGTTGTTTACAGTGGTTATTGTAAATAACACCACTAGCTCATACTAAATCGATTATGCTCTCAAGATACCAAGTTCCGGGTACCAACGCTAGAGTCATTCATGCGTTTCATATTTCAATACCTTCCAAAGTATTAGCGCAGGTGGGCGACCCGCGACGTGGAAGCATTCGTTATCGGATGAAAGTGCCATTCCAATTGGCTCAATGTCGATACCGTACCCGAAATGTTGTGGCGAAATATCGGAAAAGGCCTTTTCATAAAGCACCGGTTCCACAAAATGACAGCTTTGAAATGTTGCTCACTTGACTCTAAATCCTACTCTTTATTTCACCAAGAGACAGGCCGACAATTGGGCAACTGTACTGTAATCATTCACGCCAATTTATTCCCCATTCGTCGATTTTCAGCTGAAGCTTATGCTATGTTAAGTGTTTATCCGTGTTAAAACTATTACGTTTGATTGTCTGACCAGGATTTTTCAATTTTGTTCTCAGCTTATCAACTACATCTGTTGAACTTTTGACGACATAATATCGTTTAATCTCGTTATCGTTCGGTATCTTAAACTTCTGAAAGATGTAAATGTAAAGCGGTATGACACTCACAAAAGTAAATTTTCAGCGGCTCTGACCTGCCGTTTCATTTAGTGTGCTTCCCTACTATATTTCATTATACACACCTTTTGAGTAAATTGCATCCAATGTCTGAAAATTTTGCAACTTTCAAGTAATGCGCGGCCCGTTGAAGCAATGCCGTCTGTGGAATTGCCACTTCAATCAGCGGCCCTGACTACAGTATTCACCTACGTCCGCCCGAGAGAAAACTATGATGCTCTGCTTAAAGCTATTTTATATAAAAATACTTCGTCAATCTTCCGTGGAAATGTTGCCCTTACACAGGGAGATGCCATGGTAGAATAAAATTTGACAAACGTAGGTGGCACGTTACATATTTTTACTTACCTTTCTAATCGGAATAGTGTTTGCAGCCTAGCTTTTAGAAAACGTGTTCCATGAAACGGTGTAAGCTAGCTACGATGGCCTCAACAATCGTTTGGTACACTTTTGGGTCAATAAAGATTGAAGTCACACCTTACAGGTATCTCTTCATTTCTTTCCAGCTCTCCTGCGACTGACCTCGCTGCAAGGAGAGGAATGTTCAGTAGGAAACATTATGGCTCGGCAGAAATTGTAAGTACAAGTTACTGGTCTCTTCTCTTTAATCGAATTTCAATTTCTATCCAGTTCATAATATGTGTATGGAGGAGCAAATACCAGGGGCGGATCCAGGATTTTTATTTAGGGGGGCCCAGGGCAGCGTATTAGCCATTATTTGCCCGTCAGACGGCGCACCCACGAACTGCCAAATGGAATCTGGGAGAGTTTTAGGGGTGGTGGTCATGGCCCCCTTGGCCCCCCTCTAAATCCGCCACTGAATACTGTTATGGTGACAGGGAAACCGATCATACTGTACTTCATAGCTGATGACGTCACATCCATTTATTTAATTGTGCACTCACATATATTAATGTGGGCGATTTCTCACTGGGTTTTGCCAAGCAGAACACACACCGATGTTAAGAAATAGAAGAAAAACAAAAGACACTTTCCACCTCAAAACCGCTTCTCCGCCGATGCGCGACGTAAACCAACATTAGATTCTGAAAGCAAATTTCCTACCTATTCGAAAACTATGGTTCAAAATACTGTCCACCTCTGCGCTATTTTTTGCATATCTGGTTTGTTTGATGGCAACCTGAAATCGCAGCCGTTTTCCCATTCGATACCCTTCAATGGACAAATGCAATAAGGATCCGCCATCATGAAGCTTCGGCCGATCAAACTGTTTGTTCTCATCACCAACATGTTCACATATACAATCAAACCAGATTCAGTGAGCCTATGTGGAACGCCTACAATGTCATCGGTTTCTATTAAGGAGACAACGACAGACTTTTATTCTCTGCACCACCTGGTGGCCATTTTTCATTGTTTTTATTCCGTTTTTGGTGTCGGCTAAACAGGTGCAGTCATCGGTTATGTGGAAGGCGAAAGTGGTGTCAGGAATTCTCACAATTACACCTGAGTGTTATTAGAACACGCGTATTAATTTCTCATTTTGAGGTTATCCCCGCAAAAGTTACATGTAGACACTTGAGAATGTACGGAGATGTTTTAACCTCTCACAAGGCTTGTTGACGAATCCATGAAAGAATTGAAACATCAAACCGGCCTCATTTCTCGTCTGAGCGAGGCCCGCATCCACCGTCGTCTGCTTTATCTGCGGATACTTAACAGTTAGAGACTGTGAAGAAAAAAGGAAGTTTTTGTGGCGCGTCTTCAGGTTAAATACACTGGCCGTGATATCAACAAATGTCTGACAGACAACGGCGAGAATTGACATTTGTAATTATAATTTATTGAAAACCACGAAAACACAGCGCAGTTTGTTATTTTGTAGCTCAGGTTAAAGCTTACAACTTCATGAGGTCCATTTCAATTAACCCAGAAAGCGTTTTTGAGGCTGAAAAATGACAATTCTCATTTCAACAATTTCCGTTAATTTTGAGACACCTTGCTCAAACTGTATGTAGTATAACTGTTAGATTTCATATTTGTAATGACGCAATTGGCACTGCTGTAGAAAATTACATTTGTTTTTCCCGGTGATAGCCATACACTCCACAATCATGATCCTTCGCGAGAAACATGTAAATTGTGGCGTGTCGACATTGTATCTTTGGTGTCGGTTTGAGTTCGGTTGTTGGACGTGAGAAAAAATAGTTCTCAACGTAATAGGTAACCTTTGACCTTATCACTGGCTTCCTGTGGCAAAGACGCGAAAGTTTTCGTTGAAATAAGAGAGGAAAAGTCTAGTCGTCTGAGTTGGCCAGGGATGAAAATGACCTTTGTTACTGGATATGGTGCATAGCAATTCTTTGGCAATTCTGAAGAGAACGCTGTCAAAATATCCGAGAATGGGCGAAGTCCGAAACTTCATCGCAGTATTGACGAACGTGGACAATGAACTTGTGGTTAATGTGCTTTGCATTTACTGTGTATTTTTTCAGTCGGGTCAAATGCTGATTGAGGGTGTCAAAGTATAATCCCAATCCTATCAAAAATAAAAAGTATACCCTTTTTGAGTTGTCTCGAGCGTTTGTCCTTCGGAAATCGTGGTTGACTGCCACGCGGGTGGTGTCAGGTTCTGTGGTCGTCATTTACGTCACGATTTGTTTTAAACAATACACTAGTTTCCACAGTAATTGTCTTATAAGCTATAACCACCGCTGTGAAATTTGTGTTTTGCTAACTCGGCTTAACTCGACTTTGCAAAAATATGTCAGTTTGCTGGCATGGGATTCGTTTTCCAAAGAAAACTCTGTGGGCATGTACACGTAGCTGGTTACCTCAGAAATGTTTATCAGGATTTTCTATCATTTCATTCAACTTCCACTCACTCAAAATTCATCTCAATTAATTGTAGATGATTAGTTTAGTAAAGAGTTTAATGTCCGACTTGCGGTTAATCTCCGTTATACGTAAAATAGGCATTAGTGACCTTCAATTAGTTAGACATAGACTGTGTTGACTTAATGGAATGTATGATTAAATCATTCTATATAGAGTTAAAATCTCCAAGAAGGTACTCAGGCTATTGAACACGAAATACATAGTGGCAAACGGCGCTTGTGTATTAATCTATTATACATGCTAACCATTTAGGAACCACGTGGCTTGAGTTGTACTGTACATCAACATTTTTAATTTGTCATAGCCACACGTAAATAAAAACTTGTGCCAAAGTATACTGTGACATTCCAATATAGTTAATGAATGCTTCGCAATTTCGTGCACTGCCATGAAGGCAACCTTGTGGGCGAATACATACATGCAGCTTTCTCTTTTCACTGTAATGGGAGGGGGAGTTCCTTATCGGCGCCATTTCAATCGAATACTCGTCTCCTTTAAGCCACGCTATTCTTCCCACCTTAAAGGGTCATGATTGTTGTCGGCTTTCTTTCAGCTCACCTCGTGTGAATCGGACCACGGTTGTGATAATGGGCGGCGATTCAAGGTCGAAACGGGCGATCGAGAGGCCGGAGAGGTAAGTCGGAGATACATGCTATAGTTATGACGTGGTATAGCGTCATTTGGAATCAGACGTGGGCATGAATGAAGACATGCAGTCAAATTTTCGACCCTTTGTCCTTTACAAATAAACAATTGGCGGCTAGATGCAACAACGTCACTTTTGACTCTGACCAAATATCGACACTGTTTTGTAGTGACAAAAACTTTATCAAATTAACAAGTATTGAAAACCAGTATACATGTATCTAACTGCGGTAACTGGTGACAATTTTTCGTTTTTCATTGATTGGTAATGACGGGAATAGCGAGTTTTTAGTCAACATTAATTGAACCTTTGGTTAATTTGCATAAAGCTCAAAATCCTATGGATTAGATGGTTTTATTGTTTTGCGTATGTGTCATATTCAACGTTGGCGCATGGTAATGACGCAAGATAAAACAACGTTATATCTGCTGTCCAGCTAATGGCTTTTATAAACGGGGCTCAGACGAATAATATAGTGTAACGCATTGTATCACCGGATATTGACTACGGTCCCTTTAGGTAATCGAGATCTTTTGCGGTCATTGTTCTCCATGGAGCATACTTTCATACAGCTGTTCGAAAAACATTTGTAAAATACAAGACGTCGGCATATGGTGCTGAGTGATCAAATGTTTTGCACTAACAATTCGATAGGTAACACACACACGCACACATACGCACACACGCACACGCGCACACGCGCACACATACTGTACACACACACACACACACACACACACATACGCGCGTAAATGTATCTTATGAAATAGTTTTTCGCACGAACTCGTGGCTCAACCAATCCGCTGGCATGGCCCGCCGGGCCATGAAGACGTCATTTGTATGTGGTCCGCACATAGATCAGTATGTGCAGAGCTCTCAGCACTGGTGGTGTGTGCAGGCAAGTACATGTATATGTACATCCATTAATAGATCCTTTGAAATAATGAGCGTGTCAAACGCAAACGCACACAAAATGTAAACGTTTGTGAATTTGGTGATGTATGCTTGAAAGATCACCTCCTCCCATTTCCTTCTCAAACATCCGATGTCCAGATTAACTGAAACCGGTGCAGAAAACCTGTCTCAAATTTGTCCTTGGCATGGAAAAAATAATGATACGACAGAAATTAGTCCAACAGTGACATTAAATATATGTATTCGCTTGCAATCAATGGCATGTTGGAAGCCTTCTTGCTCAGCGGCGCTTTGGTCCATTCGAGGGTTCAAACTCTCCTAGTAGCCATTGTCTTATATGGTAGACTAGGTGCTTCACAATCAGTGTTTTGCTGGTCATTAAAAGGGACAGTATGCTTGTAAATGAACTAAGTTCTTTCTCTATTGTAGGTTGGTAGCCCCCTTGGTAGTCCCGTTCACCTGGAAAATCCCGAGTTTGAGACCAGGTGGTACTTTAAATACTTCTTAGGAAAAAGTAAGTTCGCGGATGACGTCATACGTAATTATAACAAACTACGGCAATGGTACATGTATGCTGACTGAAGATATTTCAAAGCGCTATAAAACAGCGTTTTGGTGTCACAGAAAAACAAATTGCCGAAAGCGCACTTGCTCATCTGCTGTTTAAATGAAAGTCGTTATCATGAAACGTCTGGGATTCCCTTGATGTCTGTAACGCTCCGGGGCATTAACATGGAACTTGACGAGCCTTATCTTGAACACAAACGAATCATTTCATGTTTAGAAATCAATTTAAATCGGATGAACAGACAATTTGAGATTGGTTTCACGAGTGGCATTACTGGGCAATTATATTTTTGACAGAAGGCACAGTTGATTTATGTTTCAATACACCTTCATCTCATCATGCGCGCACCTATCCTACAAAATGGGGAGGGGTTCGAATTCTTGTAAATGTAGACCTTTTACTAAGATTTATGGGGCATTTTCAGAGCTATAAATTGTGAATTCGCCAAATTTTGGTAGCTCCTGCCTTTTTAGTGGACTTTTCTCTCGTTTTCTACCATTTTGGGGAGTTTTTGTTTCTCTGGGGCCGACCTTTATGTCCACTTCGCCAAATGCGTGCATGTTCATTAGCGTAGTTTGCACTGTCTCGGTAAAATATATTAAGAGCGCCAAAAGGAGCTACCTCTACAAAGCAAGTAGAGTTATCTGTTGTACCGTTTCTGAAGAAACAGATTCTTTTCTCACTAACTACAATATGAAATATTGTTGTAATTGAACTGTTTTTAGCATGTTCGCACCCAGCCTGAAATACGAGGGAGCTCGAATTTTTGGAAATGTGGACCTTTTACTAACAAAGCAAACGGGGGACTAAAAAAACAAGAGCAACGCAGAGCGTTGAAATGCGGCCAAGCATGCACTGCAAACGATGTGCTTCTAGAGGAGTTCATTACTATCATAAAAATAGCCACTAGATGGCGCAACACGTCCACTCCATCTGAAAACGGAACATGACATCGCTTATTTAACAGAAAGCTATTCACCAAATTTAGCGAAAATCAGTCATTGACAAGAGGAACTCCAGAGCAACAAAGGAAAGCGGAAAAATGAAATTGCCACTAGGGGGCTCAGCGTCCGCCTCAAAGTCATCGTCTATTTTTAGCTTCATATAAATACACTTACTAAATTTAATAAAGATCTTTCAGCGGGTTTAGGAGATAGAGCTATGGCCGCAATACAAAACAAAACCACCGCTAGGAGGAGCCGCAGTAACCGAAGTTGTCAGCGTAACCGTTCTCTTCACACTGAGTACACGACAATTTTCAAAATCATCCTTAAAATGGTTTGGTTGATAGAGGAGTGGACGCCAAAAAACGTATAAATGACAACAAGGTGGCACAAATTACCCTCAATCCATCCCAAAATGGGAGGATAGCGAACTGCAACAATACATGCATATACTCCAAATTTTATAAAAATCCGTTAATAGTCAGGTTCACTATGTCCAAATTATGACATTCGTAATAATATTTAGAAAAATGAATCAATTACTGGACTTACTCAATAAACCGTAAGTCCAGTAATTGATTTATTGTTCTACACTTTATTTACAGTGTATATCTAATATCTTTTTGAAAAGACATTTAAGACATATCTTTTGAAGACTTCGATATTATTTCCACTGTTCTCTTTGGAATCCAGCTCTCTTCTGCTCAATGGAAATGCATTTTACCTTTGACAGTCAGATGGCAGATAATTTTGGCAGTAACCAGGCTGATCAGGCTGAGGATCAATGACGAGAACAAAAGGAGCTGTGGCCTGCTGGACACATCGATTAGAAACAGGCTATCAGCCACACTGAATTCACCCTAATACCAAGAGCAATCTTAGCTGGGCAATGCTGCCGTGCACAGACAAGTTGACTCGAATAGACCTTCTGTAGAAACTTTCCGAAGCAGACGTCTTAAAACAGGACAGTCCTCAAGCGGCAAGAGAGGTTTTAGATCTGGAAAACATCCACTGAGTGTGTTCATACAAGTCACAAAACTGCACGTGTGGATAGCATGGAAGTGATGTTGTTAATTAGATATTATGACGATATCATTCTGGTTTTTGACACCAACAAAGACAATTCTTTGAAACAAGCAACAAGAGAAAAAAGGAGGCAGAGAAAAGGTCAAGTACAGTACCAGATAAGAGATGAAACTTACATACCGAACATCCCAATGAGCCGTTTCCTCTCCCATGACCAAAAATGGCTCAACTTTTAAAAACCGAAAATCGCCGCCAATAAAATAAAAAATCCAGTTCCTTGACCTTAGAAATGCAGTGTAGCCATAAAAACCCACATTCCAAGTGACCCAAAATCGGAGATATTGGGCAAAATCCATTTTACCGGCGCCATTTTTGAAATTCCAAGATGGCCGCCATAAATGGAATCAATTATTTTCTGACTTGTCCTTGCATGAGGTTTCCAAAAATATATAGTTTCCACATTCCCCAAAAGATTCCAACAAAATTACACAACAAACCTGACTATAAGGACCTTTGAATATACAAAGGTAAACATAAAAAAACTAAAACTGCCACTAGGAGGACACTGGTGGTCAGATCCTTGAGAAAGTCGTTCGTTGTCAAAATAACATAAATACACTTGCTAAATTTAGTAAAATTCCACCAAACTGTTTAGGAGATACAGCCTTGGGAGCAAAAAAAAAACAAAACTGCCACTAGGAGGCGCCTCAATACTGGAAGTCCTCGGAAAATCATCATCAGTCATCCTCTTTATAGTAAGAACATACGATATGCTAATTTTCACAATCATCCTTAGAGCGGTTTGGTTGCTAGAGGGGTGGAAGTCAAAAAACCTACTCGAAAACAGTAAAAGTGAGGTGGCGCCAAAAACCTCAAATCCACCCGAAAACGGGAAGATAGCGTCATCTCACCAATAGATGCCTATATTCCAAATTTTATGAAAATACGATGACATTAATCGGCGTATCGTGAACAGTCTGAGAGAAATATTTGAAAAATCTGGCGAAAAAATGAAAGAAACTTAGGAATTTGATGCGTATGGGATAAATACTTCGGTCTCGGTCGTTACGCGGAATAATATCTCGTGGGATATTACTTCATCAACGCCACTCTCTGTACCTTTTGTGTATGTATTGCCATCGAAGCCGTCTACTTAACGTATCCCCGATCATACACGTAGTATCACATGACACCGCCCAACCCACGAGTATTACCTTTATGTAACGGCATCGTCAAATATTAACTGAACATCTAAAATTTTGACTTGTTGTTGTAAAAGAATAGTTTATTTTTGGTTGCACTTCATTTTGATAATAAAATAACAATTTATTCTGATTGCAGTGCATCAAAATTATATAGGATTGGATGCCAGCAAAGAGGCATTCATTCTCTCGGTGGTGCTAACCGACGCTAACAATCACAATATACAGCAGTATCGCGCAATACTTTGGCGGAAAAAGGTAAGTGCGCGCGCATCTGTGAAACGAACAGCTGCGACAAACAATTAGGCGGCTGCCACAGGTGTTATTGATTTAAAGACTCGCTCACAAAGTAACGTAAATTTATGAGAGAATACTAATAATGTCTTGATTGGTTTAAAAATTACACTGCTGTCAATTAGTATTCTTTGTGACGCATTTGCGTCTTTTTATATTTTAGCACCTAACCATTCCTATAAAATCTACAGTTATAACACCCTTCAATAATTTCCGTTTTACTTTATTGTTAGCTTGTACACGTGTATGTATTTTATTAACCTAGGTTAATCACACGCAATATACCAGTATTTGAAAATCAGCCCTACA
Source organism: Phoronis australis (assembly GCA_002633005.1). NCBI lineage: Eukaryota > Metazoa > Phoronida > Phoronidae > Phoronis > Phoronis australis. The sequence goes on along the minus strand of NMRA01000409.1, from coordinate 35,199 downwards.
CGTATCATAACGTATTCTAAAATAGGTTAGCCCGGTGACGTCCATTAAGAGTTTCGCAATTTGTAACGGTTTTTTCCACCTGTTAGCCACTAATAAGCAGAGACGAGTACGAAGGTCTTTCATTGAGCGTTTAAGATTATGTAGAAGCATACAAACTTGGCGGAATATCGCGTCTCCATTTGGATGCCCACTGATGACTATGCAAGGAACCCTACGTGGATTGCTTTGGGCTTTGAAAACTGGCCGTCTAAGCTTTAATTCTCTGGTCCACCGGATGCACACAAACCTGAAAATAGAAAATAGAAAAGCATTCAGGGCCAAAGTTCAATAGAGGTTACTTAGGACCCTAAAAAGTCCAAAATTGGCTAACTAGAGAACATCATTTATCAAATTTTAAATGATTGATTGTACTCATATGAAATTTTCACATACGTGCTTTTTGCACTGTTCTATAAAAATGTTAGAAATTGTTTTTAAAACACTCCACTTTTGCATGAGGGGTTATCAAAAACATGGCTTATCATTTTTATGAAAAAACGCCAAAATTGTATAAAACGAAAAGGAAATGATCAATTCACATAATGTAGCCGGTTTATAAGCTTCACCTTGAACTTTTCATTTTTTCATCAACGAAGTTTTGTAATTTTACTGATATCGTTGATTTCTTACAATTGTATTTTTCTGTTTCGGTAAATTTTAGTAAAATAACATGTTCACTTTAAGTTCGTTTGTACTTAGACAGATTGGTACAAAGTCAATAACCAAATTTGACAGTTTTTGCTTTTGAGAAATGTTTTCCTATACTTAGTAAAAATAATTTTGTGGATTGTTGGCTAAATTTGCAGTCTTGTCTTCAAGGTACTACATGTAAATAACCTTAACATTTTAATCGCATATAATTGTTTCCCTTGTTACCTCACGTCAAAGGCTTAAAAGGGTATTGCAAAGATGCTCGTTATAAGTTTTAACTGTAGCTTTACACAACTGGGCAAGGACAGAGTTTCGTAACCTATCTATACTTTGGGTTGCAATTATTAGACATTACATGATTTCTTCAACTTACAGGGTGTCCAGAAAATATGTTTAGCCTATAACCTAAATAAGCCGATATCGGTCAAAGGAATTCTAAACGCGTTTTCTTTGGAGAAAATCGACAAAGGACCTAAGGAGATATTTAGCCCAGAAATACAGAAAGAGCTACTGGTATTAGAAGAACAAGAAGGATCGGTTAACTTCAAATTTGGAGTCATATACGCTCTAGAAGGCCAAGAGTCGGACGAGGAAATGTACGGAAACGGTGAGTGAAACTAACCTGTTTCCGAGTTGTCACTCATTACTTTAACAATATCCGTCCAAGTGCAGGGGTCTAGTCCTAAGAAGTGACTCGAGACTTAGGATCTAACTTGCAGTTCTTACGCATACTTCACGATCACCACGTTTAGGTTTAACCATTCACTCAGTAAGTAGCAGTTTTGGGTACATACTTTTGCTGAAGTTAGTTTTCTTTATTTTTCTAATTTACGTCTAAAATCACATGTACATGTAGGTGTGTTTGTAGTGAGACCATAAAACACGTGGAATATCGTTTGTATAATAAGAGCATTCAAAACATCTTGTTTTACAGAAAAATCTTCGGAAGAGTTCGAAGAATTTCTGGATTTGTTAGGCGAGCGGATAAAACTTCAGTCGTGGGACCGCTTCAAGGGCGGCTTGGATACTCACGGTAGGTGACTCGTCTCCTTATTGAAAAATGATCTCTATGCTTAGTTGGAATGTGCGCACTCACAACCTGATTGTGCCATTTTGAACTACACACGTGCAAAGGAACAGAAAAATTCTTGCGCGTACCTACAGCGTACAAATGACTTGCCTTTGCCTATGATGTTTTTTAATTACGTGTTCATGGACATTTTAATCAATATTATTACTACAGCTTTAATGATCAGATCTCAGCATGAAACGTAGAATCTCATCATTTTCACTCGCTAATCATAGTACAACAACAGAGCTCCTGCTTAGACTAGGCTCAGGGGTAGATTGCGCATTTCTCCATTCGCCAACCAAGATTGGATTGTTTTGGATGTGGTAAAATTTGCAATCAAAGTGGCGTTGATACCTCCCAATGAAATGTTCAACAACAGGGTTTAAAAGCTGTCATGATATGATTACCGTAGCGGACATGTTTTGTCGTCTGTTACAGATGATACCACGGGTGACGAGTCGATCTACACGGTGTACGAAGGTCATGAAATTATGTTTCACATATCAACGAATCTGCCATATTCCGAAGACAACAGGCAACAGGTACCCGGTGTCACATGTAATATCGGTCATTAGGGGCACGTACACTGACTTTAATTCTGACGAGTGAAAGTACTGTGATATCTCTTGAGGACTTTCGTGAATGCATCCCACATCGACCCTTTCTTATTTTAGAGCTGGCGTCTCAATCACTGATTAGTGAAAAAAGCGATTCGTAGACTGCCAATTAGTACACCAAAAACGGAATCGATAAACGTATGTGTCCGTCAGCGTCCAAATATATCTGCAATGACGAACCAAGTCAGTGTATGAGTCCATATCAGCTGACCACTTAGCTAACCGTGGACGGAAGTTGACCTCTTGGTTCTCCGTAAGAGTGGTAGGTGTTGGCGAGTAGGCAGAGATCAGATGCAATACTCTGCCTCGGACCACACAGCATTGGAAAAAAATCTTATCTCGGAATTTTCAGCACCACCCTTTTTCAGTGACATGATCACTGAACAATGGACATTGTGCTGAAGTGCTGTTGAAACTCGTGTTAGGTGCAGCAAAGTGTTCATGCTAGAAAGGAGAATCTGATTGACCACCGCACCATACCAAGACCATACCACCAGAACACCTCAGGTTTTTTCATAGCCTTAAGTTGTCCTTCGTTGTACGCAATTTGTGCATGAGCGATGTTCAGTCACATGGAAAGTTATTTGACTTATCAGACTTGAGAGACTGACAGTATGACTGAAGTCCGCACTAGCGCAAATCACGTGTTTATCTCTGATGAGAAATTCAAGTCTGCAAAAACACCCGAGGTGGTCCGATCTGAGACGATATTCCAACTTTAATTGGAGTTGATTTCCCAGCTATTATAATTGATTATACATGTACTTACAGAAGCGTCTTCGAGGAAAAACGAACTACATGGGTGCAGTCCAGATATTCACAAGTACACATTTGTGAACTAAATTTTGATCAACTTTTTCAATGAATTTTTGTATTATTTCAAGATTTTGTGGCACGTGTTTCCTGCGCTCAGTTTCATTTACACGTATCTTCTTACCATGAACGTAAGTGAAAGGGCTGATGGAATACACGCTGGTAATGGTTGATTTCGCAGATTCTGCCGGGTTCCAGCAACAAGGCATCGGATTTATTTTTGAGCCGGAAGACATCATTCTGGGCCAATCAGATGTCTTAACCGTTGTAACTGGTTGTAAGTGCTTGTAACCTTCGTAGTCAATCAAGTGCAGCCAATTTTTGTAATGAAGTCTTATTACGAGATAATTTTGTTGCAATTTTAGGTGGAAAGGAAACGACATATAGGAAATGACATCGTCAATATAGTTTTTATGGACTGTGATCACGACCTTTGCGACAACAAAATCAGACCAGTATTCAAGCCTTCAAACATGAAGACTCATTTTACACGTATCCTTTTATTATTATGTTTTAAGACCACGTGCATCTAAATTTAACGGCGAGGTGGAACAGTCGCTTTCTACTAGAGCCACATGCAACACTCCGTGTTTTCTCAAACATGTAGGTCTTCATTTGCACATGAAAAAGAAACCGCATGGCCAACAGCATGTTGTATGGAATAGCGATCGGTTACTGCTGGTGCATGTATGCTGATATACAGATTTGGGGCCCGTTTCATTAAAAATGGCTCAAGACTTAATACATCAGACGTTGGTTTTACACTCCCTCTTCATAGCTACATGTACAATTTCGGAGAACTTTACTTTCGCTGAGTAACAGTTTAGTCAAGCAATTGTTGGCACGTCACCAACCAACATACTTTGCACGAATTATCTCAACGACTTACACTTATCGGTGTATTCCATGAGATTGTATAGTTTACTTTTGCTAGAGTGAAATTTTTATATATTTTTAGAAGAACCTGTGAGTAACCTAATACCAACTTCCGGACTCAAGTCCTAAGTCACTGTTCATGAAACAAATTCGTCCTATATCGAGAGAATGCAAGTATGTACTTTTTTGCACACCAAAAATTATCTTGAACGTTTTTGTCAATAGCCCTGAGGTGAGATTAAGCCAAAACATCGGGACGCCCTACGATTTTCAGTAACAGACTCGGTAAGTGACAAGTTGCCATTTTACAGATCAGTGAAACCAGTTAAATATAACTTGACTGTTAGAGTATAACAACAGGCCCCCAAACAGAGAGGCTCACAGTATATGACAAATTAACTAAAATAGTCTTAAAAGGTAACTTTCCCTGTTTTACGTAATTATTGTTTTAATTCTGGCTGCAATGACATCAACTTCGTGAAATTGCCGGATAAAGGCATGATTAAAAGTGTTAAATTTAAGCTGGTAATGCTTGTGTTGTTTAAGCTTTAGCAGAAAGTAGGCGAGGGGGTAATTTACCATTGCAAACTTAATGCACAAAAATAGTAGTTGTGTTAGATGGCAAACGTTGTTGATTCAGGTCTTTAATTCCCATAGATTGAGGCGTGTTTTCTAATCAAGGTTCCTTCAGGATCGGTGGCTGGGTTGTTTTTCGTTAAAAATGCTTTTTTTTGTGGCGTGTTTTTGATTTGAGATGGTTGTCATTTACAAAATATTCTACAGTTTTTATCTGAAGAAAGCTCACTTCACCCTAAATGACAACACGCTGAATTTCCGACGTCGTTTGTCTTTGACTCATCACCAATCAGATATCTTCGCTGTTGTGACGCACGTGAAGTTGGACGACTCCTATCGGCTGCATGTCTACTCAGATGCTTCGGTGCCACTGTTTGGGCCTCCGCTACCAAGTCCACCAGTGTTCAAGGACAAGACGGAATTTAGGGATTTTCTTCTAGTAAAATGTAAGCACGCAACTGTGGAACATTGTAGTTACATTAAGTGATTTTGTGTTCATTGTGATTTGAATAAGCGTGAAGACTGCCGGGAAAAATTACTTTGGAAACAATATAAATAAGCACGAATCGTCCGATGTAGCGTCGGCACGTATATGCGCCTTATTACGTCACACAGAACAGCGCAAACGAGCAACATGTGAAAATCGACTGCATATCACGACTGCGCAAAAATAGTTCGGCTACTGGACAATTTACGAGAAAAAAGCTAAAAGCAGAAATGGTCTTTTGACGTCACTTTTCACACCCCGATATTACTAGATAATTTAGTGTTCTTTCCTCAGAAAATGCCGGACCTAAACATTTCAGGAGATAGTACGACCGCACCTCAGTAAAGTGATGCGCCATGTTTGGCTTACGAAGTCAATGTACCTTGTATTACCTAGATTTTGTTTCTATTGAGGACTCAACATTATTGAACCCAATCGGTGTATTGTGCGTAATCTGGTGGGCATTTTTATTATTTTCGAATCTTTTTGTTGCGATCCAACCCTATGTCCACCAAGCGTCCAAAACAACGTTTAGAGAATATGATAATTTTCCTACGATTCACGTACTTGGCTTTAACTCATTTAACCCGTTGGAGTAGCATGTGGAATTTGGCAAATGTAACGACGACTGATCACGAGGTTTGGATGGATGGGTTTGGTTGCCGTCGTGCACCCTGGTGGCAATTTCAATTTTACGTTGGCCTCTGTCTTTAGTGTTCTTTCACCGTTTTTGATGAGGTTTGGCAAATAGATTTCCGTACTAGGACGGAATCGACGTGTTCCTCGCCTCTTATTGTCCATTTATGTTCGAGTAAGTTTTTCGTCGTGCGCTCCTGTATCCACCAAGGCGCTCAGAAAATCATTTTGCAAATTAGTAGTTGTGTTACTACTGACAATAGCACGACTGAAGTTTGTGTGAAGCCCCGTCTACTGCAGTGCTCCCTAGCGGCATTTTTGCATCTGCAGCTCCATCTCCTAAGTCGACTGCAGGATCTTAATGGCAGTTGTAAGTGCATTTCTACGAGACTGAAAACAGCTAAATGGATCCGATTATGGAGCTGTCTCTTAATTTGGCCTCTTTATCTTTACAATTTTTGATGGATTTTTTGAAATAGGAGGCATTCCCATTTTCAGACGGGTTGGACTGGTTCTGCGTCTTCTAGTGGCCATTCATGCTACTAAGAAAAATTCCCATTCATGATACTAAGAAACACTCATGTATGAACAGTGCAGTTGTGGGAGGATTTCGGTGTTTTTATTAATGGTGTTTTAGTGCGCTTTAATGATAGTTAATGCAAAATGATTCCCGTGAACGTCTATACCATTTTGAACCATATAAGTCAAGTTTCTTCCACAATTGAATAATTTGAACAAGTAGACATACCTGCATTATTCGGAATACTGCCACAGCTCTGTATATACAAGGCCGTCGGTCAAGGAACGAATAAACCAATGCGGGTGCCCCGGGACATTTACAAAGAAAGGTATCAGTGCATTTACTTGTAGGTCATACCTGACCCTTTCTGATCGGAATTTAAGCCAGTCGCCGCCTCAAATATTTAACACAAATAGGAAATTTCCTTCAACTAATTGGAGTGGTGCAAAATTACTTCATCACATCCTCATTTAAGATGTCATTAAAATGTTTTTTAAACGTATCGGAGTAGAAAATGGTCTTGAAAGGTCCGTGTACATGACAGGAGACACCCGAGACATTTTAATTATTGTAATTGCATGTAATTGACCCTCACTGTCGCGACCCTCAAGCCGTTGTCATGACTTGTGTGTTTTGTTTTTTGATTCGAAGTTCATTGAACTTACAGTATCAATGAAGCTGCTCGTTATTTTGAAAGGGCAATTTCCTTTCTATTAATCCTTCACACACGTGTAGGTTAATGACCACCTAAATGCCATGCAGAGGAAATCACGCGAACATCACCTTCCATTCAAAATCAACCTCAGCAAATTGTATATTGCTTGGCATAGAGCCACACATTTCCGTGCTTTGAGTTGCTATGGAATCATAAGTGTAACCCACCAACTCTCCGCTTTTATCGTCACCGCCATGCAGCCTGCAATACGGGGGGGTGGGCTCGAATTCCTGGCGTTGTGAACCTTTTGCTAACAAAACAGCGGCCAGAATAAAGAAAAAAAAAACTGAGCACCACTGTGAAGTGCGCGCGATTGGCGCTTACTTAGTGGACTTTTTGTCCCATTTTCTCCCACTTTTTGTTGTCTCTCAATGGCGGACCTTTTTCCCACTTCGCCAAATGGGGGGGGGAGGGCTCCTTGGAGCCCCCGAGCATTCCTCCCTGGGTGCGCGCATGACCGCTGTACGGTGATATCGAGGAAGCTGGTGAAGTCAGACACAGACTAGGCTGCAAGCCGAGGAAAATTGCCCAAACGAGCCGTGTCGATCAACGGGTTTCACACGCTGACTCACACAGGCTCCAAGGTAGCTAAAGTGTTTTGTAGCCATGGCTGCAGCAACCGCACCAGACTCGCGTTGACTAATCGAAGTTTTCTGTAGACGATGTCAGGTGCCGCAAATCTACTATTATAGATTTTCTATTTCTAGATTGCGTTGTCGGTGAGTTGATGAATTACGTTCTGTGGTCTTAGGAGGCTTGTCTATTACAGTATGTTTGTGACTTCTTAAACGACGTCGGACCATTGCGATGCCCCTTTAATGGAGAGCGTAGCAAAAATAAAAGGTTATAAGCAAAACTGGGATATTTTATTTGCTATAACAGTAGTTCCAACAGCTTTGTCCACTTTCTTAAACATAAAACTAATGAAATACATGTAAACCATTAACAAAAGGTGCAGAAAACTTAAACAATATCAATATTTTTCATTTCAGTAAATCGCTGGGTGCTGAGATCACACGTCACTAAATGTCACTACCGGTTTTCTCCACATTGTTTGTGACATAGAGTTGTCTTCAAAAACAAATTTCTGGGGCTTCCCTTTTCGTAAAAAGCTGGGTTTGCCATTGTATTCATTTGGATATTCAGAGAGGACCTGTAGTACAAAGGCATTACATCTAATTTCCAAATCATTAACGACTCCTGTAGGTTGTCGTCTGTTTTCGTTCAAAGCATCGATTGTAATTTTAATGATGCTATACGCGTGTCGACGAAATTCGTTAACTACGAACGGGACCTACTCCACTGTTATCGGTGTCTTTTGGGGTAGTTTATCTTGTCTTAAGTGATCGGAAAAGTGAAATCACATACACGGTGCCATACAGTATAACGTACACGCGTTTAAAGTTAACCTCGAGAATATTAAATACCTCACTTCAGCAACCACCAAATTTGTTTCATTCGGCGAACTACACGGCGTCACACTGACCGGTATAGATGAACGCAAACTTGTGCGTGCGCAGCTAAACAGAAGTAACGAACTCAACAAGTGGCCGGTCACCTGACGTCACCGGCACGCTGTTGATCACCTACATTTTGATCTGTTTCATGCAAACTGACAAAGGTTCAAGTCAGAAATTTAGTTTAGTCTCCCTCCCAGTCTCTGCCATGACTGATTGAATCTACAATGAATTTGTTAGTCACCACATTTAAGCAACAAACTACTATTTAAAAACATATGGTTATTTAAAACTTGTGTATAAATTTCAAAAATCATTGTACACTTTCAAGAAAGAAATTCCAGATTTTAAACAATGTCTTCCAAGTGCACCATGATCACGCTCCGGTCCTGTCCTTTTGTAAACCTTACCATGCCGTTTCCTTTGCAGTGATCAACGCGGAGAAAGCTACGTTCAGTGTGCCAGTGTTCTCACAGAAGCGAGTGCGGACCATGGATATGCTCATTCAAAATCTATATCAGGACTACGTGCCAGAGATCAGCAAGTCGGTGAGTTTTTCATCATGTTACAAACCGTCATAATATGATGTTTGTAGACTTGTTCAATAGCTGACTTTCCAAATAGCCGCGCCATATTGAATTTCTTTAACCCACCAGACGGCGATCAGATCTTTGGTGGGCAGGCGTTCAGTGCCACCCAAAGACTCCATGTAATGCGGATGGGAGGCTTCAACCCAATAGTATGAAAACCGTGGTAACATCTTTCTTGCAATGTTTACAAATTTCCTCTGCCTGTGCCTTACAAAAAGGCATTAACATTTTCAAATATGAATTGGTGAACAAGGACGTCATAGTCCACGCATTTCGCACTGCGAAGAAATATCCTCCGACAAAGCAAGTGGCTGAGGCTGATAAAACGCGAGAATTTCGATCCTAACCGGTGTCAAAAATAAAAGAATTTAGTGAATTTAAGTTAATCACACAATGGAAGATCTGAAAGCGGAATTTTATGCCCCAGCTTTTAAATTAATGAACCTCTATGTAATTGAATTTCCGTCCACCAAATCTGAGTCGGGATCAACCGGAAGCCACATTCGTGCTGTTATTACTCTGGGGAGCGCGAAAATGAAAAGTCGCCAATTGCACAAAGAGTTTTCCGGGATGCAAAGGATGTCATCGCCCATCGCATACTACGTGTACATATTGCACTAGCGTTCAGAAAACTGAACTGCAGTGACGGTTGTTCAAGTGATTACATTACAGTAATCTCAGAAATCGCGTGATGCCACTAATAATACCCAAACATTTAAGACGTTTCTGAGTTATCAGTGATATTCACTCATATTGCTTTAACACTTGTTAGAGTGCCAACTCCTGCAAAATGAAGGCTTACATTTCACTATTTCAATAGGGAATGCTGAATAGGCGGGCATTCAGCGACATTATTCCGGAACAAATGCACGGCTCAAGGCGGAAAGAGGAAGCCCGACAATCGGAGTTTGTGCGCATTGGACAGTCGCTGAAACTCAAAATCATACTGAAAGGAGATGCGCCGACCAGCCTCGTTTCTACAAGTCTTTTAAAACGAGAACCGTGGGTGCCACGGTGCTTTGTGGGAGACCTCGATAGCGAGATTCTTTGCGGCGACTCCTGGGGTGACAAGCTCATAGTTACTACTGAAAATGGAACTTTTGTTTTGGAAGGTATGAACAGTGATTATTTCTCAAGACTAGTTTTCAGCCAATATTTAAAAAAAAATAATTGCAGGCGGTCTGATACACGTTGTACCAGACGTGCGCAGGTCTCGCATGTGGGCCCATTGCACTGATCACCTGGAAATATTTTTATGCTTTATTAAAAACGAGCTGAGGAGCTAGAAACCTGGCTCAAAGGTTTAGCAATGTGACCTGGTGGGACTTGAACCCACGACCTGGAGTAAAGAAAGCGGGCACTTATCAACCAGGCCACACTGCCTCCTCCAGCCAATATTTCGATATCAAACAAAATTCATCCTCACGTACAACGGTCATAGACACATGTAATGGAACAAAATCCCGCTACAGAATGTTCAACTTCACGTAACAAGGCATGATACACGATCTGTCTACTAACTGCTATATGACACAACTCCATCCAGCGTGGTCCAATAATCCTATCCAACGATTTCAACACGGAGGGCCTGTATGTGAATAGCCGCACAGTTTGACAAGTCTCTTAAACATGATTCCTCGTTGCTTAAGGCGAATTTGCATGCCTTCTAATTTCTCTGAAAGACTATGTTTTTCCTCCGACCTGGTCTCTCTTTCCCGGTGTTTTGATACAGTTCGCGAAAAAAGCAGCAACTAAGCGTTCATTGTTTTTACGACATCGACTCTTTCTGGAAACATTGAGCCCGGTTGCATCAAAGTTACATGCAGGCGCTGGATAGCAACAATGCCGTCGCATTAACACACGCGTCACGTTGCAATTAAGGTTGCTGAATTACACACTTTACGTCATGCAAGAATCAAACTTATACAGCGTATTACGTAATCGATGTGTTTTGCAATCCAGCCATTCTTTTGATTTCAAATGACTGATTGTTGGATTCGAAAAAAGTTTCTTGGGCGTTGTGTTAGTTTCATGGAGTTGTTTTATAGTGCACGATATCAAATTTCATGATGACGTCATGTTATCTAAACACTTGAGTATGCAAGTATGGCCACTAACTGTGATTTTATTTACCCTAAAACGGCACTCTTGAATTTATTTAAGAAGAATTTTCTATCCTTGAGATGCACGCATAATTTTTTCCACTATATTAAAACATGATAGAATGGTCATTTCGTGAAATACCGCGAGACAATCGTGATATTTAAATAATTCATGGCACTTATTGAGCTAAAAAAAGCTCGGGAGGCGATGACCCTTAATTTTTTGCTTATTGCAAAGAACGTTTAAGGGAAATCAAACTAAAACATTAAAGATAAAATACGGTGCGCCTTTTTGTTTAAAAAACAGAACTCTAAAATTTCAGGTAATCCTAACACCCCGAAAATGCATTACGCGGACGTAGGAAAATCAATAACCCTGTCGACTGACAACATGCACCAATGATAGCTCATTGGCGCAACTGAATTGATCTACAGTGAATTCTCAAAAAGATTTCAATCTTTAATATAAAAAGACGTGATTTTTTAGTAACCTTAGTTATTTTCACATTGGTGCCCGAGATGTTTCTGTTTTGGCTGCTGTGACTGGTGGATCCTCCACTTTAAGTAGGTCAAAAGGTCAAAATACAAAGGATCAAAATTTAAACAAGTAAACATTAACTGTGTCGGAACCCCTTGAATAATTACGCAATTTGTTGGCAAATTAAAATTGTGGTTACGCTTGTCAGTCACGGAAAATTATGTTAGTTATCTACAAGGGTACTAATCAGTAGAACGTGCATTTTCATTCTATATCAATCAAGCTTAGCGAAACGCTTAATTAACCTTTGCAAGATAAAGGTTTGAAAGACTCTAATTAGTAAGCAGTCCAGCACTTTATTTTCAATAAAAGCTTGACGTGTGTTTGCCACTCATTTCTGGTTACGTAATTCGAACAAAATCGCACGTACAATTCACGCAAGTAGTTACATGTACATGTACACGCAATCAAGTCTGTTGGCCGTGCAGCCAATAAGAAAACGGAATGTACAAACCCCTGCTCAAAAATACTGCAGCAAGTCGTGCTCAGTCTTGACGTCCGGCTCATTACAATATCAGTTTCGTTGCGACACTCTTAAATTAATATCAGAGTACAAAAATGGATTAGAACAGACGCGCTTGTTCATAGGGTTGAAATCATAATTGGCATAATCGCACGTGTCTTTGATCTAACAGCGGTGCATCTCGGTTCATGTGTTGCATATTCGAAATCAGTCAATTAAAAATACGTTCTTTATGAAGTATCAGAAAACAGGTCATGGAATACAAAAGAGTCCACCGAATTTGCCCCTAGTTTTACATTAATGTGCTTGATACGTTTCTCCACCTGCTACAGCTGGATCTAAATCGTAAAAAACTTGGACCGAAAACTATGGTCGTCAATAAAAACATCCACGCATTGTAGTTTTTCTACACTTTTGTTGAAAGTCAATCGGAAGTAAAAGCCCTTCAAAATGTGCGAAACTTTGCGCCTTTGTGTCTTCTACAGGAGTTGTTCATTTGGACTATTTAGTTGGTTTGAACCCGTCGACACCAAAATGTATGAATTTCAACGTTTTAACTTCGTTTGGGTTACAACGGCCACAGCCGCCACAACAGAATTCAGATGCTGTTGTGTTTCCGCATACTGGAATCTGTGATTGGATTCGCGTTCCGTAAGCTCAAGATACTCGCGAGGCACGAACGCTCACAAATCTCCACTAGAGAGCTAAATGATATCCTGTAATTAAACATTTGTCTACAGTTCGACTTGTTCACGAACAGACCCATGTTAGCATCAAACCTGTACCGTGTATCGTGTGAACGCACCCTAGTTCGGGCAACACAGTACGTGACTGTTAGATCTTTCGTTCGTCGTCAACAACGCAGATGGTTACTCTAATTAACGATTTATTCTACACTGGAAAAACCAAAGACAATTGCCAACATGGTGGCTAAACCGGAAGTAACTGTTCCGCATAAAACATGCCTACGACTAAATCACTATACTACATTCCCTCCCCCCTTAAACATGAGAGCAACTACTTGTTTAAAACAAAGTCATCAAATCGTGATGGGACTTTAATAGTCCGTTTTGGTCGTTCCATACTCCGTTGCGGTTCGCCTGATGGCTCAGCAGATGGAGACGACTCTGGTGCAGTCTCGCGTTCAACGAATGGTTTTACAAATGAACTGTCTCTGGTGAAGGTTCCCTGTGGACCTTCTACAGTCACTGTATGTCCTTCCTTCTCCTTAAGAACGTAAGGTTCTGCTTCAAATTTGGGATCTAATTTCCCAGACGATTTAGTGTTCTTGAGTAACACACTTGTCCCAAGAGTTAAATCGTTTTTCGTTGCGCGTCTCTTTTCATCGCTGTACGATTTCCCTTCAAGTTTCTTACACCAGTCTCGATCACGAACATTCTCGAGAGTCACATGGGCATCCGGTCGTAGTTCAGGCAATCTTGTCCGAATTTCCCGCCCAAACATAAGAAATGCCGGGGAAGCACCCGTGGTCGAATGCGGTGTTGATCGATACGCTAACAAGAAACCCTGTAGTTCCTTTCTCCAATCTTTGCCTTCGAGCACCGCAATCTTGATAGATTTCAGCAAAGTACGATTTTGTCGTTCTACCTCTCCATTGGCTTGAGGCCATAATGGAGGGGAGAGTCGATGTTCAATTCCCCGTTCACTAAGATAAGCCTCGAACAATTGGCTTACAAACTGAGTTCCGTTATCCGATTTAACCGAGAAAGGGTAACCGTATCGCGAAAAGATAGGCTCCAATGCCATAATCACTCTTTCCGTCGTGGTGGAATGGAGCACAACAGTTTCAAAGTATCTACTAAAATAATCTACAACAACAAGAATACTTTCGCCACTGGGCAATGGGCCCAATAAGTCAATGGCCAAGTCTTGCCAAGGCCCAGTCGGTGGTTCCGTTCGTTGCATTGGTTCAGGTGGTGCAAACTCCCCTGCCACCACTTGACATCCATGACATGACCTACATATTCGTTCCACTTCAGAGTCCATCTTAGGCCACCAAACTTTCGTTCGTAGACGGTTTTTAGTTTTTACAATGCCTTGATGGCCTTCATGAGCAATTTCAATGATTCTTGCACGCATTGATTTCGGCACGACAATTCGGTTTCCACGTAGAATCAAATGTCCAACAACACACAACTCATTTTTAACTGCAATGAATGATGCTGTCTTACAACCAGTCCAATGACCAGACATGATGTGCGAACGTAAAGCAATCAAATCAGGATCCTTTGCCGATTCTTGTTCCAGTTCACGCGGAGTCAATGTCGCTGGAGTCGCGGATCGAGCTATGGCCAACACGTGATCAACCTCTGATTTGCCACCATCCGGGCAATTCGAACGATTCAAACGAGACAAGGCATCCGCAATATTGGTCTTTCCAGGACGATAGACCACCTTAAAGTCAAAGCCTTGTAACCTCAGCACCCAACGTTCAACTCGTGCGGATGGCTTCGACGCTCGATTACCAAAAATACATTCTAGAGGTTTATGATCCGTTTCCAATTCAAACTCACGACCATAGACATAGAGTTGAAAACGTTCACACGCCCAAACTAAGGCAAGAGCCTCCTTCTCGGTCTGCGAGTAACGGCGTTCAACCTCGGAGAGGCTCCTCGACGCATAGGAAACAACTCTCCACAGGCCGTTGTGTAACTGTGTCAATACAGCGCCCAAACCCACCGGCGACGCATCGGCAACGATTCTAGTTTTACGATCACCACTGTAGAACACCAGTGTCTCTGCGCGCGTAATAAGCGACTTCAACCGTTCAAATGACTTCTGTTGCTCGGATGTCCATTCAAAACGAATGTTCTTCCGCGTCAGACGCATGATAGGTTCACAAACTGAGGATACATCGGGGATGAATTTCGAAACATACTGTACTAGTCCCAAGAACGAACGAGCTTCACTTGCAGTCTTAGGAGGTTCAGCGTCTCGGATGGCTGCAACCTTCTCTTCCGACGGCATAACTCCCTCACTCGTAATCGTGTGACCAAAGAATGTTAAACGGGACATACGAAATTCACACTTCTTTTGGTTCACTGTTAAGCCTACTTCGCTCAACCGCTTCAGAACTGCTTCGAGATTCCGGTTGTGACACTGAATGTCTTTCCCGTGTATGATCAAATCGTCTGCAATATTTGCGACACCCTCCATGTCCTTGAAAATGTCCGCAATTATTTGCTGGTACTTTTCCGGAGCACTAGCTACGCCGAACATGAGTCGTTTGTATCGGTACAAACCCTTGTGCGTGACAAATGTTGTGATATATCGACTGCGTTCATCGAGGACGATCTGGTGGAAACCAGCTTTCAAATCCAGCTTACTAAATATGGTACTCCCGTTTAAATCATATAAAAGTTCTTCCACGGTCGGTATGGGTTGACGCTCACGAATGATCGCGGCATTTGCCCTACGCATGTCTACACAAATACGTACGTCTCCATCGGATTTCGGCACGACGACAAGTGGTGAAATCCACGGAGTAGGACCGTCTGGAACTTTCTCGATGATATCATCTCGTAACAACTCGTCGAGTTTCTCATCGACTTTCTCTCGTAGGTTGAAAGGCACCCGGCGAACAGGCTGTGCCACCGGTTTCACAGATTCATCAATGTTTAGGGTCATAGAATAGTCCTTCAGACATCCAATTCCCGAAAATACTGACGCATACCGATCAGTCAAATCGACCGCATTGATTTCGGGTCCAACTCGAAGGACTCCCAGAGCTTCACTCGAACGCCTGCCCAGTAATGACCGTCCGTTTCCATCGACAACGACAAACGACGCGTCACATTCCTTCGAGTTCTCAGGACAAACAACAACACAGTCAAAAGTTCCCAACACCGGTAGTGGGGTACTACATCCGTACGCATATAAAGGTTTATCATATCCTTTACGCGAGATACATTTAATCTGAGAAGCTTTGAGCTTAGCCCACGTTTGAGAACTAATAACATTTTCATCAGCTCCTGAGTCAATCAAAATATCTTCTAACAACACACCACCAATATTCAAAGACATTCCGGCTGTTGATACATTGTTTAAGTTATTAACTACGAAAGCATGACTGTTGTCGACGCTATTTGCTTGCTTTCTCGCGTGCGCTTTCTCGCGTGGTTTATCTCGCTGTTTATTGTCACGTGCTTTAGGTTTATCAGAGTGCTGCGTCCCTGCACCCTCACCTTTACACCGGGCTTTAAAATGACCAGTTCTTCCACACTTTCGACACTTCTGCGATTTTGCAGGACAAGTCGGGTCCTTGTACAAGTGTCCCTGACGGCCACAGTTAAAGCATTCAACCTTCCTTTGACCAACAGCATTAACAGCCTGACTATTGGCGCCTAGAGACATGGCTTTCATTTGCAAATCAACTTGCTCAAATGCGCGCGCAACATCTTGTAAATCAGACAGTTTCACATCACCCCCTTTTTCTAGAAATTTCCTTTTCAATAAAGGGTTATAGCACTTATCAATCAACTGATCTCTCAAGGATTCATCAACATTGTCAAAGTTACAATTAAGAGCTTTTGCTCTCAAGCGACACAAATACTGATCAACAGTTTCATTCTGTTCTTGCTTTAGTTGTCTGAAAACATGTCTCTCAAATGCTGTGTTTGTCTTTGGCGTGAAATACTTATCTAACTCTGCCAAAGCTTGATCTAAAGTCAAAGTTTCACCTTCATCAACCAGAGTGTAATAAATTTCTTGCAATTCCAAACCTCCGTTGTGAAGCAAAATGGCAACCTTCCTGTCCTCATCTTTGACGCCTTGGGCACGTATCATCAACAACGCTGCACGTTTCCAACACTTCCATGATGCAGCTAAATTTTTGACAGTCGAAGTTTTTAAGTCCCAACCCAGCCATACCTGGGCTGCAAACGTGACTTCCCGGTTCATGTTCACCAGCCTCCATTTTGTGTAATTGTCAGTTCCCAGTCAAAATAATTGTCCCTGTTATTTCCTGGAATCCTCGTCGCCAATGTTAGATCTTTCGTTCGTCGTCAACAACGCAGATGGTTACTCTAATTAACGATTTGTTCTACACTGGAAAAACCAAAGACAATTACCAACATGGTGGCTAAACCGGAAGTAACTGTTCCGCATAAAACATGCCTACGACTAAATCACTATACTACAGTGACCCTTGCAAATAAACCCGGATGTTTCTCTAGATGTATGTGTTTTGACATATTTTACAAAGTTACGATGATATATAATTTCTGTAACGAACTTTTTTATTATCTCCAGAAAATTGTCCGCGTCGATTGATTTTCGACAGAACAGTCTCCGTCAAGCAGATTAACGTTGTCGAGGCTCACGGCTTATTACTACTGAGAGTTGAGAAAGGGAAAGAAAGTCGGGTTCATGTGTTCCGCTTGAGTGACTTCGAGGGAGAGTACAATGAAGATTTTGTGAGGAGTAAGAACGATCTGAAGGAGCACAAACTGGAAAAGACGAAGGGTAATGTGTTGACAGACGCTCTTACATATGGGAATTAATTTGAAATATAGGGCCCATGTTTAATTAGATTCAATCAATGACCGTATTATGTCCTGTTAGTTTTCCTGTCATATATTTTGGGTTCTGCCTAGAACTTCAGTGAAACGAGAAACTGTTGTTAGTGTGTGTCTGCAAGCTGTTTCGTTTTTCATTTTTTAACTAATGAACTCCCTATTTCCAACGCAGGTTGCTCATTTTACGCTCTCAGTCGCCCCGGCGGAAGTCATTTGCGCATGATTGTTGCCGTTGGCAAGAAGTTGCAGGTGCTCACATGGAAACATTCCACAGCGTGGACCGCGTGGTGCCAGACGTGTGACCACGACACTGTTGAAGGATTCCAGTTCATCAGGGTAAGAAAGGTTGCACATTTCTGTAAGGTAGTTCAAGCCATCGTGGAACGATACTTTGGTATTCTAAAACTCCTAGTTGCAAATTCTTAGCTGTATTTGGGGAAAGCGTGTTGGATTGTCTTGAGTTGGATCCACATCTCCTTCTTGACAAAATGCGACAACGTGGATCTCTACTGACCTTAGAGGAACACCCGATATTCTATCACCATCATACATGTATAAATGGAAATTTACTCTTAACACTATTCCTCGTGTCAATTCCAGGCAATAGTTTTCTAGGAAGAATATCAACCTTGAAATATCAGACATCTGTTTTGATGCGAAAAATATTCCTGTCAGCACGCCGTCAGTTTTGATATCATCATTTCTGTTGACCGCAGTTTGCTTTGCTGTGCACATACAGAGTACTTTTAGAATAGAAAGAATACTCGACTGTTCGACTTGTTAGGTTATGCTCAGTGCTGCGTTTGAGGCTGCCAGTAACTTGATAATGTTACGTAATCCCTGTAGGAGATTCAGACTCCAGAAACACCTCAAGTCATCACTCTCATTGACGGCACCAGGGAGGAAGACAATCAGATCTGCATTGGGTACAAGAACCAGTTTGACTTGATCAATGAACGGACTGGCGATAGTTTGTCCCTGTACAACGCCGAGACAAACAAGTGCAACATTGTTTCTGCCATAGACGTTTACGAGGACGACGAAACAGAACTCCTTCTCTGTTACAATCGTGAGTTGTCATTAGACTCATGGGCGGCGCAGCACTGAAAAAAGTGGAGGCTAAAGCCCCCCCCCAGCCCCCCTGTGGTGTACCGCCTATAGCCCACTTGCGGCGTAGCCCTGAAAGAAGTGGGGGGGCTATAGCCCCAGCCCCCTATGGTGCGCCTCCCATGAGACTGGTACGATCGTGAGTTTCCGTGAGTAATACTTGTTAAGGTCAAACAGGTATGGTATGCAATTTGCATGTTACTTCGTATAGTAAGGTAATTCAGGTCAATTATTTTTTGAATTTGCAAAATGCCATCAAACCTGAATCGATAGACAGATACAAGAACGCTTTGAAACGCATTCTATTTGCTAGTTGGTCAACTGAGCTCCAACAGTTTAGTGTACAAAACACTTTGATTATTCTTTCAAAATCGGCATAGCTCTAAAAGGATTTATGAGGCAAAACCAAAAAAGCTCCAAAACACGCAGATCTTTCAGGTCCTTCATCAATCGTGCTTGATCCCCTCACGACATTCTGGCCTCGTCAGTTGTAACTGTAGCTAGGTGATTGGTTGATCATATGTATGCAAGTCTTGTAACTGACCACGTCACTTGTGTAATGGTTAACATCTGCCTTCTTGTTTCTCGTCGATGTAGGTTAGACAATTTCCCGAAAGTATGAGTACTGACTTCTATGTAAGTACATGTAGGTCAAAATGACGGCATAACTTGTTGTATAAAGGCATTGATTTTTTTCAGAAATGTGCCATTTCCAAAGGTTAAAACAAGAAAAGTGTCACGAGTTTGACTTCAGTTGGAATCTCACTCCGCAGTCAATAGGTAAGGTCGACTTTAAGGTCGACATCAAAGTCGACATTTTAAAGATAACTGCTAAGTATGCGCCCACCCAGCCTAAGATATAGGGGGGGGGCTTGAATATTTCGGTATGCGGACCTTTTACTGAAAGAAATTGACGTGGACAAAAAACGGGGCCACTGGGTTCAAGCCCACAGATCGTGCATCCGCGCCGACTTCCCGTGGGCTTTGTGGACTTTTGTCTCCTTTACTCGGACTGTTTGTTTCACTGTGGCGGACGTTTTTGCCCAATTGGCCAAATTGGGGGAGGGGGAACGAGCCCCCGATCCTCGCTGATGTGCCCATGCTGCGTAAGTCTTTGTAGACATGTACAACAGGCAACTTGTATCTCTGCCATAACTAAACGACTTAATGGTTTTGGATGACCTTGTAATTTTAAGCCATAGCATATCACGTTAGCTTTCATCAAAATAAATGGTTTTGATTGGCCTTATTTCAGTCTGCGCATTCCCTTACATTATGGCATTCACTCCAGACACGATAGAAATTCGTCTCATCATCAATGGCAACCTCGTTCACACGATGACATTCCCCCGCTTATTCCTCATAACATCCAAGGTACGTCGCCGGTGTATGACACGTCAGCAAACTTGCACGTAAACAGCTGAGACGGTGGCAAGTGTAGACGCTTATCCTGGGCTAAGTTCCGTAGACGCAAGTAACTCGCGAAAAAAGCTAATGCGGTCAGATGCTGCACTTGTAGTGCATGGCAATATATCGTGAAATCTCGAATGATTTTGCGTTTTCATGAGGTCCTCGCGTCAACGGAACGCACGCCTGTTTTGTGTATACAAGAATTTTGGTTTAACTGTGCCTAAAGAAATTAACGTATGAAAAGTGAGTAGCGAGCAACAGTTTGCATCTACTTATCAAATAGATTTTTGTGAAAATTGCCGTACTTTTATTTGGAGTTAGCAGTAACGCGTCTTGTGGGGTAAATGTATACATGGGATGACCATGCACGTAGTCAAGATTTAGGGAAAAGACTCGATTATATTTGCACTCTTTGATGTAGAAACTTCGCAATGTCAATCACTTTTCGAACGTACATGTATTAGACACGTGACCGTTTGCGAATTATGGACACCATGTCTCGTTTTAGTGCGACATCTATTTTTCGTCAACCGCACAAAGTCATCTACCCACGTCCAAATCCAACGACAGCGGATTATCACCTCCCCTCTCTCCATTGCGTAAGTATTAGGCAGAAACCTTAGTCACAAAGACGCCAAAAGAGAGGTTCGTCGTCCACATTCAATCAAAAAATCAACCAGTAACATCGCTGGGGATGTGATTTTTTCCAAAATGAGGTTGCGTGATTACTCAATTTTCTTATAGCATGCCTCATTAAACGTTATTTTTTCAGTCGAGGCTCGCGTCTCGGGCACAGTGAGCCTCAGGAAAGTATCATGGCTTAGTGATCGTAGACATGTCTACATGTGTTGGCTCGTCGTTTTACGAAGTTGTGCTTATGGTAGTGTTGTACATGTACGACCGTACGCAAATTTGTGACGTCATGAACGATTCCTGCAGTAATTCGGGAAGTGTTTGATGAAAAGAGGATTAAGGCTTTACACTGAAATTTTGTCTACATGCTTCAAATAAGTATTTGCAAAAAATAATTAAAACTCACTTCACGAAAAGGACTAAGTATCTTAGAATATACCCATAACTGCTACTTGTGAATACTTGCAAAATTTGTACACATTATTTCCAGGCAGTGATGGTAGCTAGATGCGTGACTAAACCTTTATTTGGCAACTGTGAACTGAGAGCGCAAGACAACATACATGTATTTTTCTAAAGTCCCAAATCACTTTTCATGAAACAGGTCCTTGATCTGAAAACGAGATTGCGAGAATTGTGTATCATGAACATAGTCAGCTTCTGAATACAAACGTCAGTGAATTCCTGCTGGCTGATGGCGTCTGATCCCTGCTTCTCAGTGCTGGTGGTGTTCTTGTTGTCTACGTCACCGAGGCTTCGCATGTGTCAGATTTCGAGGTCATACGCTGGAAATAGGTCACTTGTTTCAATTTTAGACTGAGTGTGTTGTTAAAGATTTTCGTCGTTTCCTTCGAATAAATCTGTTTCCGTGTAAGCGCTTATTGTCTAGACAACAGCCTCCTGTTCAGTAACGGCAGGACCTCGCTAAAAAGCAAGACTTCGCGAGATTACGCGAGATATTGACGTGTATTTTAAAAGAGATCACGTGACTTTGGCTAGATTTTAGCTAGGTCCTAGCGTAGGTCCTACCGTTACTGAACGCACGCCAGGATCTGAATTGCACAACGTTGTTTTCTTTTCAGTCTTGAGGAACTCTAAGCCTGTAAGCGTTTTCAAAATACCTCTCACGTGTCTGGTTGGTCAAATATTCCCAGACAAATCGGTTGGATTTTCACACGAACCCTCACCCGTGCTGTCTCCTCCAGTCACCAATTCTACACAGCCTCTTAATCACGGGTCCTCAATTAAACGGAGCCCTTTGTTGAGGAGCCAACGAGTTGAGGTTTTGGCCAACGATATAAACCTGAAGGTAAGCAAATTCGTGTTTGTCATTGTGTTCCAGGTTTATTTACACGAAAGTAGAAAGCGTTTCTAATAAATACATGTACCGTTAATGTAAATTTCGTCATCCATGTTCGTCATTGTCTCCATTCACCTTGTTACACGTAGTTCAGACGTTTTATTACACTGGGGCCTGTTCCAAGAAACGTCTTTAAGTTCATTTTGACTTAAGTTTAAGATTTGTCTCAACTTCCAAACTTTGAAACTTCCACATTCAGTCAGTTAGTCAAACTTAAGACAAAACTTATGTCAAACACTTATGTCAACTTAAGATCTCTTTCTTGAATTGGTTTTAAAATAACTATAACCTTTATTTTAAAATTTACTAAAATTAAGATTTATCTTAGCTAAGTTAATTTTGTTGGAACGTGTCCCTGAGCTATGGAAATAATTGAGTCAAAGCTGAACAAAACCAACCAGCAAAAGCAGAGAGCATGCGCGTGCACTTTCAACCACCGAATGGCTTGCCTGAATGGTATCTCACAAATCTCAGAGAAAAAGTTTTGGGCATGTCAAAGTGCCAAATTCACATTGAGCAAACACATGCGCACATCCTTATGACTGTTATCGGAAAGACGTTACCCCAACAGAATCAAATGGCTAAACACCGATTGGTAGTTTTCAAAACGGCAGGTACTTGTAGAATTACTGCTTAATGGATAACAGCGATCTTTCGGTAACGAGGAGGCATATTGACGTCTGTTTTAAACGCATCACGTCTAATCACAGTCACTGTAGTCAAAATATCGCCTTATGCCACCCGCAGTGAAGAATACTTCGTGATACCGCCAAGTGACCATAAGAGTAATCTTCCCTCACCAAGTGCAACGTCCTATTGGTGCTTTCTGAAAATCTCCGATTTAGAATAAAACATTTATTGTCGTTAGAATTGCTAAACACGTGTCCTCAGAATATAAAAGTTTCTTAGGGGTATAACTTACAATAACGGCGCAATTATGCTTGACTCACCTGTTGACTACATACAATGTACGTGTACAACGCACGCGGGAGAAATTTCATCACGCCAGTCAGGGTATGCCGTTGGTGTACAGATGGCGCTTCATACAAATACGGCTTCATTCACAAATCGAAATTTTCCTGGGATGCCCGAAATTGGTGATAATTTATGTGTGCCTATATCTGTGATGTACGAGCCCGAGGCCTACTGAAATAAACTAAGTAATGATGGCACGGGGCTGTCACATCTTTGTAATGTTAGTGACAGTAGTCGATAAGTCCGGAGAGTGAGTGATTAAGAGATAACCTACCAAAAACTCTTACGTCATGTGACCACTGTTTACAGGGCTCATCCGCTCGCTCACTTGCTAGAATTTGTCCGAGGTAGGGAAAGCTTGTCATTATCAAAGCGCTTCGGTGCCCCTGCTGCGTGGCTTTTGGCGACTGAATCGGAGTCGTTTTGTGGAAGAAAACCGTAATCTTTTGCTTGGATTCTAAGAGTTTGTTTCAAGTCGAATTTGAAAACGTATTATAACATGTAAAAATAGCGCGATATCTTCCTTAGTTTACATAGAAAGGAGTGGAAGTTATTTATCGGGCATTTAATCGGAAAGCATCACTTATGACGCATTCCAGGTTGTGTTCCGTTAGGTTAGGTTCTTTCGAGTTTGGCTAGTTGAAACAAGTCTTTGCAAAATACCGCCAAGTATAAGAAGCAAAACATCTGATCTCATTAGCGTTTATTCGCGTTACGGAAGGGACATTTGATGATCCATATACGATTTAATAAACATTTAGACATTAGCCATGTCGTCCTTGAGTCATTTCTGTATCCACGAACGAAACAGTATTATGTTGGTAAAGATGCGTGCACCCAGCCTGAAATGTGGATGGGCTCGCATTTTTCGGTATGCGGACCTTTTACTGGGAAAAATAACAAGGACTAAAAAAAACGGAGCCACTAGGTTCAGGCCACGCTGATTTCATGTAGACTTTTTGTACTTTTGTCTCGTTTACTTGTTTCACTGATGCGGGCCTTTTTGCGCAATTCGCCAAATGGGGGGGAGGGCTCGAACGAGCCCCCTATGATGGGTGCGCCCATGGTACGTGTAAATCAAAATCTAAATTTACCCCGGCTATTGTTTATGTTTAGGACATGGAGAGGCGCGGGTCGTCTAGCACTGATTCAGGGATTCACAGTCTCATGGCCAGCTTGTCCACGCCACCGTTGAGCCCAATTCCACTTGTCTATTCCGTTGAAGAAGATGATGCCCTTGAAAGCGATACTGTTCATCTGTAACGTTGAACGGCTGCACGCTGTCCAATTCGTGGAATATCCTGGCGATGCAGTGCAGTTTGGATTTGTAAAAACCAAGGTGACTGTTTCACTTTTAGGTCGTACATCAAGACTACGAAGTTTAACTTAAGCCAAAAGAGGACCAGACGAATTTTCACTAAGCACCCAAGTCGAAAGTTTTTGTCGATTTTTTCGAGTTTCAAATCCCAAGAGAAGCCGAAACTAGCAGATATTAGTTGCGACAGCCGACATGTCACGTGTTCAAATCGGGATTATCGTTAAATAAAGATCACAAAACCTCATTACGAAACAGTCTTGGGAACCAATGTATACTTTAACAAGGAACTCAGTGCTGTAAATTGAGAGCGAGCGCAATAGGACGTTCGTTTCCACTACTTCGAAGGAGGGAGTGTATTGGCTAGAAATGGTCGTAGTTTTGTTCACTTGTAACAGCTGCGAGTATTAGCGACATTTGGAGGAAAACGTCAGCCGCAAATTACCAGCGAAAGGGCATTTATCACGCTCGTGTTTTCCAACGCAATCGTTATATCCCACGAAATATTGAGTGACAGAGCGTGTGAGCACTGACGAAGTTGTACGCTTGTTTACGCACGTAAATTGCGCTCGTGTGTGACGTGAAACGACGTACGTAGCACAAGCTGTGTGCATACAATGTGGATACGGGACAACAGCCAATACGTTCACTGTGCCATTCCTTGCCTAGGATGCGAGGAAAGTGTGAAAAGTTAACGTGACTGGACGGAAAGTCTTTTTAATGAAAGCACATCGCGTTATGTAGCGCAGCTATTTCAATAGAAGTGGTTGAACGTCGTCCACACATTCCCCCAGTACGAAGTCTTTGCATGGCCTTGCTCTGTTCAAAGTTGGTGATTGAGTTGTACAGTAGCTCATGCAATATGGAAACCAGCGAAGATATAGGACCATTCTACGTTACATAGCGACACCCGAATCTCGATGCATTTACCCAAAATGCCGTTAACATGCGTCAGGAACATTTGCTGCCTCGTTTTCGTACCACTGGAGTTTCGCATGTTATTTATTGTCTGATTCTTTACAAGAATTCTTCGGCTACATTACTCTATTCGTCCTTCCAATGCCAACGAAGTATTGCTGCTGTGTTGTGGGGTGCAACTCCTACGTGAAAAGGTTTGATAAACTGGACAAATACTCATGGATGCGCAATCTGAAATTCTTTCCCTTCACGACATTAATAAGAGACGCGAAAATGCGCCTGAGTTCCAAACTATGTCACCGCTTTCTTATCTCCGGGACAAGAGAGAGTTCTATCGCCGTGTAATCCGGGACGGCGGTATTCACTTACGTAACTTATTCATGTGAAGTGCGCTCGTAATTTGCGAGACTCGGTTTTTATCTCTGGCCGCGCTTTCTTCCTGCTGTTTTCATTGTACAGGGTGTACACGCGTTACATTCAGGAATGTAGTGGAGATGATAGCTTCTCGTACTTTCGTTTTTCGTCGGTTGCACCGAGTACATGGTAAAAGCACTTAACCTATCGGTTCTTCACTTGTAAACGTCACTCAAAACTCATTCAAAAGCATTCGGTCGGTTTGAAAATCTCGGTAAGATTTTTTAAATTCTAGAAATTCGAATCAAGAGCTCGGTCACTGAAACTCAACGTGTGAGCGAAACTTGAGTCATCACCACACGGTTTGCGCATGGTTGTCGTGCAGTGATTCAGATCACGCTGTCATCGCATCCATGATATTGTTTATGACCAATGTTTTTGGACAGTGTGTTGGAGGACTCGGATTTAAAGCTATAGCAGAAGTTGTAACATAGCTATTTCTGAACAAACAGTGTTTTTTAATGAAGCCAAATTCACTGAATGGTGACACAGAAATACATAGAACCAGTGTTTCAGTAAAGCGAATCAATTTTGACGATAAGCCAATCAAGTCTAGGAAGGAACATGGCGCTTTCTCCATTTCCACAACAGGAATCTGGGCGAAGTCGTGACGTGTTATCAGAGCTGCTTCACCCACCGGCTTGTTTTTCGTTTTCAAATTTGAGGTATTCGAAGTGGCTTCACTATTGTATCTTTGATACTCGACTTATTTGATACAGTACTGTACTGTTACGGACGGAAGTATATTAGCTGTATGGCAACTGATTTGCGTTTGCTTCCTGTCGTGCTCTTGTCGACGAAAACAGTGCAGCAGCAGAAGAGAAGGATGATGGACAAAAGAAGTATTTTTTTTCTTATTGGTGTGGATAATACATATCAACAATAAACGTATCGGGCTCAGCGTGATCACGTGGACGTGTAAGTGCGAGTTCATATCAGCGAGACCCCTCTGATGTTTTGAGTGCTCGTCGCATGCTATTCTCTGTGATAAATGTTTTAAAAACTCAGTGTTGTGATCTTTTCGCACAAATTATAAT
This sequence comes from Phoronis australis, assembly GCA_002633005.1. Classification (NCBI taxonomy): domain Eukaryota; kingdom Metazoa; phylum Phoronida; family Phoronidae; genus Phoronis; species Phoronis australis. The sequence continues at coordinate 8,341 of NMRA01000409.1, read as the reverse complement.
TTGGGGCTCGTTAAGTCGTTGTTTTCGGTATTCACTATTGCAATACTTGACTTTTGCTTCGTGAATAAATTTATAATTGTTACATCAAGTTTGTTCACCGTAAAACGCCCATTAGACATGTACAATGTAGTATACGGGAACACTCGTCAGCTGGGTCAACAGAGAGGTATTAGGCCGAGAACCGTAGCTCCAGTCTTTCCATACTGCACATGTATCTAGGACCTAGTGTAATATTTTTAAAAAATTTCATTACGTCAGTCCTATGTACGTTACTTGGTTAAATGCGACCACTTTCAACTGATCAATTAATATTATACAAGCAAAGCATAGTCTGGTTTTTACTAAACATATAGATATACATGTAGTTCTACTGTAAGCAACACAGAAAATATGAATGTTCTTAATAAAGAAAGTATGAAAGATTTGAAAAATTACTGACATTTTATTGGCATCTTGTGTACATTTACTGAAATGAAAAATTGTAAATATTTTATCAAGTTAAATGGCGGCATGGTCAGTATAGAGTTTACACCTGTTTGCACTGGTATTTCCACATTCCACCATTAGATGGCGTTCATAAGTTTCTTTTCCTACTTAAAATGTTTGTACTTTTTGAGGTTTTAGATCGTATATAAAAATGTATAACTTTGAAACTAAGCTGGAAGACACTTGTTTTTGGAAATGATTGAGGAATTTTGAATTTTAAAGAAAATTTGTTGTTTTTTTGTTTTCCCGTTACGTGATATCAGTGCACGACGTTGAACTTATGGGTATTATTATGGGCAATGTCGGATACTTTAAGACTTCAAGTTGGCCTCAGTTGGCCAACCGACTTTTGGGCATTCTAAATGCTTCTATTATTGGTCAACGCAAGCGTGTCATTTTTTTCTTCAACTCCTGACATTAACTTAATATGCTAATAAATAACACGAACCCCATTAAGCGCCAAAATTTAGGTGGCGCTCGTACTGATCGAAACAAATGACGTCATCTTTGTGACACGAGGAGCGAAAGCCTTTACCACAAGAAAATATACCACACAGTGACGTGTGCAGATTTCAAATCCCAGAATTGCAAAATTTCGTCTATAAGTTTTACCCTTGCTGTCAAAAGACCAGACGCGAAAGGCGGCATATTTGATTTCATTTCACATCTTCGGATGCCGAGTGTGTAAAAGAACAGAAATGCGATGACCAGACTTCCACTGATGATGTCACACAAAACTTAAAACTTGTGGGTTTATTTCTTGATTTCAAGTACAATGTTGATATATTAAAGATAATTGTTCGGTAACCGGGTGATGTACGCCCAAGGTACGATGTCCGTGTGGCATGTATTGTTACAGGTGTATATCTAAAAAGATATAACATTTAAAAAGAAAACAATTAATACGCCTGATCACCGTGCCACCAGCGTGTAACCGTCGCTTAGTTCTCGCAAGTTAAACAATACCTTACGACCTGCCGTGGGAATTTGTTTGTGAAATCAAAACCATGAAACAATGAAAAACAAGTGCTTCAGGCTGATGAAAGATCTCTTAAGTTTATCATATAAAACTGGAGAAACTTTCAGGAAAAAAAAACAATGTTGCGGTTTTTTAAATGTGATTTAGTTTTGTTTTTATGTTAATTTTTATAACAACTATGAAAATTCTTGTTTGTTAGCATGCAACGGATGAACATTTGGAAGAAATTCTATAGGGGCCTTGGAGAATGAAGCATAAAAATGGCAGGTGAACGCTTTGTATTAATCGAATCCCATAGAATGACATCAAAATGTTCCGGGGATAGCCAAACTTGAAATTTCTCTGAACTCCTACATAACTTTACAATCGTATCAGTGTATGTCGTAGTTGTTTTAATTATAGCTTAAAGAGTGAAAGAGAGAATCCTACATGTACATGTACATCAACTTCCAACGTCAAGCGTCTGCCAAAATCACGCGAACAGACGTTGCCACAAGAAACTGTTCCAAACAGAATTCGAATGTAATCCCACCCCTTTTTGAAAGGACATTCCTGTACTAAACTTGAAAATCGTGTAATGGGGTAGCTCATTGATTGTCTGCGACTTCGCCTTCCGATTCCTCTTCTGGTTCCGTGCCAGACGACAGTGAGTCCTCGTCCTCATCCGCGGCGGCCTCAAACTTGCGACGGACGGATAAAGCTGCAAAGCCTAAAGCAAGGATGACGGCTAACGCAACTACGCATCCAACCGCAGCATATGTTGAAGTCGCGGCATCCATTTTTGTTTCTACAAGGTTATAAGTGTAGATGAAATAAACCAGCTCTGTCAGAAGTTGCCTAGCAGTTTCTTGCACGTTATCGGGATTGTAGAATGATGCACACTGTACATGTATTTACGTGTACAGTACGGGTCAAGAATTGTGGCACATTCTTTCCAAGTTGCACGAGAAAAGCACCGTGAAAGGATCACATACAATGTTGCTTAGTTTCTCATTGGTTAGCCGAACGACGTACATGTAACATTAGGGCATTCCGATTGGTTGGAGTCTCACATTCGCACACCCGATTGGTTGACGTTGAGATATATATCGTCGTGGCTTGCTGGTGCCGCTCATACAATAACGAACACACACTTTTCGTTTTTTGAACATCCACGATTAAGGCAAGTAAACTATTCTCACTTTCTGTTGTAACCCCCCACCATACATGTACTGTATGCAAGCCCCTATTGACAAAACGCCCGCGTTAACTGAGTGTTATTTTCAAAACTTTGAATATCAATCCTAGAAGAGATTGAAAAGACCATGCATGTGTAATGCCAAGCAGTCTCTTGTAATCACTAGCCTTGTTGCACACGCAAAAGAACGGAAGCATTGCTTTGAACGAAATTGTAACAGACGTCGCCAGAGATCCCAGCACAAGCAACAAAAGGTTGTATTGAATAGGGGTCTGAATAGAACATCATCGCGTGTGTGTGTTTTTCGCAGCTGTTTGATTCTCAACACGCCGTGATCACACTATAACTGTCAGAACTTTTTTATTCTTTGAATTTCGGGACATTATTAGGGCACGTACATGTAAGTAGGTGCCGATGCACTCTGTTAGTTTGACTTTATTCGCCATACATTGGTGGTTTTTGTGTTTCTGATGCGGCGTCTGCCACGTGCACTTTCCACGTGACTATATTCTTCAATGGTATTTTGCATACAGTGTGTGAGACTGTTTGGCAGACCATGGCTTGTAGCTGTAACACGCCAAATTGGCTCATCCTTATTTTAACACCCTCACCGATAAGTTTACTAGATCTAACAGTTTCGTCGTGATTTATGCCTCAAATTGGTGTAAGAATATTGTACTTAGTTTTGTTATATAGTCAGAACTTCAAAGTTGTAACGCGTATTCTGCACCTTTACGAATTACTGTAGACTTGAGCAGTTTGAGCTTTGGTTGAATAAACATACATGTATAGGCAATGTTTGATATTAGTTTCGCAACTTTGTAATCGATCAACGCATTGTTCAATTGTCCGATTGAAAGTTTTTGTACGTTACAGTTGAACCGAACAACTACACGTTTACGAACAAATAAAGTTTAACTTCACCGTAACTCATGCTCTCGTTCATCAATGTGGGCCTAACGGTTTTCGCGACCACAGCGCCCCTGTCCACCTACATGTAAAACGCTCGAAAAAAAGCGTGCACTCACAAGCGCATTTTTCTGTTGCCCGTAAATGTTTTGAAAGCCTTGGCCTTTGAACTGCATAACCGAAATCTCAAACCTTTTTTAAAGCGCTGCATTTACCACTTTTGTATAAACAGCGACAACGCCATCCTCGTTTGGATGGCGACGGTTTGAAAACGTAAAGCAGCAGCGGGTTTTTTGATCATATATGTGTGTTTGTGTGAAGAAAATACAAGTGTTAAAAACGACTCGATTCGTGTGCAGGGGTGTTTGAAAACCCAACAGAAGACCGGTCCACTATTTTGCCGAGCAGTGCACGACCGGTCACCTAATCTTTCCGTCGTGACCTACGTACTGTAATTCAATACAGATCCCAGGTTAATTTAAAGAAGATAGCAACAAAGTATCTTCTTTTAAAACACGCTTGTTTTTCTTACTCTCCCCATTACAGTAACCAGGCAAAACTTGATGATTGTGAGGCTGAAAGATATTTACCAATGGAAGTTATGTTCGGCCCGTCCTCTTCAGCTGAAAACCAATCGCGGTCCTTATCGTTTTCGGTGTAATCTGTAAACAAAATTTACGTACGCATCAATCTGCTGTACATGTACGTACATGTATGTACGCGGACCCGATCAAATAAAATCAAAATGCCAAAGTCAAAATTAAAAACAATAGTAATAACAATAAAAGGTTGGATTTACGGCATGTAAATTACTAAACAAGTTAAAATTGTCAGTTTTATCCGTCATATGCTGTCTTGTTTTCTTAAGTGTAGGGAGCAAACGATGTATCGCAATTGAATGAAATTTTTATGTGTCATTCTCTTTGCAAAAATGGCAATTAAAAGTACTGGAGAAAAGAGTCGTCATTGGGCTATAGAGGCATTTTAGTATAAGGTGGTCACACATTTAGAGACGTGGTAAAATGTTTGCAGATGTTTGGACCTGGTTAAGAATGTTTGAATACATGGGAGGTAAGTGGAGGCATCGGTCCCGATTCAAGAGGGCGCTCTGAATGCTGATGCTTATTGACTCTTTTAGCTTGCGAGCACACCAGCAAAACGCGGGAAAGCCCTGGCTCATTCATTGACAAAGATTTGGCGGACCAGGTCGAAACGTCTGCAAACAACTTACCACGTCTCTAAGTAAGTGACCATCTTATAATACAAGTAAAAGTAGTCTTTGGTTTGAATCTGTTTTCGCAAAACTCACCAATAACAACGTTCATCCGATTTCCTCTGGTTTTAATTCGTCAGTTAGTGTCAATTGCGCTGTTAATTTACAAGGCGTCATGAAATGTAACAACAATTCGGAATACCGCTTGGAGATCAAATTCCGTTCCTGTGGACAAGAGTCTGCGCCTGGACCTAGCGCATGATTGCACTAAACTGTCGCATCGTGAAGTTGCGACAGTTTGTGCACCCGGGACGACATGGGTAACCTGCGTCAGAGCAGTATCTCTGTGACAAGCAATCCCAGGAATGAGCGGTATGCATACATGTGCTCTGTTACAACGTCCGACTTTGCTTCAAGGGTATGTTTAATAATGTTCATGGAAAAAATAATAAGACCACAGTTACACAATATCGGACAGACTTTGACAATTCAATGGAACGACTTGGGGCCCAAGATTTAGTAGGGTCAGATATAACCTCTGGAATTCATAATGAAAGATCTTTGTACTTACCAACCTGTTTCGCTTCAATTGTCACTGGAACAAAAGCACAGAGGATTTTACTCCGCGAAGTGCGTTTAAAATGTGAAATCACGATACCAGAAAATGATGGCATAATAACAAAAATGTATGGGCGTATCCTGCAGGTGAAACCAGACCTCTGTTCATTGACGTTGTTAACTCGCTAAAAAGCAAGACTTTGCGAGATCCCTGAGGTATTGCCGTGTATGCTAATGAGAATATATGATGTTAGCTAGACTTCAGCGTGAACTCTACCCATGTCACACATGCTGCCCTCGTTTGCTAAGTATTACCTGATATGACTGAAAGATTGGTCTATCGAAGTGGTGTAGTGTTGTCGCATAGGTACAGTGTTAGTTGATACCAACAATCGATTGTAAAAGAAACATGAAAAGAATCCTTCGTTGACACCCTAACACGTCAAGATTGGGCAACTCGACTGGTTTTCGCCCCACTGAATCAGTTCATTTTAGAACAAAATAGCATGCTGTTGCACTTTCGTAAATGGCCTTAAGCTGCTGACTTTTGATTTTATCGTTCTCTAGTTTATGCAACCGATGATGTACACATTGGGGTCGAAAACACTATTTTAAAACTGCGTTTTTAAAGTTTGCAAATAGCACATTTGAATAGGTGTTGGAAAGCAAACATGATTAGGTTTTTAATTTTTGAAAATTGGAGAAAAAAATGCGACTTTTACAACCAAAAAATTATGTTTCAATGTTGCAATAAATAGTTGCTCATTAATACTGCTGTTTGTGTAATATAATTGGAGTTGTTATCCAACCACCAAGCAGCAGTAGGATTTGAAGCTCAGTTTCATCGTGCAAGTCTTGGTATGAACTTCATAGGCGGATTTAGAGGGGGCACAGTGGAGCAGACGACGGAAACGGAGTCATAGTGCGCAGCGCCACTGCCGGTCGCCTGGGATATCGCGGGAGAGCCTATACTTAGCTATAGTATACGGATGAAACAACATTTAAATGTGTTTGGGGGTGGGGGGGGGGGGGGGGGC
>NMRA01000408.1:394172-410597 GCA_002633005.1 Phoronis australis | reverse complement strand
GCCGCCATTTTAGGAGGTGATGCACCAACAAAATAAAAATGAAACTAAAAATCATAATATAATTCTCTAATATTTAGAAAACTTAAATATTAGAAGTTGAATTGAATGAGCACTATATGCGCTTAATTTTCGTCTGAATTAACTTGCGTTAAAATACGTCTAGTGAAATTTTTAATTAAAATGAAGCGCAAGGAGTATTTCTTTGCAGGTGGTGTAAGCAGCTTTCAGTCAACTGAGCCGTTGATCGTAGGAGGACAGGAAGCGCGACACGGAGAATGGCCTTGGCAGGTAGGTGGGAGTTTTAGTAAAACTTATATCGTAATAGGACTTGAGGACAAGGACCTAAAACAATCTGTGATTATGTTAGAAATAAAAGCTGTGATGTGACTTGCTCACATTCCTATCGCTTTTCAATACTCGTTGTGGTGACGATCGGGAAGTGCGTCCAAGCGTTGGTTTATTACTATTGTATTAATTCCAGGCACCTTTATAGTCATTTTTGTTCAATGTGAGGTATGATCATCAAATTTTTAAAATGCGCAGGGACACTTCTCCCGTTTTCTCGCCGCAAGAAGACAATTACGGAATCGACCGTAGTCAGAGGGCCCTGGGGTTTTATGAGTTTTTCAAAAAAAAATTGGTTTCGTGAGCACTTTCACCTGGCTATATTATTTTGACATTTTCCTCCTGGTTTATCAGTAATTTTGCCAACGCGTTTGGTGAAAAATGTTGAAATTTTGATAAAAATATTCACTGAGGCATTTCAACAGATACGTTTAAACACTGTTGGAGACGTTAAACGCAAGTGCTTCGCTTGTGAGTTGCGATCGGAATGTAGCGTAGGTAACCACTGATACATCTATGCCAACAGTTTTATACGTTCTTCAACTACGTCAAACAGAAAATAATGAGTCATTACTCATGCTGTGAAATGAATACTTACAGCTTACTTATAGTTCGCATGTGGAGTGAACAGTGACAAATTTGATGTTTGTATAGTGCTTTTCTTTAACAAACTTTCACAAAAACACAACAACATTTCTAACATATGATCCAACAACATTGTAGAAAAATTATTTTTTTTCATTTTTGACAATTATGTGTGATGTTGTGCAGCGACTACCGTTATTTACCTCATGTTGATATTGTCAATATAGGAAAATGTCTCAACACTCGTGTGAATTGGATTAAAACTGGAAATTCTTTCTTCAGATCTCTCTTCGCAAGTATGGTTCAGGAAGCAGCAGCCACATCTGCGGAGGATCAATTATTGATGAGAATACAGTTATAACTGCTGCGCACTGTGTGTAAGTTGACATGTTATTTAAGGTACTGCAGTCAGGGGTTTGTGAACTTGGGGGATATGGCATAGCTTTCCACGACTGAAGGCGTACTAGGAGAATTTCAGCTCCCCCCCCACCCCACTTTTCCTTCTTCACACCAGTCGCCAAGAATTTCATCCCAATGGGTCGCCACGTCGTCACCAACCGGCTTCGCAACCCCCCACAACCGACGTCAAGAATTCGACCCCCCCATGTTGAAGGCTGGGGCGCGCATGCAACAGGTGTTGAAAGCAAATTGCAGCCGCCATTTTGCATCAAAGTAGGTCACTGCTAAAAACGTGGCTTTTCTCATCTAAAAGCACAAGCAAATTAAACCCCTTGAAATCATTTTCAGTGCTTTCCTCAAAACAGCCGTCAAACTTGAAACACCCTTTAAAGTTAATTTCACTACAAGATGCTGTGGCTGCAATGCTGCCTAATGCCCAAACGGCGCGCAAGAGGAAACGCGTCGGTATGTAACCGCAGCTGATGATCACTTCCGCCCTACGCCACGTTTGCAGCCACAAAGCGATTACAAGTGGCGCAAGTTACCCTAAAACAAGTTTCCCTACCTCGATAATGTAGAGTAAGTTGTCACAAATGGTGTAAGTTGTTCATGCTTGTTTAAATAGCGTCCAGTAACCACTCATAACCTAGTGAAACTCGCTCCAAGAGTACCTTGTTCTAGGGTACAGTACGTCTGTGTGTGAACGGCACTCAACAGTGTTACAGGCAATTTGTCGATACTGCAAACCCCGTCATTAAAACAAAGTGAGTGTTTACAGTTGTTTACACAGTTTGGGATATTTTCAGGAGCGGAGGTGCAAGAAATTTTTACGTTGCAGCCGGTGAACACAACTTCAACTCTAACGAAGGAACAGAGCAGGTCGTGCGCGTCAGATCTTACACAAAACACTCCGGCTACAGCGTGAGTAGAATATACAGAGGAAGCTTAATGAGTGTTGCGTATGCTTAAAATTAAATCATCGATGAGACAATTTTGCCTTCCGAACACAGCATCCTCGGAAAACGGAAACCAAAAACGCAACATAGTTTTTAAAAACGTTCTGCAGATTGGAATAATTTGAAAGTTCCGTATTCTCGTCGTATTATCTAGACGCAGAAATTAACTTAATTAAACGGCAAATTTGAAGTCATTTAAGAAGAAACTTCTCTTCCTATATTATTCGCGTCAGCTGAACATACTTCACTATCCCAACAGTAGCGTAATTGCCATCTACATGTAGAAAAACCAGCGGCTTACTCGAAATTGATGATCTTATGAGAAGGTGAAATTGGGTACTGTTATGAAACGCTGTAAAATAAATAGCAAAAATAGCTCAAAAACTAAGTCGGTGACCCCTCCCCCCGGAACTCACCAGATAAGATAAAATGGTGTAACGCTTTGAGTAGAATTCGAATATTCTCTATTGATTCCCGCCAGTCGGTATAATATTGCAACACTTGGCTTTCCTAAATGGCTGGGTTGAACTGAAGACCTGATTATGACTTCTTACCTCTTCTTAAAGGGGTAATAAACCTGAGACTCCTATCACAAAACACTTTTTTATTTATTTCTCACCTTGTCTCACAGCTGATTGGTAGGTTTGAGAAGACAGACCTGAAAAGTTTTACTGCTTCAGACAAGACCCACTAACTTACTTCTCACGGGGGGCTAAAATGGGTCGCCCATGTACTGTAGTATGGCCGTCATGGGAAGTTCGGGCGGTGTATTTTGCAACTAATTTCGATTCAAACAAAGGAGCCAGAACGCGATGAAGCTGCGGAGCAAATACGCCTCTGATAAGAGCTGATCTGTGACACCAAGGCATTCTTTAACAGCCGACTTAAGTTGTACGATGCAACTTACTATCCGTTTTAAATTACCATGAAGAGAGCGTGACTACAAAAGCTGAAAGTTAAAAGGACGTTATGGGCAAGAAAAGTGATTTTCTGAGGTCAGCCTCAGCTCGGAATTGAACCTCCAACCACCTGCTGTCGTAGTTGAACGCTCTGCAGCCGCAGCTAAAACACCGTAGATAAATGGCAAACTATGTTAAGCTTTTTAAACAGGTAAAGTCACAGGAGTTGATTTCAGGAAATGTATGGCAGACAACGGCGAGAATTGGCGGCTACTAAATAAGATCAAAAATCACAACAGACTGCGTTGGTTTATAGCTCTGATCAAAGCTTGTAACCGTAAGCCGCCCTTCTAGTTCAACAATAATCCCGCGTTTTCAGCCGCAAACCCGATAATATCCCTTTGAACAGACGTGAAATATTCAAATTTCAGTAACAAGAACCGAGCACTAATCGTTTGTTCTAATTTTCAGAGTCGCACAATGTCCAACGACATCGCTTTGTTGTTCCTTAGGGATCCGCTCACATTCGACGATCACGTCAAGCCAGTTTGCCTTCCCGCATCCAGCGCTGGTGATTTCAGTAACGTGTTAGCTACTGTCACCGGTTGGGGAGCCACTGAAGGTATGGTCCATTAATCTTACAGGTATCTCAGGAAGTCATTCCCAGGATACTAAACACTGCGGAGATATCACTGGTAGTGTCACCTGCATTATGTGTACCTCACAAAGGCACGTCATTCCGCCAATACATGTCCTGGCTGAGGCACAAATAGCAAACACACGGCATTAACGCTTTGTAGTTAGGACAACACAAACGCGACTTCTGTTTGGTCCAATTTTAAATTCTGGTGGACATGATAGTTGGCGAACTCGAAATACAATTTCTTTTGCTGTCATTTAAGTCTTTTGAATTTTTGAGCCATCTGAAAATCCCACTCTATAATGAAATACTGATAATTTGAAGTTACAATGATCGCAAACAATTGAACGCTTTGAAAACCCACTGATTAAAATCTCTATCAACACCGCATAACTGTTTGAAACGATGAACTTTTATCAGAACAAAAAATGTTTTCTTCAAGAGACGCAGCTTGCTTTAATATGTCTTAAAGTAGGAAGTTTTTCCTCAGAGCCGTTACGAGTAACCTTTTCGGCAAGTCTGTGCATTTGTTCACTGAAATACAGAGTCACCAAAAAAAACGATTTAATAAAACCGCTACATACCGTTTTTTAATTTAGTAGACTGGAAATCAATCCAAAGATGATCATTACCAAAAACATTTTAATACTTTGTGAAATAAAAACTTCTTTTTATTAAAACCACTTATCAGTCATTTTGCATTGGTTTTTCTGAAATAAGTAGAATTTAGAATATGTATGTGAAATTGTGTGTAAGTTTGTGTATATCGGTTTAAAGGAACATGCACATTCCGACGGGTGAATCTCCAACCCGCGCTCGTCACTTCTACTCATTCACATTTTCCACACATCCCTGCCGCATAAGATTAACAAATATCCATTGAGTAGCCTGGTCATATGTTTTTCAAAGAGATGCGTGTGATAGACTCGTTGTAAAATCCTATAACTATCGGCAAATTGCGCTGACAAAAGCGTGTCCTCTTTTTGTAAAGAACGGGTGTACAGTATGAACAAAATTATGTCCACTAAAAGCAGTGGCATGCTCACAACCAGATTCTCCAGAAGGAGGCACGACCGATCGAGTTTCAAGAAGGAGATTGGATCAAGGAGAGTCTCACGTAAACTTTACTGATAACAGATGTCGCATTAAGCGCTATATGCCGTTCAAAGTCCTTGTTTTAAGATGTAGCCTACAGGTACTTCGTCGTGTTTCGCTGTCACCTTAAACGTACAGTGTATTTCGAGGTATTACATTTCTAAAATGAGTCCATTTACAGCAACCCCTCTCCGCAGGGATGTCCTAAGACATCCCTGTGGAGCTACTCCTGGTTGATCGCATGAGCTACATAGCTACGATTGTCGTTCCCGATGGCGCAAAGTAACGGTACCGCCGCCAGTTCTCGGTTGCGTGCACGAGTGGTATACATATATAGCTATGATTATCGACACCGAAGAAAGAAGATAGCGGTACCGCCGCCCGTTCTCGGTCGCGCACACGTGTAGCATAATTTTCGACCCTAAGGCACAATATTATGGTACCGCCGCCCTCTCAGTTGGCAACAATTTCACGCCGTCTCTTCCTCCCCAACCGATCACGCCCCGCCCTTAAAGCGATCATCAACAGTACTTTTCTCCGGTTACTTGGGACCAGTTCGTCAACTTATACTGGGTTTTCATACCGAGATTTTCCGTAGATAAGCCTACCCGATGAAACGTCCATAGGCGTTTATTCAGAAAGCTATGCTGAATAAACATCAGGGTGTTTATTTTGGTGTTGCTAAAACGCCTGAACATGTTCCGAATACACGCCCATGGGCTTTTCTACGGAAATTCCTGGTAGTTTGCCATTCCCACTGCAGGCATCATCGGTATTATCGTCATCTCATAATTTCATTTCTCAGCTATCTTACTGTAACCTTGAAAACAGCAGTATTACCCTGTTACACCATCACTGTAGCCTTGTACACCTGCAATACATCTTGGCCTACCAATGTTCTCTGCCTGTTTGCTATATTTCAGGCACTGGGGACAACTCGAAACTTCAGGAAGTATCTGTTCCCATAATTTCAAACTCTAAGTGTAACCAGATGTATCCAGGAGAAGTTGACAACACCATGATATGTGCCGGTTACGATAAAGGCGGCAAAGACTCTTGCCAGGTACCGATATATGAGATACTTAAACCTTATCAACAATCTCCATCAAAAACTGTAATCAAAAGACCTTTACGTATCTGTCATTCCTACAGTCTGTGTTGACTGAGATACAACGTCATCTTTTTTCGGGTTTTGCATTTATTGTACTTTCGATAAACACCCATTTTCAGAATTCATTGTGTTAGAACCAGTGTTGTATGTTTGTTAACACTCACTCGATGTGGGTGGTGTAATGCTGACAGACGTGACAAGAGCATATGCGCGGACCCAGGGGGACTCGGGGGGCTCGAATTTGGCGAAGTGGGCAAAAAAGTCCGCCTCAGAGAAACAAAAAGTCCTAGCAAACGAGAAAATATTCCACTAAAAAGGCGCAGACGCACAGTGAACGGTGGTACCCCGTTTTTTTTAGTCCTCCCGCCATTTTGTCAGAAAAAGGTCCACATCGCCAAGAAATTCGAGTCCCGCCCATATTAAAGGCTGGGTGCGCACATGGAGCACAGGGTCTCTTTTTCAAGTCAGCGTACACGACTTCTACACTTTCGACACAACATCACTCCACTTGCGTTTTTAACGTACATTCTTTAGGCGTGAGTGTATGAACGTATTTAATGACACGGTTATTATTTCAGCAAAAATAAAGAAAATAACCATTGAAATTTACGACACTGTGTGTTGCGACGGCCTCAACTTGACAATTGACCTATCGCCAGGATTTTGAGTGACGGCTTAACTGACAATTTAGAACGCATCATTACTGACACACCTTCGTTTTCAAGCCGCCATTTTACCCGACAACCAACACGTTGCCGGTTAAAACTTATTGTTTGTTAGTCGACATTATTCAAGGGACGGAGCTTGCGATAGGTCAATTGTTCAGAGGATAGGGGTAGCGACCATTTAATCAGGCAACTTAGTAACTCAAGATAGTACTGCACGTATTGGTGACTGAACACAAAATAAAAATTGAACACATTTAGATTTATCTTGATGTCCAAGCTTTCAATAAAAACATGGTATTAATTCTCGTATTTGTATCTTACAGGGTGACAGTGGTGGCCCGCTGGTTACTAAATTTGACAACAAATGGCACCTGGTGGGTGTCGTGTCATGGGGATATGGATGCGCTGACGCAGGTACATTTTCAGATTTTTTAAGTAGGACACCTTCCAAAGTGTCATTGATCAAGGATATACATGTAATCTACGGTGTGAAAGTAACAAAATTTCAATACTGATCGATATGCATAACTGCTATGCTGCCCACATGTACATATATGGGTTCATATTGACGTCATCTATGTCTGGCAGAACGTCCGGAGTTCTCTTCTCACCAGGTAGCTCCCAAACTCCCTTAACGCATCCTGATGTTTCTCCGACACGTTCTTTTATTATAAAAAGTGTGAATCGCGCCTAATTTTTTGGACGGATCCGATTGTTGCTGTACCCCCAAAAAGCGATTTTACTTTTTCGACTGCCTCTGCATCTATCACGTTTTATGGTGAATTTCCACGAACATTGGCAGATATATATTTTGTATGAAGAGGACGCAGCTACTCATTTTCGGATAAATCTGACCTCTGCTGCGCCCCTAGTGACAGTATCAGCTTCCGTAATGTCAGTGTCTACATCTATGTCAGCCGAACCACTAAGGATCGTGTTTCTACTGTGGGTTACATGTAGTTGTCGTCGACTTCATCTGACAAATGCAACTCCTGTTGTGTCCCCTAGTGGCAGATTTGGTTTGCCTTGCAGTATCTATCAAGTCCCTTGATAATTCTTTCAAAAAGTGTTACATGAACCCTGGTGTCCTTTGCAATGCATCAGTCGCGCACACGCCATAAGAGACCGGGCGTGCGTTCAGTAGACGCTAGGACCTACGCTAGGACCTAGCTGAAATCTAGTCAACACCACGTGTTCTCATTTAAAATACACGGCAATATCTCTCGTAATCTCGCGAAGTCTTGCTTTATAGCGAGGTCCTAGCGTTACTGAACGGGAGGCTGGGCGAACTCACGTTAGCCCTCCTATTGGCCAACAGGTTCTTCCGGAAAGAAGTTTTCAAGTCTCCACTCATTTCCAGTTGAGCAATACAATATCAGATGTAAACACGTGATGGCGCCATACGGGTTCTTGTCCCTTAGCCTATGTTAATGATGTTACAACTTCTCAGTTCTACATTCATTTCTTAATTTTGACTGCTTTCTTATTGCCGTTGATTCGTACATCAGCCTTGTGCCAGCGTGCATTGACAACTCTCTTGGCCGAAAGCTCGTTAAGCTCATAAATTCAAGACTTGTTCTGGGCAAGTTTACACTTTTTTGTAAGGCTTTTATGACCGTTTGGCTACCAAAAACGGGTAACTCGCAATTAACAAACTCACACTCCTGTAGACGAGACAATGGTGCACTGCTCTGTTAAGTGGAGTAATTTCAGACTGGGCTACCGTGGTGAAGTTGCTTAGTGGCGCCATCTTCCTTTCCCTGTCGTAATTAAGTGGCGCCCATTCTACGGGTTACCCTACGCCTGTAAGTTGAAGAAATCTAACTAGAAATGAAAGGAAGCACTTGTTAATTGTGATTAAGCAATAATGATAATGGTCGTCATTTGGCACACGTCGTACAACTTACGTGCAATACCATACTACTTATCGATGAAGGTTAACTTGCTCCAGGGTAATTAACTTGCCCTAGCACAAGCCGTGGCGGTATGGACGCAAACTTGGAGACAAGGCGGAAAAAATTACCAGCTGAACGCTTGCTCAGTTACACACATTTGGGTATCTAATCCGTAATATTTGTAGATTGTGCCCATGTAGTGTGCACGCTCGGAAAGGAAGACTATGAAAATAGATTCCGGTACCAGTTTGACCATTTTCAAACTTAGAGCCGTCCGTATACCACCCAGACCATCTGATGACCGAGTTCTGTCGTAGGACGTCAATCTTCGTCATTACAAGGCATTTTGAGTTGGTGTCCAGTTCAGTTCCAGTTATAGTTGGACACAAACTCCTGTGATTTCTGTGTGCAACAGTGCCAGTTTCCACTAACGGTCTAAATTGCATGTGCGCGGGTTGAAGGCTGCTTTACGTTCATTATCGTTGCTTCTTGTGGTATTTTTTAATGTAATCAACTAGTGTGACTTTGTGGTGATAAACACATTGTATCAATGCCTAGTGTTGCACTTGGTGGTTAATAGAGGGAGATATGGATAGTCATTTCAGCAAAATTAATTAAAACCAGGCTCAATTTTACTGTGAAAATGCTCATTGAATTATAGTTATATGACGATAATCCAGAAACAGTAACACTTTCTAGGTAATCCTGGCGTGTACGCACGTGTCACCACTTTGAGGAGCTGGATTGACGGAGAGAGGAGGCGATATTCTAGAAATCAGAAGGGAAACAAAGGAAACGGAAAAGGAAACGGAAATGGGAACGGAAATGGAAACGGAAATGGAAACGGAAAAGGAAACGGAAAGGGAAACGGAAACGGGAAAGGAAACGGGAAAGGAAACTGGAAAGGAAACTGAAAAAGGAACGGATATGGAAGAAACGAGGAATAAAATTGCATCATTGACAATGTTCTAAGTTTTGAATAAGAGTAACAAAAAATCCAATGATTTTAAAGAAGAAATAAATCCGTGCCTCCTATCGAAAAACAACTTTTGAATTAGGACACCTCGTGTTTTGAAATAAGTTTCAGGTGTTGCTTAGTTACTCAGGTTATAAGTGATTTCTAGACTTGAGAGGTGGCAGGGCTTTTCAGTTGCTGAGTCACGGCAGGATAGTTTCAGCCCATAAGCAGCATGGTCGTCAGAAGAATTATGTGGGATTTATGGAAGCATACTTAGTTCCAACAAAGGACAAGAAATCGACGGCGTTGCTTTTGAAGAGCAAGTATGTCTTTGAAGCAAGTTGAAGTGTTTAACGTTAGAACACGGTATAGCGGCTTTAAGTTAGTGTTGTTCGGTTGTGCAGTGTGAAAACTGGCGATACGTGGCGATTATGGTTCTGTCTAACTTTGCAAGTTAGCCACGAGCCAGATTATTTTGAAAAGTCAGCCGAAGTTACGTTGCTAAGCTCATTCGCAATACAAATCAAAACCAAGTTGGTAGCACCGGTCATTTCAAATGACTCGAGCGCAGGGGGGTCGAATATTTGGGTCATATTTTAACTATCTTCAAGACGGTTACATCCCAATATTGAATTAAGCGGTGGGACGACATAATTACTGACTACCATTTTATAACTCTTTTCGTAAACGACAGGAATAAAAAAACATAAAAAGGGTTCAAAGAGCATCTGTTAACCAGTTGAGTAAGTTGTTTTGGGGTCGTTTAGAGCGTGGGGGGAAGCTGAGCAATTCTATGAATTCCATTGTGGTCTGCTGCTCCTCTATTACTCAGTTTGATTTTCTTTCGAAGTATGTTCAGTTCTCGTGTGTTTTGAAAATGGAAAAGGACATAAAATTCCACGAGTGAATGGACGTGGTCAGTTTGCGGAAGGACGGGTCAGTTATATGATTTTTGAAGATTTTTCTCTAGTACAGTACCTTCTCTGGATTTTTCCCTGAGACGGAAGTAAATTCCAATCAAATACTTTAGTGGCCGATTTTGAGGCGGTCTGTCTGATAATTTTTCAAACACCAAGTAGATACCTCCATTCCATGAGAAAGCCAAAACAAATCTGCAAAAGTTAATCTAGGGATCATATTTCAGAATCACCTTAAACTCTATGAACAAAGTTGCTCTTAGAATTTGACCTATTGACCTTTAAAAATTCGAAACGGAATGATCCCATTTTTACACAAGAAAAACAACAATTTTCTAATATCAAAAACACTTAAATGACGTGTGATGATAGAGAAGGTGTATATAAATTAGAGAGTGTTACATAAGGATAAAACTGCAGTACACAATTTTATGTCATCCACCACGTGGTAAGGGAGACAAATCAGAAGGCATAAATACATTTGTCTGCAGTGCCACCATTTCCTGGTCTCTTAGCCGTGTATGAATTATCGTTAGCCAAATGGGTGAGCGTTACGCACCTAAATTACGTGCGTAAGTTAATTCTTGTTAGAGGCGTAAAGTAATTTGCACACTAAACTATATACTTTACGCATCAAATAATTACTTTATGCCGATAAATGTTACTTTACTCCGCCGCATATAATAATTTTACGCCATTAAAAGTTACTTTACGCCGCAAAGAATTACTTTACACCGTTAGTAGTTACTTTACACCCCAACTAAATAATTTATGCCTCTAACGGGAATTACTTTACTCACGTAATTTACGTGCGTAACGTTCACTCATTTGTCCAACGACAGTAATTAAGCTTTCCCCCGAGGCTTCAGCTGTCTGCAGTGCCACCTTTTGAGCGCAGCTAGAGTGGTCTTCTGTGCCACCTCGTGCATTTGAGTTTCCATTACTCCATTCCAAACACTTGGGTTTGGTGACCTTTAATTTTTGTTACATATATAAATACGTGTAGATTTTCAACGGAAGGGTTCCGGTGTGCATTTCATGCGCGCACGCAGCCTATAATATTGGGGGCTAGAATTTTTGAGAATGTGGAACTTTTACTAATATTCACGTGGTACGTTCAGAGCTATGAATTGTCTATTCGCTGATTTTTGGTAGTTCCAGCCTTTTTAGTGCGCGATTGTCCTGTTTTCTAGTACTTTTTTCGGAGTTTTTGTTTCTCTAAGGTGGACATTTTTGCCCACTTCCCCGGGCCCCCATGGGTCCGCGCATGCATTTATGCCCACATAGTAACATTTCGCGCATTACCCAAAATGCAAGAAACGTGTGATTAGGCGAGACCTTTGTATCGCTCGAGGCACAAAATACTCCATAGAGGACGATCTCACATCACGAATTGTTTTATGTTTTGTTGGGGTTAGCTACATTTAAAAAAGGTTTTGTTAGGTATTTCTTGTAATTTCAGAATATAAATCGGTAAATAAAACAATGAAAGCCCGTTCAAATCTCTATCTAAAGTGGTAGTTTGGCAAAAATCCAAAAATTTTTCGAGAAAATTGAAAATTTGCCGTTTTTTTGAAATTCAAAGTCAAATAACTCGAAAACGGTAAGTCTGAGAAATACGCTCTCGCAGACTTTTTGAAAGGCCATACTTCAAGGAATCCACATGCAAAAATTCACGTCATTTGCTCTTCCCATAAAAAATGCGACAGCAGAGCGATTGAAACCGTGTGAACATGCCCCACAGCCGCCATCTTGAAGGTGACTTCCGGTTCAACAATTTTTTTATAAAAGCTTATTAAACTCAACAAACACGTGACCAGTTTGAAAGTGATTGGTTTGCAATTGCGCCCTCTACAGGAGAAAACGTTTTTAGCCATATTTCGGGGTGCGCATGCGCCACGTCCAATATTTCCGCCATCTTTAACCGGAAGTCAACGATTTTCTGCACAATTGTAGCACATGCGTTCTAGTATATTCGTACCGATTTTCAGCCATGTAGGTCGAAAAATGCGGCCTCTACGAGTATTTGACTGTGAAATCGGATACAAAATGGCCGCCACGTCCGCCATTTTGTATCCGATCATGACCAAAAACAATAGCGTTCCAGTGATTCCCGATCTACATGTTGTGTGCAAATTTCGTGACAAGTAACAAGAATGGATCAACTGAAATTAGTATCCTTGGGAGAATCTGGATCGCCTTATTTAGTTTCAGATATATTTTCTACGTTATTTGTAATTTCAAGAATATAAAAGTGTTAGGTTTGCGTGTGACTGCTTTTGTTTCAAACACTGCAAGAGTTCTATTATTTGAAAGGAACTTAAGTAATTGCTTTGTATATAATCGTTCCATATTTATTATAGTGTGCAGAACGAACTAGTATAAGTCTAATCAATTTCTGGTTTACAGTTAAAACTCAAAATTTGCTTGGAAATTTGTATTCATCTTGCTTTCGAAAGTTGTGCGTTATGCGTGTATAGCATTAGTTAAACTGATTTTGACCGGAATCACGTCAGTGGGATTTCGATAACAAACTTTCGCGTTGGTTTTTGAAATTTGGTGGAACGCCTCGATTGTGTTACACATTATCAGCAAGCAAAATATGATCAAAGGCGCGCAATAGACGGAACTTAGGTGCGATTGATAATTATGCATCTTATTTTAAAGCGATTGCTAGCACGCGGACAATTTGATTCAGATACCAAGATTTATTAATAATGATTGCACGTTTCAGTAAAATGCACTTTTTCGTGAGTGGGTGCAACCTATCCGATACCTCCGTGGGGTGCATCATCCTTGCAACTTCGCTCCAAGAGTAGAAGGGAAATATGTATAGCTACTGAACTCTGACGTCCATCTACGGTATGAGGAATGTCAAAACTAATGCTGCGTGTTTTATTTTCACCCAACCTGAAGCAAGATTTGAGTGAAATACGTGAGAAGAACATTCTCAGTATTCTCGGTATAATGTTTCATAACTGGGTCTACAAACAAACACTCTTGCTATGTCGCTCGTTACTGGGTAATTACTCTTTAATAGTTCTTCTTCTTGGGCAAGCGTCCTCCACAATTATATTTAGGCCCACAGCTGGGTGTTTTTGTGATTTTCAATGCTTAGTGTATCATTTCATAAAAGTTTCATAAAAACAGATGATTTTTCTTACGTGGTGCCCCATTTGTGGCCTTTTTATTTCATAAATTGTATGATGTGACTAATAAACAATCCTTGAAGCATACTGTTCGCTGTGCTGTCTTGGGCGCATTTCTATCGCTGGCCAAATGTGTAAACGTTACACACGTAAATTACGTGCGCAAGTTAATTCTTGTTAGAGGCGTAAAGTAATTATTTAGGTGCCATCTACTTAGTATTTAAGATACTATTTACATCCCGGCGTCATCATCTTGAACTTTTGTCTTAACTCACTGAAACTCTTTAAGCTTAAAAAGTCCCGAATAGTTGTTATCGCTGCTTTACTGTGTATTTATCATCACAATATAGGCGTCTTTTATTGTATAAAATTGGAAGCACTGGGTAGTTACAGTTACTTACCTTTTCCGAAAACTGACCATCAATTAGTTATTTTATCAATTGATTATTTTTTGCTTAATTTTAAAATTTACTTTTTGAAAGTTTCCACTGACTGTCGAAAATCTCATTAACTGTAGACGAATCAGAGTTTATCAGTTCGGTTCACGAAGTATTAACCTAAATAACCACGAAGTTCTGACCTCGAACATGTATCGGTTCCTAAAACATGAAGTACAGGTTCGAAATATATAGATACACCGGAAGGGGCACTGACTCAACTAAAAGTCTAAACAAGTTGACTTCAACAGCAAGAATCTGTTAATAAAGCAATAATATCGATACTACCACGAAATCAAAATTAGCAAGAATATGCATCATGGATTTCATGACCATGACCCGCGGTCAGCTTGAATGCTGTGATGGCGGACGGCAAAATCATACTGGCTAAAAGGCAGAGTAATACACGTGATTTTAAGTTAACTGGTAACTTCGCCGGCCTTGATTTCAGGGAATATGAGGTAGACGATGATGAGAAATAGAGACTTGTAACAAAATCACAAATATTACAACTGTATCGTATTATTTCCGCTTACAGAAAGACGTGCGAGGCTATACATGTATGTTATGTTAATGACTTCAAGAAGTCTAAATAATTATGTATATCCAAAAAATCTGATTTTCGGCATTAAAACCGACGATGTCCCTGATCATGCACTGTTAATTGAACAAAGAAGCACAGATTTTTCAAATTTTGTGCGAAAAACTTTGTGAAAATTCGGTGATATCCAGAAAAAAATAGCAGCATTTTATGCATGTAAAGAAATATGTTCCTGCGATAACAAGCATTTGGCAGCTGCTTCCGTGCACATCACAACATTTTATAATCATCAAGGATTTTAAATATACAGCTTTCTGGTTCTGCATTAAATCTTCAAAACACACCAGGAGGAAAATTACAAAATTTCTTTAGAAGTCTGCTAAGTGGGCAAGAGTGACCTACGCTTTTAGCGAATTACATGACAGCTATGGGGAAAGATCACCCAACAAGAACCATAATATCCAATCTGCGACATCGGGAGTATAAGTTTTTAGTTGATTCTTGCTTTTATTTGTCGCAAATGACGCCAATGATGCAGAACGGATTGGCAGAAATCGTCAAAACAGGGTTTAGCATCCTTTTAAAAGTCATTGCACCATTACATAGAATTCCTTGGTCATTGCATGACCGCACAGTACCCTTTTATACATGTATCAGGAATACCTGTAGTTACTCTCATGCCTAATGTAGGGTAACTGTGGTTGGTGCGAACTAATAAAACCACAAGACACTCTACGAATGTCTACAAACTCCGAATTTCATGAGACCTGGGATACTCGTACGAACACATTGTTCGTAAGAAGTTTTGTTACCGTTATGATAGATTTTTACTCGGCATGTGTTCAGTTGTTCACGAACACATTACACAGTTTGTGTGGGCCTTGGAGCACGTGGCCCATGGCGTTTAAAAATATGACATTTATCGGGGCCCACACTGGGAACCGGCAGAATTTTATTTTGGACTGATTACGGGGATGATAAGCCTTTTGGTATAAATTGGGCCTCGCCCTACCTTGCCCATCCCCGGCGGATACTTGTTAGAGTCACCACTATGTTATTATTTTCTACGGTCGCATGTCTCGTGGCATTGGCCAATGCCCAATGTAAGTAGTGCTTTGTTGGCTCCTTAAGATTTCAGAAAACCTCTCGTCCATATAAAACAGGTAGTAAGTTGTGTATTAAATCTAATTTTATAGTCTCTTTGGGCGGCAGCTTTCCATCAACTTCAAAATGATGCTCACAGAAATAAAGCTGAGAATTCGGAATGAAATACGAAATGCGTCGACGGGTAATCGAATCTATCTTTTGACCCATACCTCTGCAATCGGCTATGATGAACCCGCATTAGGCCGCCAAATAACTTTTCGTTTGCATTACCTTCGCCCGATAAAACTCGTTTCAACTTTTCCAAACTCAAATGAAAAATGATTTCTGAGCCATGAAATAACTGAAAGGTCGTGAGTACTTGAGAGCGTGCTCAGCGCATAAAATGACAGTCGTGCGTGTCAAACCAACTAATTAAGACTGGTAAGCAATAATGATCCGTTATGAAGTTATTAATGAAAACTACTTTCGGTCCTGTTTGATCAGATATCGTACATGTAGATCACTTTGATCCCAATGTGTTTTGGAAATCTCAGTCTTCATATTAAAACTGTCATTTTATGTAATAATGACCTGCCTAGATATCTGAAAGGTGCTTTTAATTGACGACGAAATCCTTTGTTCACTCATTTTCTTAAATAGTAGTGAACTTCATATTAAATTTTTGAATTTGCAAAGCTATTTTTGTATTTTGATTAATGTAACTAAGCCCTCTCTCTCTCTCTC
>NMRA01000408.1:382834-393086 GCA_002633005.1 Phoronis australis | reverse complement strand
CTCCCCCTCTCCGTCTCCCTCTCCCTCTCCTAACTAAAATGAAGGGGAAAGAGTATTTCTTTGCAGGTGGTGTAAGCAGCTTTCAGTCAACTGATCCGCTGATCGTAGGAGGACAGGAAGCGCGACACGGAGAATGGCCTTGGCAGGTAAGTGGGAGTTTAAGTCAAACTTGTATCGTAATAGGACATGAAGACAAGGACCCATCACAATCTGCGAGTATGGTAGAAATAAAAGCTTTGACGTGACTTGCTCACAATCCTGTCGCGTGTCAATACTCGTCGTGGAAACGATTGGAAAGTGCGTCCGAGCGTTGGTTTCTTAGGCTACTACACTGTATTTTATTAATTTCTGACACCATTATACTCATTTTTGTTCTAAGTGAGGTATGATCATCAAAGTTTGAATCGCGCAGGGACACTTTCCCATTTTCTTACAATACGTCACAAGAAGACAACTGTGCAATTGACCGTAGTCAGAGGGCTCTGGGGTGTAAGACATTTTTGTTGAGTACTTTCACCTGGCAGTTTTATTTTGACGTTTTCCGCCTCGTTTATCAGTATATAGGTTTACTTTCCAAATGTAAAACGTTCCCTCGTTTTTCGTGTAAATTGCTTCTTGTACAATGCCTAATTATTGATAAAAATGTTCACTGAGGCATTTCAACCGACACGTTTAAACACTATTGCTGACATTTAACACAAGTGCTTCGACTTTGTGTTGCCTCTGGAATGCAGCCCTGTTAACAGATAACCATTGATTCATCTATGCCGACAGTTTTATCCTTTCTTCAACTACGTCAAACAGAAAATAATGAGCCATTATTTTTCCTTAAAATGACTCTTTTACAGTTCAAGTATGGAGTGACGGGTTTAATGTTTGTCTAGTGCGTATTGTTAAACAAACTTTCAGAAAAACAGACAATATGGCATTTCTAACATATGATCCAACAGTCTTGTAGAAAAAATATATTTTTGATAAAAATGTATGATGTTCTTGTGCCACGACTACCGTGATTTACCTCATGTTGATATTGTCAATATAGGAAAATGTCTCAACACTCGTATTAATTCGATAAAAGCGGGACATTGTGTCTTCAGATCTCTCTTCGAAACCATGGTTCAGGAAGCAGCAGCCACATCTGCGGAGGATCAATTATTGACGAGAATACAGTTGTAACTGCTGCGCACTGTGTGTAAGTTGACGTGTTATGTAAGGTACAGCGGCATAAGGCGTTTGCGGACTTGGGGGGATATGGCACAGCTTCCCACGACTGAGGACGTTGGAGAATTTCAGTCCCCCTCACCCCAGTCGCCACGAATTTCATCCCAATGGGCCGTCACCAACTGGCTTCGCCCCCCTCCGTCATCGCCACAGATTTCTCTCCCTTCTGTCTGGAGTGTCCCGCATAATGTTCGACTGCCCGAATTTACCCGTTAATTTTGCCCTCCCGCATAATACGCTTCTGTAATGTCGTTGGAGACATAATCTACAGTACACTTTTGCGTTTGTGGTGCCCATATTCAACCAAATTGAGCAGATAGTCAACCCTCCTCACATTCCGCAGGGAGTTTCTCACTAACAGCGTACGCTTCCGTTACAATAACACGGTCTTCTTGGGAACTGTAGTTTTTTATCTAAAGCAATTAATTTAGGTTCCGACCTATAGGTGCTCGCTTTCTTTACTAGAGGTCGTGGGTTCGAGTATCACTGGGTCACACTGCTAAACCCTTGAGTCTGGTTTCCAGGTCTTCAGCTCGGTTTTAACTTTGACACATGTATTAATAAAACATAAAAATGGTTCCAGGTAATCAATGTAATGGAACCACATGCGCGGCCTAACGCACGTGTCCTGCAACGTGTATCAGACTGGCTGCAATTATTTAAAAGAAAGTTCGTTTTTTTCATAAACCGCATTTCATGAGTTGAACGTATTTTACCACATAAGCAAAGTGTAACTCGTGAAATAAAAAGGAAATATGTGCGGGGTCATAAAACAACCCTGTTTACAAGAATGTCCCTGCGGTGCGCGAGGTGCGAAGGCTGTCTACCCTGCTAGTGAAATGATGAAAATGAACTATAAATGTAATTTTTGATAAATGTAATTTTTGATAGCAATAATGGCTTTCCATTTTATATGTATGAACCAATCACAAAACATTGCGTCCATGGGTTTCTTAACGTACACTGTAGTTTTAAAAAGTTTGAGAAAATAAATGTTTTGTATCATGCCCAACTCACAAGCACTACTCATGATAACAGAAGCTTGAATATGCTACAGATTTTTAATCGATGAATTCACATCGAAAGAAAATCCCGGCACTGAAAAATAGGACCATATTTAGAATGCTCATTCTAAAAATGTCGTCATAGTACGCCCCTTACCACGCTACATTCTTCGCAATTTTGATCGGTTTGACAGCCACCTGAAATCGTGTCGGTTTCTCCGAAAGCAGGCGACATGAGTTGATAGCAAACTGCAGCCGCCATTTTGCATGAAAATAGGTTACGGCCAAAAAGGTGGCTCTTTCAAAATCACAAAGAAATTATTTTCGTTAAAACTATTTCAACGCATTTTTCAAAACAGCCTCCAAACTTGACACACATCCTGATGCTCTGGCTGCAGCTTAGCTGTTGCTACCTAATGGCTATACAGCGCGCAAGAGAAGCCTGTCTGTGTGTAACCGCGGTTGATAATCACTTCCGCCCTACCCCATTTTTGCGGTCACACAACGATTACAGGTGGCGCAAGTTACCCTACCCCACCTCGATAATGTTTAGTAAGTTGTCACAAGTGATTTAAGTTGTGCAACTTTAAATAGCGTCCAGATAGCACTCAAACCTAACGACAATTCGTTCCAAGAGTACCTTGTTCTGGGGTACAGTAAGTCTGTGTGTGAACGGCACTCAGCAGTGTTACAGCCAATTTGTTGACACTGTAAACCTCGCCCAGAAAACAAAGTGAAAGTTTACAGTTGTTTACACAGTTTGGGATTATTTTCAGGAGCGGAAATGCCAAAAACTTTTACGTTGCAGCCGGTGAACACAACTTCAACCTTGACGATGGAACAGAGCAGGTCGTGCGCGTCAGTTCTTACACAAAACACTCCGGCTACAGCGTGAGTAGAATATACAGAGGAAGCTTAATGAGTGTTGCTGCGCATGCGTACAGTTCAATCAGCGAAAAGACAATGATGCTTTCCGTACAAATTACTTATCCCCCTGAAAACGGAAACCAAAACCGCAACTTAGTTTTTAAAAACGTTCTACAGAATGGATTGTTTTGAAAGTTCCCTATTCTCTATTGATCCCCGCCAGACGGTATAATTTTACAACACTTAGCTTTCCTAAATGGCCTATTCCGCGTTGAAGGCTCTATAAGCTAATCATTATAACTTCTTACCTGTTCTTAGCAAACGGGTAATAAACCTGCGATTCCTATCAAAAACACTTCTTTATTTATATCTCATCTTGTCTCTTCGATTAGAACTTGATTTGTACAGTGTAGGTTTGAAAATATAGACCTGTTGTTATTGCTCCTGACCAGAAGTACTTACTTACTTATCACGGCGGGCTAATTTCAATCGACCATGAAGTATGGCAGCCACGGGAAGTCCAGGCTGTTTATTTTGCCATTAATTTCGATTCAAATAAAGGATACAGAACGCAGCTGATGACAAACTATTTTAAGCTTTTTAAACGAGTAATATCACTGGAGTCGATTTGAGCAAGTCTGGTAGACAACGGCGAGAATTGGCGGCTAGTATATGAGATCAAAAAAGTACCAGACTTTGTTGCTTTATAGGTCTGATCAAAGCTTATAACCGTAAGCCGTCCAACCCATCCAACAATGATCCCGAAAACGGATTTTCAGCCGCCAAAACCGCTAATGACCCTCTAAATAGAAATATTCAAAACTCAATGTCATGAATAACTAGTAATAGGATCAGAACCGAACACTAATAGTTTCTTCTAATTTTCAGAGTCGCACATTGTCTAACGACATCGCCTTGTTGTTCCTTGCGAATCCGCTCACATTCGACAATCATGTGAAGCCAGTTTGCCTTCCCGCATCCAGCGCTGGTGATTTCAATAACGCATTAGCTACTGTCACCGGCTGGGGAGCCACTGAAGGTATGGCCCTTTAAGCTTACAGGTATCTCGGGGAATCACTCCTTTACCAGGATACCAAAATGCTTAATACTTTGTGAAATAAAAACTTCTCTTTGTAAAATCCACTAGATTTTTCCAAAATAAGTAAAGTTTATAATTTCTATATGAAATTGTGTAGGTTTGTGTACATCGGTTTAAAAGAACAAGCACATTCCGACGGGCTTATCTTCGATCCGCGCTCTTCACTTGTCCACATACACATTTTCGTTACATTCCTGCTGCTTAAGATGAACACATTTCCATTAAGACGCTTGGTCTTGTGTTTACCATAGATAGACTCGTTGTAAAATCCTACAACATTCAGTAATTGCACTGGTTAAAGCGTGACGTCCTCTTGTAAAGAACGGGTGTACATGTACAGTATGAACAAAATTATGTCCACTAAAAACAGTGGCATGCGCACAACCAGTTTCTCCAGAAGGAGGCACGACCGATCGAGTTTCAAGAAGGAGATGGAATCAAGGAGAGAGTCACACGTCAACTTTACAGATGTCAAATGTCGCATTAAGTGCTACATGCAGTACACATTGTATTTCGTCGTGATAATTACCGTCCATAAAGCGCAGCATTATGGTGCCGCCGCCCTCTCTCACTTGGCAACTATTTCACTCTATCTCTTTTTCCCCGTTCGTCATCATTTTGTGTCCCCACCCCGTGGTCGCGACCGATCACGCNTCCCGCCCCCCATATTGCATCGTCACTGACACAAGAAGCTCGAACAATTACATCAATGTAAAATATCAAATTTTTAGCAGGCAGAGACCACTTGTTTCTTCCCAACCAATTGTCAACTTATACTGGGTTTTCATACCGGGATATTCCGTAGGTAATCCTAACCGAACAAACGCCCATGGGCGTTTATTCGGGAAATCATGCCGAATAAACACCGGGCGTTTATTTGTTGTTGCTAACATGCCTGAAAATTTTCATTTTCCGAATACACGCCCATGGGCTTATCTACGGAAATTCCCGGTAGTTTGTCATTCTCATGGCGGGCATCATCGGTATTATCTTCATCTCATCGTTCCATTTGTCAGCTATTTTAGTGTAACCATGACAACAGCAGTATTAGCCTGTTACACCATCACTGTCGCCTACACGATTGTCTTGTACATCTGCAATGCATCTTGGCCTACCAATGTTCTCTGCCTGTTTGCTCTATTTCAGGCACTGGGGACAACTCGAAACTTCAGGAAGTATCTGTTCCCATAATTTCAAACTCTAAGTGTAACCAGATGTATCCAGGAGAAGTTGACAACACCATGATATGTGCCGGTTACGATGAAGGCGGCAAAGACTCTTGCCAGGTACCCCCCTATGTGTGAAACTTAAACCTTACCAATAATCTCCATGAAACCTGTAAACACAAGACGTCTCCCATTTCTACAATCTGTTTTCACTGAGATCCAACGTCATCGTTTCTAAGGCTTTGCATTTTGTGCACTTTCGATATGCACGCATTTTCAGAATTCATTGTGTTAGAAATTGTTTTGTATGTTTGTTAACACGCGCTCGATGTAAAAGCATGTAGGTGGTGTAATGCTACCAGACGTGACAAGTGCACAGGGTCATTTTTTACAACTTACAGGACTTCCACACTTTCGACAAAACATCACTTAACTTGCGATTTCAATGTACATACTTTCAGCCGTGAGTGTATATGTATGCACGTATTCAATGACACGTTTATTCTTTCATAAAAATAGAACACTGTGTGTTGCGACGGCGTCAGCTTTACAATTGTAGCGACAGTTTAATTAGGCAAATATGACAAATTAAGTAGCTTACTAGTAACTCAAAATAGTTCTGCGTATTACTGACTGAACACAGAACAAAAATAGAACACATTTAGATTTATCTTGATGCTCAAGCTTTCAATACATGGACAGACGTATTAATTTTCGTACTTATACTTTACAGGGTGACAGTGGTGGCCCGCTGGTTACTAAATTTGACAACAAATGGCACCTAGTGGGTATCGTGTCGTGGGGATACGGTTGTGCTGACGCAGGTACATTTTCAGAACTTTTTAAGTACGACAACTTACCCAGTGTCATTGACTAAAGATATACATGCAACTGATGGCGTGAAATTAGCAAAATTTCAATACGGATCGATACAGGTAACTTCTATGGTGCCCACATATACATATTTGGGTGGGTGTTACATCATCTATGTCTGGCAGAACGTCCGGCGTCGCCCTCTCATCAGGCAGCTCTCAAACCCCCTTAATGCATCCTGATATTTTCCCGACACGTTTTTTTTATAAAATATGTGGGACGCGCCAAATTTTCGGACGGATCTGATTGTTGCTGTACCTCAACAGTGCCTGCCTCTCGGTCAGCCAAAGCACTAAGGATCGTAATGTTTGATTCGTGTTTCTGACAAATGCAACTAGCGTTGTGCCCCCTAGTGGCAGATTTATTAGTTTGCTTTGCGTGTGTCGATATCTGACAATTTCTTTGATAATTGTCTCTAAAAGGAGTACATGAGCTCTGGTGTCCTTTGCAATGCATCAGTCGCGCACAGGCCATAGGAGACCTGAACAAACTCACTTTAGCCCTTGTATTGGTCAACAGGTTCTTCCGGAAAGAAGTTTTAAAGTCGCCACTCATTTCCAGTTGAGCAGTACAACATCACATGTAAACACGTGATGGCGCCATACGGGTGCTTACCCTTTAGCCTGTGATAATGATGGCACAACTCCACAGTTCTACATTCACTTCTTAATGTTGAATGCTTTCTCTAGCTTGCCATTAATTCCTACATCAGCCTTGTCCTAGTGTGCATTGACAACTCTCTTGGCCGAAAGCTTTTTAAGCTCATTAATTCAAGACTTATACCGGGCAAGTTTACTCTCTTTTTGTAAGGGTTTTATGACTGTTTGGCTACAAAAAAAACGGGTAACTGGCTGTTAATAGTGCACTGCTCTATTAAGTGGAGTAATTTCACACTGAACTAATATCGTTGCGAACTTGCTTACTGGCGTCATCTTTCTTCATCTGTCGTAAGTGCCGTCCACACCACGAGCTATCCTACGCCTGTAAGTGGAAGAAATCTAACTAATAATCAAATGAAACACTTGTTAATTGCGATTAAGCAATAGTAATGGTCGTCAACTTATANATTCACGCATGCACACCTCAGGAAGACCATTCTCATATCTCGTTTAAAGTAAATATCTTCTACATGAACTTAACATGAAAAATAAATTTTTCCCATTTTGCAGAGAAGCTGTCATGTACAAAGTTGTTATGTGCATTTAATTTTTCAGCATTATAGTATTCATAAGTTTTTGTAACGAACTTGAGAAAATTAGGTATATTTTTGTGACATCTCTCTTTGTAAATGTACTGTTTAGCTAGTAGAAGTAAAATGTTAAATAGGAAATCTTGCGTCTTGTAAAGTCCAAGAATAACAATATCGTAAGACAGAAAGTTGGGAAAACACTTGTTAATTGCTATTAAGCAATAGTAATGGTCGTCAACTTATATTCCTTATCGATGAAGTGTAACTTGCTATAGGGTAACTTGTCCCAGCGCAAGCCGTGGCGGTGTGGACGCACACCTGCAGACAAGGCGGAAATGATTACCAGCTGCACGCTTGCTCAGTTACACACATTTGGGTGTCTAATCCGTAATATTTGTCGTATGGAGTAGTATGTGTCCGTGTAGTGTGCACGCTCGGACAGAAAGACTGTGAAAATAGATTCCAGTACCAGTTTGATCATTTTCCAACTTAGAGCCGTCCGTATAACTCACAGACCATCTGGTGACCGAGTTCTGTCGCGAGACGCCAATCTTTGCGTTCATTGTTGCTTCTTGTGGAATTTTTTTAATGTAATCAAGCAGGGTGACTTTGCGATAATGAATATCAATGACTAGTGTTGCTCTAGTTGGCAAACAGAGGGAGATATGGAGAACTCATTTCAGTCAAAGTAAAATCAGGCTCAGATTTACTGTGAGTATGCTCATTAAATTGTACTCATTTTATGATACTCCAGTAACGGTAACATTTTATAGGTAACCCTGGCGTGTACGCACGTGTCACCACCTTGAGAAGCTGGATTGACCAAGAGAGGAGGCGATATGCCAGAAAGCAGAAGGGAAACAAAGGAAACGGAAAAGGAAACGGAAATGGAAAAGGAAACGGGAAAGGAAACTGAAAAAGGAAAGGACATGGAAGAAACAAGAAATGGAATCGTATCAATGACATTCTGAGTTTTGAATGAGAGTAACAATAAATCTATTCTTACAGAAGCAATAAATCCGTGCCATCTATCAACAAACAACTTTTGACTTAGGACACCTCGTGTTTTGAAATCAATTTCAGGTGTTGCTTAGTTACTCAGGTTAGAAGTGATTTCTAGACTTGAGAACTGACAGCCAAGTTGCTTAGTCACGGCGCAATAGTTCCAGCCGTTAAGAGCAATTCCATATAAAAACCAGATGGTGGGCTATATACGCAAAATCACCAATTTTTTTTTTGAAACTTAGCACATCAGCTGGCCTTGTCAAAAGAAACCTGAGCCTGAATTTTTAAGAGTGTCCGAGTTTTTTAACCCTTTTTACGACCACTTTGTACTTTTTCCGAAAAATAGCAAAAAAATAGTACTTGGAAGTAGGTAACTTTTTGTCAGCAACAACACATCATCGCTTCACGCTATAGAAAAAAATAACTATATAGCAGAAAGAAGAAAGAATAAGTACAAGAAAAACTATTTCGGATGGATTTTTTGATTTTTTATGTCCTCCCATTTTAGCCTACAAAAATATCATTTGCACTGCTTATTATTAAGGCCATTTTTACGCATTTTTATCACTCTCCCAAATCTATATCGGATTCTTTTGGAACATGAGTTAACTTCCATCTGTTACTGCTGTCTTTCTTCAGCCCAACGCAAGAATAAAAAATCATGTCTCTTTCATAGTTTTTGTGCTGTCAGTTTTTTACATAACTCACGCACTTTTCTGCCAATCTGTGACTGTCAGTTTGTTTAAAAGACTCTAGGAGGCGCTACTCGATTGTGCAATTATATATCGACCAAGATGCCAAATAGAACAAATGTCATTCGTTTTGCTACATTAGTGACGAAGGAGATCATGGGAAGCTGTATGAGAGATTTTTTCTTCGCGGATTTTCAGTTTTGCTGGTGCAAAAATAAAAATTTGTTATAGGATTACAGAAATCAAAAAAGTCAATTTTAATGTACTTATGAGTTAATAATACATACTTAAGAGAAGCACTTTTTATTCTTATTAAGGGTGCCCATTACCCATTGCTTGGCCAGTTTTCAAACAGCGTAACTGACTAAGAATCCCACGCACTGCCTGCAGTGCATGCTGGTCCATTTTCAGACCTCCTGGACAAATCCCTGTATATGCGCATGAAAAAGACCTCTAAAACTAATAGCAAAGTTCATACTAAAACTAATCAAGATCTTCGAGATCACACGTGAAAAGAGGACGGTGGATACGAGGAGAAGTGTCGTGTTATTGGACATACAAAGTGTCACGCAATGCTTCTTGTACTACACAAAAGCGGCCGAGCATGGTGGCAGTGAGCCAGTGGAATTTGCAATTTCAGAAAAATAACAGGTACAGATATTTACGATTGAAAGCAGAATACTTTCAGTGATATCCAAGATACCGGCTTTCCAAACCAGTATTTAAGCAATTGGGTGTTGTTGCGACTTACCAGCTAAAAGTTTCACAATATGTAAATTCCGGTCATGCGGCGGACTCAAAACCACAGTTTCTTGAAGGTATGCTAGGTTTAGTGTATGATGCATTTCTACACAACACTTCAAAAAACTGCATTCTGTTTGAAGTAAACAAGAGCTACTGAAACACAAAGTCTTTTATTTTGCTCAGTACACAAGTCTAAGATAGACGTTTCTCAAAACTAGATACAGTGTAATCACTCCCATAAAAATCTCAGTAGTTTCAAGAGAATAAATCATGTAAAAAGTATGCTTTACGAGTCTCAAACTGAACATAAAACAAAAACGCTAGTAAAAAGTGACAGAAGATTTCAATGTTGACCATCAGTGGCTTGGATTATTTTCCCCAAACAGCCACCA
>NMRA01000408.1:355970-380918 GCA_002633005.1 Phoronis australis | reverse complement strand
CTCTCACACTCTCACACTCTCACACTCTCACACTCTCACACTCTCACACTCTCACACTCTCACACTCTCACACTCTCACACTCTCACACTCTCACACTCTCACACTCTCACACTCTCACACTCTCACACTCTCACACTCTCACACTCTCACACTCTCACACTCTGGGGGTCGAACCACAGATCTCAAGATT
This sequence comes from Phoronis australis, assembly GCA_002633005.1. NCBI lineage: Eukaryota > Metazoa > Phoronida > Phoronidae > Phoronis > Phoronis australis. The sequence goes on along the minus strand of NMRA01000408.1, from coordinate 380,727 downwards.
GCCGGTCTCGTGCTCTTCCGACTGAGCTACCGAGGACCTGATATCTGTGCAATAACTGTTTTCACCCAAGTGCTTTATTATACATCCCATGACAGACGGCAACGGCACAAATAATTTTGTGCAGTGATGGCGTATTACGCAACATGCGGCATCTAATGGACATTTTTATGATTCTAAAAATACTGATTGCACCACGCCGTTTGCATTGGTGTCGTTGGCGCATTTCAACGCTCCGCGTTTGTCTTGTTAAATCTGAGTTTATATCTACTTAACCTCTTGAAAGGTCACAATTTGGCGCGTGTAATCCTATCTTAAACTCGACAACAGTTGGACCAATGCTGTGCCTCCGATTTGAATTTTTTTTAAAAAAGTGACTTAAGCCTGTCTGTCTTTAGAGTTCCTTTGCAGATTTTCATTTAATTTTGCCGAACAGTGTTCTTAGAGAGAAGACGACTTCTTGTTTTGGATAGGTTCAATGTATTCAGTGCCGTTAAATGGCCATTTTACGATATTAAAAACACTACTGGAATTGCATTGCAGTCGTGTGTGCATTTCAACGCTCCATGTAGCTCATTGTTTACAAGGAGCGGGTTCAATGAAACCTGGTTTAAAGTAGCCAAGGCACCCCACTGTGTGGAGCTGGGTTACCCTAACAAAGAAACTATTGAAGTGCTTCAATGGAACTGTGTGGGTTTCAATGAAAGCACACAGTTCTAGGTAGAAACAGTGCAGACGTATTTTCCTGGTGGCTTTGTCGTCAATAAAATAAGTAGAAAAACGTCTGAACACTTTTCTCCTGTGGAAGATTTCCTCACAGGACTGATTACAGAACAAATTGATGTCATAGAAGAAGAGCAACAAAAGGGATGCCAAAAGAAGTCAACGGAAGCAACACGCTTGGAGGGACAGTGGGTCCAGACTAGGTAAACTGTTCCCGCAATCAGAAAAACGCATAAACAGTTAAAGGACTTTTGGAAACTCAGTGAGCGGAACGAGGGAAGGAGTGTGGCCGTCCGAGGACACGAGATCACAGAAATGGTTTTAAAAAGGTATTTTTGAGAGCGACTAAACAACTCGACAAGTCAACGCGGGCTGGAAAGAAAGCCAATGACCTTACTGAATTAGCCTATAGCTTGTTTTGCTCTATATGAGTAAAATACATTACTGTTTAGCCCCATTTTGAGTGTTTTGTTACGACAACAATGCGTCAAATTGACACGTACGTGAACTTTGTTTTTTATGGAAGTACGGTTGTGTAATGGTCCTAACCTTATGATTTGTCTAGGCGAATTCAATTAATGAAAATACAGCCGACGCCTATCCAGAATCAAGAATAGATAGCCTCCCCATTATGTGTGTCCTTGGTCTCGCTGACAATGGACAGACATGAAGCCATTCCCTTCAATGTCCAAACTCTTTCACTATTTTATCTTCTCCACTTAGTCCATTTTTAATGTTCATAGCGAAAGTAAATTTAACGACGTCAAAGCCTTTTAGAGTATTATATTAAGAAAGAATAGCAGGGCTGAACTTATTTTCATTCAATGAACATAATTTAAGAGGCACCTACATTTATTTTCATTAAAATACTAGGGTCCAGCTTTCAGATTATTAGAAAATGTCATGAATAAAAGAGGACCTTATAATAAAGATGAAGAGGTGAAAAAAATCCCATAAACGAGTAAACAAAGTGAGTAAACAAACTCCACAAAGTGGTGAGAAGATTTAAGGAACGTAGTGAAATCCACTAACAGATCCCCTGGGTCCCATCAAGAATTAATGTTTCGTAAAATGCCCGGTAACTGCATGGACGAGAAAACAAAAATACAGCACGGTGAATTTGAACTATCGATAGCTACTGACAAACCACTGGCTGATCTTTAGTCTTTGTACTCGAAACGAACTAGAAATTGTGTTTGTCAATTTCTCTGCTCCTTTTGTCCGAACTCAATATAAGTGGTTATCAGACTGTGCTCGAATATAGTATAGTTTATGCCTGTGAGTTTCTAGTCCAAGTTTGCATTTGAAGACCCTTATATTCATGCTACAAACTCACTCCACAAATATGCAGTAGTTTCAAGGGAATAGAGTGGAGTCGCTATTTGGGACTGATTCACTGGACCCCCAGCATCCGTGCCTGATGATATCTGAAATGGGTAGCGAAATTACGGTGGGTTGTGTTGAATGAAACTGGATTCAAGAGGGGTAGGGGGTTGAAAACCAGCAACAGATGGAATTCCTGTCTGCATTCCAATAAACCTGCCTTATATGCCCATAGCCAAGACGCCTATTGGATACACAGTCCATTTAGGGTAGTTTTTACGATGCGTTCCACCTCTCATAAAACATTCACACTTTCTAAAATCAACTATCAGCAGTTAGCTAAGGCATATTGAACCTACATCGGCAAGTAAAAGTTTCCAACTTCAAAGTAAATAACATAAGGACGCCTTGTTTCCTGACTTGATGTTTTAAGACCCGTGTCAAAACAAAAATCTAAAGAAACGACATCGTCACTGAGTGTGACGGGGTTTCCAAGGTAATACACATACTAACGAAGTACCCACCGATGTAAGACTCAATGTGCTTTTAAAAGAACACTTCCTTCGACACTTCTTATGGAAAATTATCAAGCGGGTTACCAAACCATACAATTAATATTTTTTATGCACTGAAGTCCATATCATGATTACATAATGTAAATTATTGACCAACGATGGCCAGAATGTTAACTGTATGGGATCACAAGAAATAATTTAAATAAGTAACAGCGAATCAATAAAAACAATGAATAAAAAATAAAAATAAATAATAATAAATAAAGAATAATAAAACACATATATGATAACATAACAATAATAAAATTACTAAATAAGTAATAATAGTAAATATTATAATCATTTAGATCTGAATGTATTAAGACTGCAGAAAGAAATGAAACAAAGTAATCAATGGACATAGAATAAACTAATCAATAGTTCCCAAAATCATGCAAACAAATAATGATAATTTTCTATTAAGCGATCAAATGCAGGGAACAGTAAAGACATTAAGTTCAAATCACCCGGTCCATCACTGGTTGACAGTTTCACACAAAAACATTCTTTGTTTCAATCGTGAACATCATCTATCTTAATCAGTGGGGCAGCAAAAAAGTCACGAATTTTCAATTAACTGTTGATGCAGATACAGGTATAGCAAAAAGCACCTTTGCTTTTTACCGACTGGAGCCGTCAAGTCTTGCCATATTTGTCTATTGCACACACGTCTGTTAGACGTCTCTACGGTCCATGAAACAACAATGGCCGCCAGTGGCCGTCCAATGGAATTTCGCTAGGTGGTTTGTCTCCCTCTCTACGGTCTCTGCTAGTGGTAACCTACTTTAGCAGACGATAGTTTTCCTGTCGAAGCTTAGCATGATAAACTGTGTAGTAAACTATAATAGTTGCTAAACCTTAATTTAACTGAGTATAATGCTCAAGTCAAAGGATCCCGACGACACGATACCCGCATTCAAATTGGAGATTGGTGATTTACACGTGAGAGAACATGAGAGAAAAATTTGCCGCTAGCCCCTCGGGTGATAATTTTCCAAAATCCCCGAGGGCTATAGAAACGAAATTTTAATTCAGTGAAATTTTTCTCTCGTGTTCTCCAAAATCCACTCGGGATCTAGAATACGGGGGATAACGACCTCGGTATCGTTGGGACATTCCCAGATGAAATGAATTCTCGATAGGATATGGCAACAATATTCCCATGTATGTGGGATAACCTATATTTACTCCACTAACAAGAATTAACTTACACACGTAATTTACGTGCGTAACGTTCACAGCACATTTGGCCAGCGTTTCCTCGAGGCTACAGCTGTCTGCAGTGCCACCTTTTGAGCAGAGCTATAGTGGTCTGCAGTGCCACCTCGAGCTTTTGACTTTTCAATACTTCCATTCCAAACACTTGAGTTTGGTGACCTTTAATTTTTGCTACATAAAGATCTTCAACGGAAAGGTTCCAGTGTGAATTTCATGCTCGCGCCCAGCCTAAAAAGGGGGGCTCAAATTTTTGATAATGTCGATCTTTTACTAATATTCACGTGGTACGTTAAAGCTATGAATGGTGCATTTGCCGACTTTTGGTAGTTTCAGCCTTTTTTAGTGGACTTTTGTCTCGTTTTCTACTTTTTTCAGAGAATTTTTTTCTCTTAGGTGGACTTTTTTCCCACTTCGCCGGGCCCCCATGGGTGCGCGCATGCATTTATGCCCACATAGTAACATTTCGCGTGTAGTTCTACTCTTTCTGAAGCATCGCATTACCCAAAATGTAAGAAACGTATGATTAGGAGAGACCTTTGTATCGTTCGAGGCCCAAAATACTCCATGGAGGAAGTTGTCACATCACAAAATGTTTTCTGTTTGTTGGGGTTAGCTACATTTGAAAAAAGTAACAAAAGAACTCAATGGTTCAGTTTCTGTTATGTGTTTCTTGTAATTTCAAGAATATGAAAGTGTTAGGTCTGCTTGTGACTGTTTTTGTTTGAAACACTGCAAGAGTTCTATTATTTGAAAGGAACTTAAGCGATTGCTTTGTATACATTCGTTCCATAGTCATTATACTGTGCAGAACGTACTAGTACAAGTCTAATCAATTTCTGGTTTTACAATTAAAACTCAAAATTGACTTAGAAATTTGCATTAACCTTGCTTTCGAAAGTTTTATGTTATGCGTAAATAGCATTTTTGGTTTTTGAAATTTGGTGGAACGCCTCGATTGTGTTACACATTATCAGCAAGCAAAATATGATCAAAGGCGCGCAATAAACGCAACTTAGGTGCGATTGATAATGATGCATCTTATTTTAAAGCGATTGCTAGCACAATTTGAGTGCAATTCCAAGATTTATCAATAATGATTGCACCTTTCAGCTGAATGCATTTTGTCTTGAGTGGGTGCAACCTAGACGACACTTTCGTTAGGTGCATCATATTTGTCACTTCGGTCCGAGAGTAGGAGTTCGGGAAGAAGGGTATAATATATACATGTACATGTAGCTACTGAAATCTGACGTCCATCTACGGTATGAGGAATGTCAAAACTAATGCTGTGTGTTTTATTTCCACCCAACCTGAAACAAGATTTGAGTGAAATATTTGAGAGGAACATTCTCAGTCCAAATTACTCAGTATAATGTTTCATAACTGGGTCCACAAACAAACACTCTTGCTATGTCGTTCGTTACTGGGTAATTACTCCTTGATACAGTGTAGCTCTTCTTTTTAGGCAGGCGTCCCCCACGATTATATTTAGGCCCACAGCTGGGTGTTTTTGTGATTTTCAATGCTTAGTGTATCATTTCATAAAAGTTTCATAAAAACAGATGATTTTTCTTACGTGGTGCCCCATTTGTGGCCTTTTTATTTCATAAATTGCAAGATGTGGCTAATCAACAGTCCGAGAAGCATACTGTTCACTGTGCTGTCTTGGGCGTATTTCTATCGCTGGCCAAATGTGTAAACGTTACACACGTAAATTACGTGCGCAACTTAATTCTTGTTAGAGGCGTAAAGTAATTACCTTACGCCGCAAATAGTATCATTCTACATAGTATTTACGATACTATTTACCTCACGGCGTCATCATCTTGAACTTTTGTCTTAACTCGCTGAAAGTCTTTATACTTGAAGAGTCCCGAATAGTTGTTATCGCTGCTTTAGTGTGTATTTATCACCACAAATGTTTGGCGTCATTTATTGTATAAGATTGAGACACTGGGTAGTTACCATTATGTACCTTTTCCGAAAAATGATCATGACGCCAATGATGCAGAACGGATTGGCAGAAATCGTGAAAACAGGGTTTAGTATCCTTTTAAAAGTCATTGCATCATTACATAGATTACTAAGGTCATCGTACGATCGCTCAATACTCCTTTATCTCAGGAATACCTGTAGTTACTCTCATGTCTAATGTAGGGTAACTGTGCATCGTGCGAACTAAAAAATCCACAAGATACTTTGCCCCTCTACGAATGTCTTCAAACTCCGACTTTCAGGAGACCTGGGATATTCGTACGAACACAATGTTCGTAAGAAGTTTTGTTACCGTTATGATAGATTTTTACTCGCCATGTGTTCAGTTGTTCACGAGCACATCACACAGTTTGTGTGGGCCTAGGAGCACGTGGCCGATGGCGTATAAAAATATGACCTTTATCGGGGCCCACACTGGGAACCGACAGAATTTCATTTTGGAATGATTACAGGTATGATAAGCCTTTTAGTATAAATTGGGCCTCGCCCTACCTTGCCCATCCCGGCGGATACTTGGCAGAGTCACCACTATGTTGTTCTTTTCTACGGTCGCATGTCTCGTGGCATTGGCCAATGCCCAATGTAAGTATTTCTTTGTTAGATCCTTTCGATTTCCGAAATCTCTCGTCCAAATCAAACAGGTAGTAAGTTGTGTATTAAATCTAAAGTTATAGTTTCTTTGGGCGGCAGCTTTACATCAACTTCAAAATGATGCTCACACAAACAAAACTGTGAATTCGGAATGAAATACGAAATGCATCGATGGGTAATCGAACCTCAGTCCTCTGACCCATACCTTTGCAATCGGCTATGATGAACCCGCCTTTGGCCCCCAAATAACTTTTGATTTATACTATTTTCCGCCGATAGAACTCGTTTCAACTTTTCCAAACTCAGATGAAAATGATTTCTGAGCCATGAAATAACTGAAAGGTCGTGAATACTTGAGAGCGTGCTCAGCGTATAAAATGACAGTCATGTGTGGCAAACTAACTATAGGAGACTGGTGAGCATTAATTACTTGTTATTAGGTTATTAATGAAAAGTACTTACGTTCCTGTTTGATCAGATATCGTAGATCACTTTTAATACAGTTTGGTTTGAAAATCTCCCACTTCTTATTGAAACTGGTAGGTCTTTTAACACAAGAGGTGCGTTCCAAGAAAACTGACTAAGCAAACATGTACAAATCTTAAATTTCAGTCAATTTTAAGATAAAACTTGTCTCAAGACCGCTTCAAAAAAGATTTTAAGTCTGAGTCCAGTTTTTACTTCAATTTTGTCTTAACTTTTACTTTCTTACCGGATGTGGAAGTTTCATAGTTTTGAGGTTAAGACAAATGTTAGACTTAAATCAAAAATAAATTTAATCAGTTTCTTGGAAAGAGCCCCTTATCTCTGTAACAGACTTTGTTTAATTTGTAAATTTGCAAGAAGATTCAAGAGTTTTGTTTTTTGGTAAAATACACTTGCCATTTTATGTAATAATGATGTGTCTAGATATATAATAGGTGCTTTTAATTGACGACGAAACCTTCTGTTCACTTAAATTCTGGAATAGTTTTGAGCTTCATATGCGCATTGCTGTTCTTGAATGTTGTTTAAAGTAACTAAGCCCTCTCAAGTTATTTCTTAGGGAAGGTGAGATTATACCGGCGTTAATGTCAAACGGGACAGAATTTTTTGATCGAAATAGTAGGTACCATATGTAGTTGTGTCATCTTATAAGCCTAATTGGTAAGTAAGTTCAGATCCAATATGAGAAAGGTCTTCGATCAATGAATTGACAATGTAAACGAAGTGAAATTTACCCCTAACATCTGGTAACGATCATTAAGTCCTTTTTCAGATTTGTAGCAAGCGGGGACGGGCAGGTGGGGGTAAGATCGCCGTGACTCGCGAAGTTTAGAGTATCGGTTTAGGTAACTCGTTGGTTTGTGAAATCGGCATATTATTTCAAGATAAAGAAGGAGCTAAAGTTCAATATTGCTCTATAAGCTCGCTTGTGGCGACAAGTTCTTTTACGAGCCAAACAAAATTTCACACAACAATCAAACTTTAGTCCTTCCCAAGCTCAGACGTGGTTCTAATCTACGTAATTAACGAGTTAGGAGATCAGATTTATATGATCTAAATGAAAAGTCTGGTCGGAGGACTGCGATTTTTTTGCTTTAATCTACGCAATCGACAGAAGACAAATATTTGTGTTTCTTACGTGCATTCGAACTTGATGCATTAGAGCCTGGGAGTTTTATTATGCGTCATCCATTGTCCTTTGACTGATCACTGCCAAATATGTCTCGACACTTATTAACAAACTAAATATCCAATACGGGACTATTTCACATAGATGTTGAACACGAGGCAAGAGTGAGATTAAAATTTGCCAAACAAAAACGGACTAACTATGATGGTGTTGTGGTGTCTAGTATTAAGTATACTTGATAAACCATCACGTTTGAGACGATTTCAATTGGTTCTAATTTATTCAAAGCAATGATCGGACAAACTCTGGTCATTTGAGCATATGGAGTAATTTCCTAATAACTCATCTGCTTCACATAATCTAACTTCTAAAGATATTCTTCCCATGGGTGTGTTTAGTAAGTCGATAGAAATACCTAAAATACAAACATTTCGTGACTATCATCCGTATAAATTTTGTGCTATGCTTTATTTTACTAAGTTTTTATTTTGAAGTATACGGGTTTTCGCGGAAACCCCATTACATGTGGTTGCAATTGAATGATTACTCATAATCCTCGAGTCATTTTAGATGTTCATGCACCACCAAAAATGAAAATTAAACTAAAGTTCCTATTTATTTCAATTTTTACTGAATTTAATATGAATTTTGAAATTTATGACTTTGAAAATATTTGGAGTTTAATTTAATGAGCCCTATTTGCGCTTAATTTTCGACTGAACTACTGTAACTTGCGTCAAAATACCTTTACTGCAGTTTTTAACTAAAATAAAACGGAATGAGTATCTCTTTACAGGTGGTGTAAGCAGCTTTCAGTCAACTGATCCGTTGATCGTAGGAGGACAGGAAGCGCGACACGGAGAATGGCCTTGGCAGGTAAGTGGGAGTTTTAGTAAAACGTATATCGTAGTAGGACATGAAGATAAGGACCCAACACAATCTGTGAGTATGGTGGAAATAAAAGCTGTGATGTGACTTGCTCACATTCCTGTCGCGTGTCAATACTCGTTGTGATGACGATCGGGAATTGCGTCCGAGCGCTGGTTTTTTACTAAACTGTATTTTATTAATTTCAGACACCATTATAGTCATTTTTGTTCTCAGTGAGGTATGATAATCAAATTTTGAAATGCACAAGGAAACTTGTCAGATTTTTTATATTATGTCACAAGAAGACAACTGTGCAATCGACTGTAGTCACAGGGCTCTGAGGTGTAAAACATTTTTGTTGAGTACTTTTGCATGGCTCTTTTATTTTTACGTTTTCCGTTTGCTTTTCAAATGTAAAAAGTTCCCGCGTTTTTCGTGTAGTTTGCTTCTTGCACAGTGCGTAATTATTGATAAAAATATTTACTGAGGCATTTTAACAGACACGTTTAAACAATGTTGGTTACATTTAACGCCAGTATGGGCCTACTTCGATTGTGAGTTGGCTTTGGAATGCACCCCAGTTAACCATTGAATCACCTATGTCGACAGTTTTATCCGTTCTTCAACTACATCAAACAGAAAATAATGAGTCATTACCAGTGCCTGGCGTGAAATGACAGCGAAGTTTTACAGTGCAAGTATGGAGTGACGGAATTTAATGTTCATCTAGTTCATTTTGTTAAGCAATGTTTCACAAAAACAGACAATATAGTATTTCTAACATACAATTATATAGTAGTGTAGAAAAAAAAATTGACAATAATGTATGATGCTCTTGTTCACCGACTACCGTTATTTACCTCATGTTGATGTTGTCAATATATCGGAAAATGTCTCAACACTCGTATGAATTGGATTAAAGTTGGACATTCTGTCTTCAGATCTCTCTTCGCAAGTATGGTTCAGGAAGCAGCAGCCACATCTGCGGCGGATCAATCATTGATGAGAATACAGTTATAACTGCTGCGCACTGTGTGTAAGTTGACATGTTATGTAAGGCACTGCAGCATCAGCCGTTTGCGGACTGAGGGGATAAGGTACAGCTTCCCACGACTGAGGGCGTAGGAGAATTTCAGCTTCCCTCTCACCCCAGTCGCCACGAATTTCATCCCAATGGGTCGCAACCAACCGGCTTCACCCCCCCCCCCCCTCGTCATCGCCACCGATTTCAATCCCTCCGGCTGTCTTTCCAGTATTTTATGCTCCGCTGCCCGAACCATAAATTTTGCCCACCCGCATAATACGCTTCTGTAGTGTCGGTAGCGACATACACTGTACTCTATGGTACACCATTACGGTTTGCGGTGTCCATATCCAACCAAATTATAATACGTTGTTACGCAATTACGGTTGAGCAGATATAGTCAACCTTACTCACATTCCGCAGGAGATTTCTCATTAACAGCGTACGCATTTGTCACAATAACACTAGTTTCTTGCGAACTGTAGTTTTTTATCTAAAACAAGTTCCGACCTATGTGATGGGTGGCGTGCTTGCTTCCTTTACTCGAGGTGGTGGGTTCGAGTGCCTCTGGTTTCTTGGTCTTCAGCTCTGTTTTAACTATATATTAATAAAGCATAAAAATGGTTCCAAGTGATCAGTGCCATGACCCCACATGCGCGGCCTGCACACGTCTGCTGCAACTTGAATCAGACCGCCTGCAATTATTTAAAAGAAAGTTCTGTTCTACGTTTTTTTTTTCAAAAACCGCATTTCCTTAGATGAACATATTTAGCACATAAGCAAAGTGCAACTCGTGAGATAAAAAGGAAATATGTGCGGGGTCAGAAAACAACCTTGTTAACGAGAATGCCCTTGCGGTGCGCGAGGTGCGAAGACTGTCTACCATGCAAATGAAATGATCAAACGAACTGTAAATGTAATCTTTGATAGCAATTACGGCTTTCCATTTTACATATATAAACCAATCACAAAACGCTGTGTCCATGGGGTTCTTAGCGCGTACTATGTTTTTTTTTTGAAAGATACATTAAAAACTAGTAAATCTGTGCTTATACACTGTACTACATTGGAAGGAAGACAATCAGCCACGTGCCAAATCTGTTGTTAACTGCAGCGAAGTTTGGGTTTTGTAGCATTCCCAACTTACAAGCACCACTCATGATAACTGAATGTTAAATATGCTACAGATTTTTAGTCGATGAATTCACAGCGAAAGAGCCCAAATTTGACATCAAAATTACCACTTCCCTGCAATTATTAAAACAAATCTGACTAAAGATTCAGAATTCTTGTTCTCTCTAGATTCGAAATTGTGGTCATAGTGCGCCCCTTGTCAGCTGCTTTCTTGGCAATTTTGATCTGTTTTAAAGTCACCTAAAATCGTGCCGGTTTCTCAGACAGCAGGCGACAGGGGTTGAAAGCAAACTGCAGCAGCCATTTTGCATAAAAAATAGGTCACAGGTAAAAAAAACGTGGCTTTTCTCATTCAAAAGCACACGCAAATTAGTTTCCTTGAAATTATTTTCAACGCATTCCTCAAAACAGCTACCAAACCTGAAACACGCCCTTTATTTAAATTTACAATAAAAACCTCGCCTAAGAAATAAAGTGAGTGTTTACAGTTGTTTACACTGTTTAGTTATATTTTCAGGAGCGGAGGTGCCAGAAACTTTTACGTTGCAGCCGGTGAACACAACTTTAACCGTGACGATGGAACAGAGCAGGTCGTGCGCGTGGGTTCTTACACAAAACACTCCGGCTACAGCGTGAGTAAAATATGCGCAGGAAGCTTAAATAGTATTGTTGCGCATGCGTACAATTTAATCAGCGAAAAGACAATTGTGCCTTCCGAACACAGTGTCCCCGGAAAATGGAAACCAAAAACGCAACCTAGTAACTGACTGTGTCCGTGTTTCATCATTTGTTGCAGGTGGGCCTAGCTAGGTGGGCACTATATTCTCTCTTCTGATGATGGTGTTTGAATAAATGACACCGAAACATGTCGATTTAAAACCGGTAGTTGTTTTTGTTAATATATGCTGCTACTTGGTATCATGGAGATATATCCATTTTAATTTTTTGCGAAGAGATCGTAACTACAAAGCTGAAAGTTTAAGGGATATTACGGGAGAGAAAACTGATTTTCTGAGGTCAGCCTCAGCGCGGAATCTTACCTCCTCCAACCACCCGCGGTCGTAGTCTAACGCTCTGGAGCCGGAGCTAGTGACAAACCATTTAAACTTTTTAAACAAGTAAAGTCACCGGAGAATTGGCAGTTAGTAATAAGATCAAGATACACAACAGTCTTTGTTGTTTTATACTGTAACTCGGATATCCCGAAAACGCGTTTTCAGCCGCAAAAACCGCTAATGTCCCTCAAAATAGAAATAGAAATAATCAAATTTCAAATGTCATCAAAAACTAGCAATAAGATTAGAACCTAACACTATTCGTTTCTTCTAATTTTCAGAGTAGCACAATGTCCAACGACATCGCTTTGTTGTTCCTGAGGAATCCGCTCACATTCGACGATCACGTCAAGCCAGTTTGCCTTCCCGCATCCAGTGCTGGTGATTTCAGTAACGTATTAGCTACTGTCACCGGCTGGGGAGCCACTGAAGGTATAATTGTGTCATCTGCATTATGTGTACCTTACAAAGGCACGTCATTCCGCCAATACATGTCCTGACTGAGACACAAATAGCAAACATATGACATTAACACTTAAGCGTTAGGAGAACAAAAACGTGTCTTCTGTTTCGTCCTATTTTAAATTCTGGTGGAGATGATAGTTGGCGAACACGAAATATAATTTGTTTTGAGGCCATTTTAAGTCTTTTGACTTTCTGAAAATCTCACGCTATATTGAAATAGTGCTAATTTGACGTTACAATGATCGCAAACAATTAACACGTTGAAAGCCCACTGATACAAGTCTCTATCCACACCACATAACTGTTTGAAACGATGAACTTTTATCAAAAATTTTCCCAAATAAGCAAAAATTTAGAATTTTTATATGAAATTGTGTAAGTTTATGTACGTCAGTTTAAAGAAACATGCACATTCCGACGTTTTTATCTCCAATCCGCGCTCGTCACTTTTAGTTATTCACATTTTCCACACATTCCTGCCGCAAAAGATGAACAAATTTCCATGGAGTCGCCTTTGTCCTCTGTTTTCCATAGATAGACGTATGACAGACTCGTTGTAAAATCGTACAACAATCAGTAAATTAGCCTGGCAAAAGCGTGTACTTTTTTGTACATAACGGGTCTATATTATGAACAAAATGAAACAGTGGCATGCGTACAACCAGTTTCTCCACCAGGAGGCAAGTCCGAATTTCAAGAAGGAGATGGGATCAAGGAGAGAGACACCCCTAAACTTTACTGATATCAAATGTCTCATGCTACATGCCGTACATAGTCCTGGTTTAATATGTATTTCGTGGTGTTTCGCTATCACCTTAAACGTATTTCGAGCTACGTCGTGTCTAAAATGAATCTATTTACAACTCCTCTCCGCAGGGGTGTCCTAAGACCTAACTGTGGAGCTACCCCTGGTTGCGCGCATGAGCGGCATAGCTACTAAATTATCAATCCCGATGGCGGAACATAACGGTATCGCCGCCAGTTCTTGGTTGCGTGCACGAGTGGTATACATATGTAGCTATGATTATCGACACCGTAGGCGCAACATTATGATACCGCCGCCCTCTCTCAGTCGGCAACAACTTCACTTTACCTCACCCTTCCCAGTTCGTTATCATTTTGTATCCCCACCCCGCAATCTCTCTGACACTGGAAAGCTCAAATAATCACTTCAATATAAAATATCAAATTTTTAACGGGCAGAGACCATGTGTTTCTTACCGACCGATTGTCAACTTTACCAAGTACACGCCCATGGGCTTATCTACCAAAATTCCCGGTAGTTTGCCATTCCCACTGCGGGCATCATCGGCATTATCGTCAAGTCATCGTTTCATTTGTCAGCTATCTTGGTATAACCATGACAACAGCAGTATCACCCTGTTACACCATCACATGATTGTCTTGTACACCTGCAATACATGTACATCAATGTTCTATGCCTGTCTGCTCTATTTCAGGCACTGGGGACAACTCGAAACTTCAGGAAGTATCTGTTCCCATAATTTCAAATTCTAAATGTAACCAGATGTATCCAGGAGAAGTTGACAGCACCATGATATGTGCCGGTTACGATCAAGGCGGCAAAGACTCTTGCCAGGTACCAACATATATGAAACTTAAACCTTATCAATAATCTCCATCAAAAAGTGTAAACACAAGACTCTATCTTTAACCCATTCCTACCATTTGTTTTGACTGAGATACATCGTCATCTTTTTTAGTGTTTTGCATTTAGTGCCCTTTCGATAAACACTCATTTTCAGAATTCAATGTATTTTTGTATTTTTGTAACACTCACTCGATGTAAAAGCGCATGTAGGTGGTGTATGCTAACAGAAGTGACAAATGCACAGGGTCACTTTTTTCAACAGCTTACAGACGACTTCCACACTTTGGACACAACATCACTCCACTTGTGTTTTCAACGTACATACTTTAGCCGTTAGCATATGCACGAATTCAATGACACTTTTGATATTCTTTCATCAAAAATAAGAAACAATATCCATTGAAATTTACGACACTGTGTGTTGCGACGGCCTCTACGTTAGAATTGTTCAGAGGATAGGAGTAACGACAATTTAAACAGGCTATTTATTAACTCAAGATAGTACTGCGTATTGCTGACTGAACACAGAACAAAAATAGGACACATTTTGTGTTATCTTGATGCCCAAGCTTTCAATAAAAAACATTGTTTATACGTATTAATTTCCGTTCGTGTATTTTACAGGGTGACAGTGGTGGCCCGCTGGTTACTAAATTTGACAACAAATGGCACCTGGTGGGTGTCGTGTCGTGGGGGTACGGTTGCGCTGACGCAGGTACATTTTCAGATCTTTTTAAGTAGGACACCTTACCCAGTGTCATTGACTAAGGATTTACATGTAATCGATGGCGTGAAATTAACAAAATTTCAATACGGATCGATACAGATAACTTCTATGGTGCCCACATATACATATGAGGGTGCGTATTACGTCATCTATGCCTGGCAGAACGTCCGCCCTCCCCCTCTAACCAGGTAGCTCCCAAACCACGTTAACGCATGCTGCTGTTGTCCCGACACGATTTTTATTATGAAAAATGTGGGTCGTGCTAAGTTTTCGGACAGATCTGATTGTTGCAGTACCCCAACAGGCGATTTTACTTTTTCGGCTGCTTCTGTGTCTATCAAGTTCTATGGTTAATTTCCACGAAATTCGGCAGATATGTTTCTATAGGAACAGGACGCACCTAATCATTTTCGGATAAATCTGACCTCTGCTGCGCCCCAAGTTACAGTGTCAGCTTCCGTAAAGTCAGTGTCGAACCACTAAGGATCGTAATTTTTGACTGGTGTTTCTGATAAATGCAACTAGCGTTGTGCCCCCTGGTGGCAGATTTGGTTTGACTTGCGTGTGTCGATATCTGACAATTCCCTTCATA
The DNA here is from genome assembly GCA_002633005.1 of Phoronis australis. Classification (NCBI taxonomy): domain Eukaryota; kingdom Metazoa; phylum Phoronida; family Phoronidae; genus Phoronis; species Phoronis australis. The sequence goes on along the minus strand of NMRA01000408.1, from coordinate 365,232 downwards.
ATTCTTTCAAAAAGGGGTACATGACCTCTGGTGTCCTTTGCAATAGATCAGTCGCGAGCAGGCCATAACAGAGTCAATAGTGCGCTGCTCTATTAAGTGGAGTAATTTTAGACTGGACTAATACCGTGGAGAACTTGTTTAGTGGCGGCATCTTTCTCTATGTGTCGTAAGTGCCGTCCACACTACGAGTTACCCTACGCCTGTAATTTGAAGAAATCTACCTATCTAGCAATCAAACGAAACACTTGTTAATTGACCTATCGCCAGGATTTTGAGTGACGGCTTAAGTTAACTGACGAATCAGAACGCAGCATTGGACTTGACACACCTTCGTTTCAAAGCCGCCATTTTACAAGACAAGCAACACGTTCGTTTGTCGAAATTTTGCAAAGGGGCGGAGCTTGTGATAGGTCGATTGTGATTAAGCAATGGGGGTCGACAGAACGAAAGTGAGACATTTCGGCACACGTGTGACAACTTATATTCCTTATCGATGTATGCTAACATTCTCTAGGTTTTTTGCCCCAGCGCAAGCCGTGACGATGTGGACGCAAGCCTGCAGACAAGGCGGAAATAATTACCATCTGCGCGCTTGCTCAGTTACACACATTTGTGTTTCTAATCCGTAATATTTGTCGCATGGTGTAGATTGCGTACATGTAGTGTGCACGCTCGGACACTAGGAAGACTATGAAAATAGATTCCAGTACCAGCTTGACCATTTTCAAACTTAGAGCCGCCAGTACATGTATAACATACACACCATCTTATGACCGAGCTCTGTCGAAGGACGTCAATCTTTGTCAATCACTAGGCACGTTGAGTTGGTGTCCAGTTCAGTTCCAGTTATAGTTGGACACATACTCGACTTCTGTGTGCAACAATGCCAGGTTCCACCAACTGTCTATTGCATGTGCGTGGGTCAAATGCTGCTTTACGTTTATTATCGTTGCTTCTTGTGGTATTTTTAATATTATCAACCAGTGTGACTTTGCGGTGATGAATATTAATGCCTAGTGTTGCTCTAGTTCGTAAATAGAGGGAGATATGGAAAAGGTCATTTCAGTCAAATTAAAACCACGCTCAATTTTACTGTGAGTACGCTCATTAAGTTATATTCATGTGATGATAATCCAGTAATGGTAACACTTTCTAGGTAACCCTGGCGTGTACGCACGTGTCACCAGCTTGAGAAGCTGGATTGACCGAGAGAGGAGGCGATATTCTACAAAGCAGAAGGAAATCAAAGGAAACGGAAAAGGAAATGGAAAAGGCAACGGCAAAGGAAACGGGAAAGGAAACGGGAAAGGAAACTGAAAAAGGAACGGACATGGAAGAAACAAGGAATGAAATTGCATAAATGACATTCTGAGTTTTGAATGAGAGTAACAACAAATCTATTCTTAAAGAAGCAATAAACTCGCGTCTTCTATCAACAAACAAATTTTGACTTAGGACATCTCGTGTTTTGAAATCAGTTTCAGGTGTTGCTTAGTAACTCAGGTTAGAAGTGATTTCTAGAATTGAGAACTGACAGGGCTTTAAAGTTTGTGAGTAACGGCCGGGTAGTTCCAGCCGTTAAGCAGTATGGTCGTCGGCGGAATTATGTGAGATTTTTGTAGCATACCTCAGTTCCAACAGAGGACAAGAACGCGATGACGTTGCTTCTGAGGTGCAAGTTGAAGTGTTTACATTAGAACACGGTATAACAGCTTTAGGTTAGTGGTGCTCGGTCGTGCAGTGTGAAAACTGGCGATTCGTGGCGGCTAACTTTTTGTCTAACTTTGGAAGTTTGCCACGAGTGAGATAATTTTGAAAAGTCAGCCAAAGTTATATCACTAAGCTCATTCGGGGGGGGCAGGGCAGAATATTATACAGGATTTTGCCCGTCAGATATTCGCACCCCCCGAACTCAGTGCCAAATGGAATGTGGGAGAATTTCAGGGGTTGCCACGGCCCCCTTGCCCCCCTCTCTAAATCCGCTACTGAGTTGTATGATTTCTGAAGATTTTTCACAGTACCTTCTGGACTTCTTCCAGAGACGGAAGTAAAGTCCTGCCGTTTAGTTTAGAGGCCGATTTTGAGGCCGTATGTCGCATAATTTTTCAAACATCCAGTAAGTACCACCATTATATGAGAAAACCAAACTTATCTTCATCAAATCACTGAGGTGTACGGCAGCGGTTTCCGATGAACATTTGAATATTTCTCCAAAACATTAATTAGAATACGAATTTTTCGAGCTCGGCTCCCATAAGTAATAAATTCGTGTACAACTATAACATGATTAATCTTTCCACCACTATGCCGTGTGATCAGTGATACCATTTAATTCAGCAGATTTCACCTGCGGGGCTGCTGATGTTTTTCAAGTACTTTGTGGGACATCTTGTGACATCTGTCCGATAACTTGGTGAGGTGTGGATTAGTCAACTACACGAATTTCTAATGTTTCGTTTGCTGGTAAATGGTGAGCTAAATGATCTTGTTGCAACAGAGTGGAGGTTCTAAGTGAGTTTTTCAAAGGGGCAAGTCATTGCCTAATTTTTTTTTTGATTTTTTACAGCAGCTGAACAAAAGGAATTCACTTTTCACTACATGACTTATAGCAGAGCAGTCTATACAGTTATACACACTTTACGTTGCATTTCGACCTGCTTGACTGATTTTAAACATTCTTAGAGCTCTTAACCGAAGACCCAAAAGCAAGATATGGTTAGCAATGTACTCACGAAAATGACCCTAATAAGATCAACGAACCGGCGGGGTTCTTGACCTACTGAAGGTTTATATGGTTTTCACGGTAAAGTAAGTCCTATCATGGTTAGGAAAGTTCTTGAGACCGGTTTAGTAAGTTTAAAGGTCTATTTCGTGTTTAGTCCGCTTAACAGGGCGAATTTCAGCTTTAACTTTTCTGGTTAGTAAAAAGTAACAATGTTTTGTCAAATGATTTTCAAACAATGCAAGTCAGCTGACCAACTAATGGGAGTGAAAAAGGATAGTCCTAAAATTTGAAAAGTGGATGCCAGGGCGCCATCATTAGTCTTATTTGGCATCTAGATTTTAACAAGATACATGTTGTTTGCGAATTTCAAGTCGATCGAGCGAAAAATTCCACAAGTAACGTGTGTACAAACAAAGAAACGATAAAAAATTACGACAGAGTAATAGACTTGGAGAAATTTTATTCCGTTAATTATGTAATAAGGTGTGACATATATAACAACATGGCCGAAAACTGGCGTTTTCTGCATGAGACAAAGAGAACTACACTCGTAATAGTGTTGTGAAATTAATGGAACAAAGAACATAAAAGGGCAGTTTATAGACAGGTAAATCTGACCTGATTGAGTTTTCAGGTTTCAAAATATTTTGCTCAAGTGTTATCGCCAGCTCCCGGCCATTTTTATCCACGAGGACCTCCAACCTTTCAATAACACATCTTCCGGTTAATACAAATTCCGCCAACGTAATACACCGTACCGCGAAGCCTTGATAGACCTCTTCTACACTTGCAAATGTTGCAACTGCTCAGGCTGCCGTAAGTTTTTATACTTAAAAGAGCGTATCAAAATATAAGAAACGACAATACCTTTGATAATTGAATTCATCTATACATTACCTTCAGAAACCGTTATTTCTGTGGCGTCATTAGAGAGGTTTCGCAAAGCGACGTGAATATGAATTATGACGCATGCGTAACTGCGAGTGCTAGTTCACGTTACAGTAACAAACCTGGGTTTCGCAACAGCTAAGTTTTTACGCGAACGTGAAAGTAAACGTGAAGAAAATAACTGAGCTCAGGGTGTCCAGTTATCGTAGTACCTATCCGCCAAATAAAAAAAAAATATATATATATATATATATATATGTATATGTATATGTATATGTATATGTATATGTTGAATGTGAAAACGTCGTTTCTACGAACTCCTGCGAACAATGGCATGTCTGACGCGGTATTATAAATGCATGGTAATTCACGTTCACGTCGCTTTGAGAAACCTCTCTATTAATGAGCAAGACACGTGAACAAACTATTAGGCATTGTTATAAAACAGTAGCAAGTCGACGATTACGTCAGCTTGTGCTGTTGTGAGCCTCTTTCTCAAACTTCTAAGAAATCCGCACGTCTCAGATGATCTTATCATTATCTAGGCACACATGGCTGCTAACTTACGGTAGTGTAGCACCTTTTCGACAAGTCTGTTCATTCTACACAATTTCTACATTGATTTTAACTCGGTCAAAACATATATTTTCTGAATATAGAAAGTCTGAAGAATTTGATTTTTGACTTTATACCAATGTGCCATTAACTGAGCAAAAAAGAAATTTACATTCATACATGTAGTAAAGCAACGGTATCAACAACTAAACATGATTAAATTTCGAAATTTCGTTAGATATGAATATTCAAAGTGAAATCTCAAAAACGCTGATATAGATTTCTAATTTATCATTTCATTTTCCTTTATGCAACTTCAATTTCTTTTCTAAAAATAACGAGTTCTATTCTTGATAGTTCCTAGTGCAAAAGGAGAACTTTTAAAAAATAATTTCTTTATATGCACAGCGTTTTGGGGAACGCTGCATAAAGCTTAGTATCTCAAACTTCCATAAGAATCCAACCAGTTATTTCTGAGATATGCTGTTTCGGATTTAAACAAATTAGGACATGTTTGTAGCCTCCTCCAAAAGATATTTAGCTGGGTGGACACTACTGACGCAGGCTTTGGACAATCTTGTGGAGGAAGCATGTTCGCATCGCGCACTCATAACCAAATTGAAGATGCTACGAGTTTTGCGTCTTATTTACGAGATCATGACAGGATTCTTATAATTGGAGGCGATACTCGATCCATCCATACACTGTAGGATATTAGCATTTTTGTGTTCATTTCTGTCAGCACAATAGTAATAAAATTCCATGATCAAAACTTTGGCGTTCTGGATCGTCTTTGAGGAGTACTCGGTTTCAATACAGAGTTGAAAGTTGGGTCTGGACTCGCTCTCTGCTCCATAATTGTTTTCACTTGCAACCTTACACCATCCCATTTTTCTATGTCCGACAGTTCTGCACCAAAACTACGCGCGACCATGCGTTTCTTCATCATTTTCTTCGTATGCTCTTTATGCGCGACAAGTAACTCGCTGAAATATAAAAATTGATGCAAATCATTTCAGGAACTGCTACTTATTTGCATAAAAAGTGCGACACGACATCAAATATTGCTTAACGTTTGTAACACCATACTCGTTACATTTGGTCAGTGGTGTAAAACGAGCGACACCCGGATGTTGTGACTAGAAAACTCACTCAAACGTTATGTCCCCGTTTCCGTCTGTGTCAAGTTGAGCCATAATTTTATCAACGGCATATTTGCTAATTGACGTCTGACGAATAGATTCAATCTGAAAATAAAAAAGGTATTGATTATAATTATAGTAAGCATAGAAACGTCGTTCTGGCCGCCAGCACGCAGTTGGCGTCGAGTAAATTACAAAACTGTTAGGTAGAGAGATACTGCCCTTGACCAGAGATATCAACATTGTAAAAAGGCAGCAACACTGAGGTGATCACTCGGTACTGTTAGGATGGCCAGTCGTGTACTTTTGTTTTAGAACGTCGTGACGTCTGAGGTAAAGTGAAGGAAGGGGGGTCGTTTTTGTGAAAGCACTGATCTTGTTCCAAATAATTAAAACTATAAAATTGGCATTGTCTTGTTTCGTACTAAGATTAGAAGTGATTGTTGTAAATTAGACTTGAAATATTAACGTTAGCTATCCTTTGGGACTAGGCTCTGAGTTCACAGACTTGTCATTTTATGCTCTACAGGAATATGGATGAAAAATAAAAATATGCAGTTTCCACAATGGGTCGCTAGATGAGGCTACATTACAATTTACCTTGAATGTATATGCGCGTATTAGGTCCATGCATTTACAATGTATATTGGAAGCTGTGACTAAAAATGCTGATTAAGACATATGGGCACCCCATCTGTTATTTAAAATATTATGTGATATTTACCTCGCCGCATGTGGTGAAGAACTTTGCGAATAATGTAACGGGCTAGCGTAATACGCCTTGTCTTACCTCATGCACATGTATTTAGTTTGCAAGCTTAACTTTAGACTCCTTTTTGTTTATCAGTTGAAAAATGCCCCCACCCCTAAAATTCACCCAGATTCCAGCTGTTCCGGGGTGCGAATATCTGACAGGCAAAACCATGTCTAATATTCTGCCCTTCCCCCACTAAAAAACCTGGTTTTGTCCCTACTTTTAATAATGTACTAGCATTCTTCTTACTTTACGAATAGGTAGTTTAAAAAATAATTACCTACAAGAAATGTGCGATGTGCCTGTACGAAGGATACCTACCTGCGTACATAAACGGAACTTATGTGCATGCGTCTTTATGCAAAACACCTGAGTAAAGAATTTACTTTGGAAAACGCGCTATTTGTAACACATGTTTTTACCGAAAGTATTTGCAATAGAACCCACCTCATCAAAGCCGTTTATGAGCTCTTCTCGACTTATTCTGGAATTTTTATCCTTGTCAATGCGATTGAAGAAGTCGATGAGACGAAACCCGTTGAATTTGATGTGTTCAAACAGTAGTAGAAGTGGGTCGCTGGGTGTTTCTACGATCTCGTAAATCTTTTTAGCCGGGTCTTTCTGCGACAAAACTTTGCCAAAATTGATGTCAATGTCGGGCCTCTTGTCCTTGACCCTGTGCAAAACTTCCATGAACTCGTCATCTACTGTGATATCCTACAGATGGAGGATAGAAATTCTATTCGATGCTAATGAATTCGCGCATGCGTACAACACACAAATTGAAATAAAATCTTATTTATTTTATAACATATTTTAGTGATAGACCGATTGATGCATAGACTTGTGTTGTTGTAACTTGCGTGGTTGTTGACAAAATCTCCGAATGTTCTAATCTGCCAACAGTGGTGAAGCAGTCCTCATCTACACCGACATAATCTCAAGCCCAACTTAAAGAGGCCTGGAAGGCGATAAACGCACTGAGTTGCAATATTGAAAGTGCTTCTCTGCCACTGAAATATAATTCATTCGACCTGCTCACCAGGTATTTCTAGGGTTTGTACGTAAATATTTTTAATTTCTGTTGATATCAAAGCATTTTCTTTTAGTTTCAAATTTCAAAAAACGATCTGTCAACTGCTGATTTTTCAACAACAAGGCAAAGCACGTTTCTTTATTTAGTATGGCAAGACATAGACGTAGCACATTTCCCCTATATGGAAAATGTGACCTTTGACCTCAGGCGACTTCAAGCATCTGACTGCGAGTGCATGCGCGCATTTATTATTATAAGTGGGAGGGAGATTACAAAATCTGTGGTATCCACAGTTTTTCTTTCGCGACTAATTCAAAAACCCTGAATTTTGTATTTTTTCTGGAAATTTCCTCACAGGGGAAAGTAAATTACTCTGTATTAGACGTTGCGAGATGGTACTTTCGTCAGAAATTGTTTAAGATATTTTGACGAGCCTTCGTGTTCCATGTAACATTTTGCTGTTACTATCTTATCATGATTGCAAGCTACTACTACATATGGTGAGTCCATTATGGCTACTATACTGAGTAGTGCTGCTGCTTCTGCTGCTGCTGCTGCTGCTGCTGCTGCTGCTGCTGCTGCTGCTGCTGCTGCTGCTGCTGCTGCTGCTGCTGCTGCTGCTGCTGCTGCTAGTGCTGCTGCTGCTGCTGCTGCTGCTGCTGATGATGATGATGATGATGATGATGATGATGATGATGATGATAACGCCGCCGTCGCTGCCGCTGCCGCTGATTTGCTCTGCTGATGCTGACGGTGCTGATGCCGCCGCCGTTCAAGCTTGTTTACTACTACAATAACTACTGATATATCACTGACAGCTTTTAGCATTAATACTTCAGTGTGACTGACCGATATATCAACACTTTCCAGCCCAATTTGTGCCGAGTTGATGATAACATGAAGCAACGCTGTAGCACCATTCTTCAAAATCGGATTGTTCCGCATCTAAAAACAACATGAAGTTTGCAGGATGTTATAACTGAAGAACAAGTTCACAAGCACTCCCGACGGTCAAAATGTAATAAATTGAAAGTGATATCACCACCGAGCGAAGTTCAACTCACTAACCACTGCATATAGGCAGTGTTTCAAGAATGAATAAATATGGTTCTGAACCAGTGCACAGTTAGTCGAGGCTCAGAATGCATCAGTGAATGAGATACTGCAGATGCGTTTTTACAACCAAAATCCATGGCACATTTTTATAAAAATGTTATAATTTCTAATACTGAAAAGCAAAACTGTGCAACAATGGCATGAACCAAGCTTTTCACATTGTCAAATACATGGGGCCAGGCGCCGGCATTCCGATAGGTTTCATCATGAACATTTGCTCTTTCGAAATTCTGGTTCCTCCCACTAACGACATCCCAAATCCACCAGAGAAAAATCACGCTAAACTGCCTGGTTTTAGGAACAGGGAACCATTTAGGCTACGAGGCGAAGCTAAGATGGAGGTAGATAGCATATGAACCTTTAAAAATTTCAACGTTGAGTTCTTGCTTAAACCCCTGAGTAACTGCATGAATCCCTCGAACGTTATCCGATTGGCGCTTAAATTCAGTTCCGCCAGCCGTCCATTTTCAGCCAGAGCCGCACCGATAGCAAGTGCACCCTCTTCTCCAAACCCGTTCCATTCTAGGTTAAGTTTCACCAATCCAGAGTTCAGCTAAAATAAAGCAAAGGCGGGGAATTTTTTGAAGACAAATGTCATATACCAGACATTGAAAGATAAACAAGTCCCAGACTGAGTCACTACATGAAATTCAGGATGGTGTTGTGCTACGTGTTTCACAGGTAGTATATAACAAATACTCAATGTCAAAACTAAATGGAGGTCAAGGGCAAAATGGAACTACCAGAAATCCACGGATCACGTATACAAAGAACATATTTTTTATTATCCATTGAGTGATCATATGACAGTAGTTTAAATTACAGAATAAGAACAACCATTACACTTTGAAATCAACACTGCTCCAGTTACGTTGACAGCCTAATTTTGAAACCAAGATGGCCTACAAGACGTTACCGAGTACTACACATATTCCTTGAAAAATCTTTGCAATAACTTGAACAGTCAGCATGCGCGCACCCAGCCTTTAATATGGGGGGCTCCAATTTCTGACGATGTGGACATTTGGCAGACAAAAAAGCGGGAG
>NMRA01000408.1:339907-355807 GCA_002633005.1 Phoronis australis | reverse complement strand
CCCCCCCCCCCCAACCTCCCGGGTGCGCGCATGGTCAGGCAGAGTTTCCAGTGTTTAGATAACCGTATACTGATGAATCCGTTATTCATTCTTCACTGTCAATCCAGCTAACTATGATGAATATTAGCTCCATTTCCAGAATGTTCAGAATACATCAGAATGCCCCCCCCCCACCCCTCTGAGAGCAGCTTTAGAATTTAATGTTATAAATGGGCTTCGACTTGGTCATCCCAGCCATTAAAAGTATTCGCTGGTGTTCTTTAAAACCAACGCACCTGCAATGCCTTGCAAATGGCCACAGCACCTGTCTTGCGTAGGTGGTTCCAGCCGATATCCAGCACTTCTAATGTATTGTTTTCCACTAAAGTAGAAAACGTGAATTATTAGACTTTTCATGTTGTCGTATGGAAGTTGCAAGGTACATGTATTGTTTAACTTGTGAGATCCATGCGACGGACGTAAGCACGTCGCATGGTTATCGCATATCGGACACTACCATTGTTTTCCTTTGTTGGACATAACAACACAGGTCGCATGGATATCGTACCTTGGGCACATATCAGCCTGTTACCGATAAATGCTTGCCATTATCTTTATTACAAGAAAAAAAAAACAAAGTGAACAATGGATACGTCTATCTATCTATCTATCTCTATGCGACGAACATGCGACCTAGTTTCCTATGGGTATCTATGGCGCGGATCCAGGAAAGTTACCAGTGGCATGTCTGACACTTAGGGACATATGGAGCACTCTATGCTTCTATGCTGCACTTATTCAAAGGTGTACGAGGGGAAAGGTACCCCTGGGCGCGCTCCGGTTCCGCGTCAAAAAACAAGTCAAGATATCCAACTCTCAGGGACCACCTATTATTGTATATGGAAATGTGCGGAAATTTCAGGGCTGCGTTCAGTAGAATACATTAGCTTACACTATACCTGCGCCGCAAAATCTCCGACCTTCACTTGAGGAACGGGAACAGTGAATTATAATTTAAAAAGTTCCCATAATTCATTAATTCTATCCCATAACTCAACATTCTCACTTCACCAACCAGTCACTTTAATAGCCGCCATTTTGCTAGGTTATGCCATAAAACAGTAGACTGTATAGACTTCTATGGTTACACTAATTAGAAGTCTTGAGCATACTCGAGAATGACTCGCGTTTCACTCGCGTGATTTTGTGTGGCGTTGCGTTTATCGCAAGAAACTTGGTCTACGGAACGCTAACCCTTTTATTTCTGTACGTCATACGCGTCACCTTCTTTTCCCGAGAAGAAATTCGGGTTTTAATCGAATATTTCTCCAATGGGAAAATAACATGTGATTATCTGAAATTTCTGCACCATCCGAGGCAGAAGATCAGGTATTTTTGGAATACGCCAAGGGCGTGACTTACCTATTCCATGGTATAACAGCTGTCCGCCAATTTCATTGAACGCGTTGTGGCTTAGATCAAGTTCTTTTAGGTTAGTGTTTTTCTTAAAAATCAAACAAAACATAATATAGAATACAGTGAAAAATATACTATCTGTAGAAAAGTTCGTTTTGCTGTTAGTTAAAATTGCGTTTCTTCCTGTTTAGATGGTTAAAAAATCGAATTGGGCCTTTTACTCTTACAAAATCATAATATTCCTGACCTCATATGATTACATTTCCGTTACCTAGTCACATGCAAACTGCGTGCTAACGAAATTTTCGAATTCGAAATTTTAGTGTTGGTTAACCCCAGTAAAGTCTTTTCGAGTCATTGATGGTTTCAAAGTTCGTGTTGGAGAGAGAAATAGAATCCTAAGAAATATTATAAATCTGCTTTATGAGTTTAAAGGGCCGGTTATACAGGGCAAAATGCAGCTTTAAACATAATTACATTTGCGATGATTATTAGAAGAACTACAGCGGAATTGTGTTCAAAATAACTATCGGAAAGGTGCACTGTTTAATACTAAAATATGTTTTTGAAAAAAAAAATTCAGATGCCAGAGCTTGCTATCCAGTCCGTGGTGCTGAGATTTGATGTATACTACAGAACTCTTGATTTATACTATCGAACTCTAGTTGTATTATGTACATACTACAGAACTCCGATGTACACTATGGAACTCAAGTTGTATGTAGAGTACATGTATACTGCAGAACTCTGATGTATTCTACGGAGCTCCACATAAAGCGCCCATAAACACTCCTTGCATCAAAACAAATGTTGAATTTGGCCAGTAACGGTTACAAAATTGGCTTCATCTTGGAAGAAGAGGATAACTCCCCAAAATCATGACATTTTGACACTCTTCCTACTGGCCAATGCCCTGAACGGTCGGTTTGTTGGTGGCAATCATTTTCCATCACCATGTGGGAAAATTTAACATAAATTTTGCGTGTCTGTGTAACCGTGTTTATATTTTTTGTATCATGTGTCGTAAGTAATTATTGCGAGCGCATAGAAGCGCGGCGCACTGTCAGATTGCCTGGAGGAGCTTACTTCCAAGATTTCACTGAAGTATACTGCGTCGTTCTCGCTGAAACCATTCCCTACAACAGAAGCATAAATGACTTCAAGTTTTGTAGTTTTGTCGATTTCAAAACAACGTAATCACAAGGTTTTCAACGATCGACGATCAGCCAGCGCAATACAACCAAATCCTTCAAAAAAGCTTTTACTTACAGACGGCACCTCACAAAATTGTTTCATGTCATAAAACGTCAGTTCTAGACTTGTAACTCAAGACTTTAAAGCTGCGATATGAATGCTCAGATGGTGTTCATGGATGCCGTTCTAAGCTCTCATGATGTGCCCTTGTTGAAAATTGTTAAAAAATCACGGCATGCGCGATCTTGTTAACCCAATAAAAACTGTCATTCTCCCATTCAAATGCTGCACAAAAAGCCCGACAATCAATTGAAATAAATATGAACATTGCCGCACTTGATTCCCTTTAGCGGATTCCGCCGGGCCAAAAGGCTCAGACATGTGTTTGGCCTGTAACATTGTGCGTCAGAAGTCGTTATCGAGAACCGATTCGATGTCTTTTATCGTAATCTATTTTGCCCGGGGTACGCCACGAGCTATGTTGCAGAGTAAAACAAGAGGAGGATTGCGAATATTTGTCATTTATTATGACGTAATAGATAAAACTAACTAAGACTCTGCAAGATGGGCATGCACAAAACGCCCACCGGCGTGTACAATGAATAGCCCTGCAAGAGGGAACAAAACAAAAGAACTGCCTGAAGGGCTTAAAGGAAAAGTACGGAACATGAACACAAAACTTGAAAAAACCTAACAGGAAATGTATACGAGCAAAGAGAAAGTGGAACCGCCACCCGGGATGGGGGGTGGGGAAAAAATGAAGAGAACGAACGTAGGTCTTGTAGACGACGAGGTAGGTGGCTGAATGAGAGACCACGTTGAACAGAACAAAGGAAATATGGGCGACCAATCAGGAGTCGCGTAGAGAAACGTATGAATACAAAAGTAGGCCCTAGAGGCTATAAATAGAGATGAGTAATGCAAACTAAACCCTAAGGACTGGTCTCAAAATAAAGAGACAAGTGTCAAAATAATGACGATAAATGCATTTAACAAGTTAAATTTAATTTATCGTAATCTATTTTGCCCGGGGTACGCCACGAGCTATGTTGCAGAGTAAAACAAGAGGAGGATTGGGAATATTTGTCATTTATTATGACGTAATAGATAAAACTAACTAAGACTCTGCAACATGGGCATGCACAAAACGCCATAATGGCAGCACGGGAATGCTGACATCGCCCATAGGTTGTCTGAACGGTGCAACGGGCGAACTGAATCGAGTGCAACGCTGAGGTTGTCACGTGATCCTGCCGTACGCTAATTACCTGCAAGATTTAGGTGTGTAATTGTTGTGTTGATCAGCATCACGTGACTGAATATTCTAGCACCCTGACTTCCGAGACTATTTTCTGCTAAATTCTGAAAAAGAATCAGTTCAAAACAAGTTGGCAGAGAACATTCATAACAGGACTAATTATAGTTCAGAAACCCGCACTGAATGCTTACGACGAGCGTGATCATGAGTTGGGGCTGAATGGTCACAATGAAATCAGTGGGTCCTAAATAAGCACGATTCAACAATGAAGATTCACACTAAAGTCAAAGAAAGGCTAACATTCTCCTAATCGTTGGTCTATATTAATCAAGTACACGACTCGTAAAACTTGTTTTCAAGGGGTGGAAACTATTCCATGACCACATGCAGAGACCAAACTCCAGACCCAGAATTGGGTCGGGATAAGGGATATCTGGCAGGTTACGTTCCGTAAATATTCTGCCCATTTGTGTCTGCGTATACTGGCAGATGCTATGTTTTTTTAACTTAATCTTGATTATGAAGACCTCTTCTAGTTACGAAATTTCCCAGTAATAAGTCTAGAAATTGAGCCATTTTTAACGAAACGAGGGACCTCGAGAATTTGACTTATAATTTACTCTCGGTGTTGACTTAGTAATGAAAACAAAATAGCATTAAAAAGGACAACCAGTGTTTGCATAAGTGCATAATTTGGTGAAGTAGTTTAGGACCTTAGCCGAATCCCCATTTGGGTCTATTAGTCATCTGGAACTGGGGATCAGGGGATCGAGACCAGAATTTAATGGCGCGGTCATGAAATTGTCTCCACCACTTGATGTTTGTCTAATCAATTTGTTGGCTTTCAGACTTAAAGCAGGATACCGAAAAGGTAAACAGAATTCTTTTTTCGCTAATTCTCGTCCGCTCCGGCATTGACGTGAAGATATCACATGCAATCTTGTAGTAACGATGACTATATTTGTGAATACACGTAAAGAATCAATTTAAAATCAATACCATTACGTCAGAAGATGGTAATAAAAAAAAAACATGTAGCAAGTCAAAGGTCGCAATTTGTCGTTTCCGTTGATATCGCAAGATACAAAGAAACACTTAAACTCATGGAAGCGAAATGTTATACTTGTCGTATTGCTCCTTTCCAAATTAACTATTTACACTGTTTAAACTTGGTCAACAATCTAGATTATCCCCCTGAGAACACGGCTCATGGACAGCAAAACAAATTGCACGAGGTCTTCGTAGGAACTAGAATCTGATGGCAAGAGTAAAATATCGATATAATATAAGAGTTATTAGCAAATAACTCGTACACCTAGTAATCCGTCGATATATGGATGGTGTTTTATTATTAATAACTAACAGTATTGTGAAAATGTACCACTCCAGAACCATCTTCAGTTAACCACTTGATAGGCGAATGAAGGGATAGAAATAACTTGACTTGGATATTTGGGTATAACGATTAACGCAAATACTTTTTTGTAAATCCAGGATCAATTGCAGGGACAGTTTTAAGAAAAGAGACTAAAGCCTTAAAGTGCTATTATAGGCAAGAAAATGATTTGGTGACAGCAGCTCTGACACGTCAGTCTTCGAGTTCGCAGCCAAATGCTGTGCCGACGAGCATTACGAATGGTAGAGCATTAAGCGTATTTTAGATAAAGTCACCGGGCTTGATCACTACGGACATATTGTTTCATAGGTCCGGTCAAAGCTAATAACTTCAAAATTCTCCCATCCAACAGTAATCGCAAAAATGCGTTATTTGGTCGTAAAAACGATAACAGAGAGATTTCTCAGGCGCTATGTTACAGGATATCGATTACCCAATGAATGCTTTGTTTGGTTTCACCCAAAACTGGTTCTGTTAACTGCTATTTTTCAAATATAACTTTTCTTGAGATACAAAATCATAGTTCAAGTTAAAACGCTACGTCATTGTAACACTTGTAGTTCAAGATAAAGCGCAATATTTCTTCACAGTCGTCGTTTACCGGATTGGCAGATTTTGTAAGAATTGTTCAAGCTTGTTCAGAACGTTTGAGATTTGACGAGGGTTACACAGCCTTAGTTGGTTTCAGATGTTAAGGTCTACTATTATAGTTGTTAAATATGTTAAAACAGGGTTGTGTGTCCTTTAAATCTTCCCTACATACAAAATCCGTACCCAACAACACGATATACGGGAATTCCGTATGACATCTACTCACCAAGTGTGTTAGTGTAATATTTTCAGTCAACATCTCCGCCAGGTAGGAGCCCCCTAACGAACCGATGCCATTGTCTTCCAGATTCAAACATTGTACCTTCATGTCTTTCTAAAACCCATAAAAATGAATGTATTGACAACATCTAAAATAACTGTATTCTTTTTCAAGCTTACATCTAAAACTTAGAATATTTTCTGCTGGCACGCCCGGACCCCTTGCTAGGGTGTAGACTATACTACTGACTGCGTAGAAAATCAGAAATTTGAAGGACTGCGTGAATTAATAAACGGACAAATCTGATCATCAATGTGTACGGTCAGTAATAAAAGTGAAATAAATTTTCAAAGCGACATACATACTCGGGCACATTTTCGCATCGTCTTCATATTGTATTTTTGTTTGCACTTACCACCAGAGATACGGCTACAGGTTTGATTCCAGTATCGCCAATGGAGCAATTCTTGAGAGAAATTTTGGAATTCCCCGTGTGTTTGTAATACTGGGAGAGGGGCATGGCGCCGTAGTGGTCGCACGCCTTCAAGTAAAGTTGTTTCGTCGTCTGCTTCACGTTTGCACTTTTCCGCTCTTCGGGTTCAATTTGCAGATCATCTGTTCAAGTAAACTTAACAGTATCATATTTTTTCAAGATAATTTGATACAATTTTCTAACACTTTGTTAAGGTATTTGCGGTGACAACATAATTATGAAAAAATAGTCATAGGAAGATTATTATTTAGTTTAATCGAGAACTTGTGGGTCATTTTACTCACAACTGCGGAAAACGGGACGATTTTTATCCTCAAAATGACAGACACCTAATTTTAATATCCTTTATTGTAATACGATCACCACGTTTTCAATCATAAGCTAAAAAAAATTGCTAACCATTATCGTGATGACGTGGTTGGTAATTAGGTTTCAGGCATACATGAATTGAGGGTCTGACACTCTTTTCCCAACACAAAGGTACCCTTCGCTACGTTAGCTTTCAACAATGGACTGCCATGTTCTAAGTCTTTTCTATATCATCAGCTACCATCATGAATCTAATCCTCTGAATCATTAACTTCCACCTTAATTGTGCTGTTTTTAAAACTTCTAAACTTTCAACGACAAAGACATCTTATACAACCAGGTTATCGCGCTGACCATTGCTCTCAACGGTGGAGTAAATTGTCAAACGCTCGATTGCCTGTTCATCGATTTCCTTAGTACTTGTGTACCACATATAAGGCCTGTAGATACATGTTGAAGGTAACAGGCTACCTTCGTTATCAGTGATCGACTTTTCAATAATTGTTCAAGTATTAATATCAGACTAAAAAACTATATACTTTAGAAAATCCTTGATATCCGTGGAATTTTATTGTGTACTCAAAAACAACGCCCGTATTGTTATAACCAAATGATAGCGCTTTTTCCACTAAGACGATCTTTTCTTACGAAGTTTGCAAATTTTGTTTCTTATAAGGTTCGAACTTCTGTCTGGGATCTCATTGTAGCCCGAGAACTCGACTGTTAAAAATGACGACTTCCATGGACGTTGCCATTCATTTTGTCTGACTATAAGGCCTTCAAATGAAATCCATGACACGCTTCAGTGGCTAACAGAATAAAGATATAGAGTTTGCAAGTTCCATGCGAATTCAAGACTAACAGTGACATGACTATAAACATCCCGGCATTATTATTATGCATATAATAACATTCTGTGATCATAAAGGATTATAGAAATGGATAGTTTTATGGCACTACTATTAAATTTGCATTTCGCACTGTTAGCTAGCTAAAAACGAATTAACTAATGTGACTCTTATTCTCACAAAAATGGCCTCGTAATATCGAAGATGTGTAACTTTTTACAGCCAGATTCCGTAATAAAGGGTTTTTTTCCGAAAAGAAAGGGTTCACTGTTTGGGTTGAAATTCTGCAAAAGGGTTCAGTTTGCAACTGAACTCCATAGAAGGTTGTTACACGTGTAGGAGTTTGCAACGTTAAAAGAATGCAGTGTTCAAATCTCAATGAACATTATTTCGGGAAACCCCCGTTGAAAGGGCGACTTTTTCATAGATCCTCTCAACAACTGGGTCTCCTTCTATCGTGTTTACTCTATACAAGGGTGGGATTTCATCAAACCATCTTGTTCCCCAACCTCGAGAACGCGGTCATGGTTACAGACGACAACGAATTCAATCATAATTTACACTGTAATTTTACGGCGTAATAATTAATTTGCGCTCGTAACTAGGAGCAAAATTTTACCCATCATACTCACCAGCGCAGGTCGTGACAGTAGCTAAATCTAAATGCAAAGATTTGATTAACATTTTATTATCACATACCGTCTGATTGATCGGAGTTAAAGTCTTCGTATGCACTGTCGCGATGAGCCATCCTGTGAAGAACTTCCATGTCACCTGACAAGTACAAACTACATACAAGTCACGTGAGCCTAGACGTTATATAGATGTAACAAACGATGAACGTTGTCGTGTTTTCTGTTGGCGGTTATACCATGTTTCTGAAATATTCAGCCCAATCGCGGACTTTCTTTGCTCATCGTCCGGCTTAATTTTAAAGAGGTTTGACAATGCAATTTGAGTAAATTAGTAGACCCTATAATTGAAGTATAAATAACTTATGAAGTAGTAGTGCGCATTGAAGATAACGCGTGTGCCATTAATAATTAAGTAAAACCAATTGCGCTTTACGAATCGTGAACGAAACGGTCAGAATAGAAATGCAAACGCGCAAAACAATTATGTTTCGCTACTTCTTGGTTACAAAAGCGAACTGGCAGTGACCTATAAACATATCTGCCACCATGTTACCGCAGGGTGATTATGTTTTTGTTTTAATTTGCTATATGCTACTGTAGTGTCTTAAAAATCGTNATCCCTTTCGTAATCGGACGGCAGAAAGTGCTTGCCACACACACGGTAATTCTCCACTGCTTTGTACGTTGCGTGGACGGGTAACGCTGCGTTCTTCACACGAACGAGCCAAGTACGGCGAAGTGTGTCATCCATCGGAAAGCGATGCAAAGGCACTCCCAAAGCGCGCGTGAGCCGATAATTACTACATCCCGGTACGCAGCAACAGTGTGGCATGTTGACTGACTAGTAAATGAAAGCGAACAACGACGGAACTTAACACAACCGAGGTAGAACAATGACTGACTCGGCAGCTCTCACAGTCAGACTATGTGAAAAGAAATTGGCGGGAAGCGCTTGCCTCCTAAAACGTCACTTCCGGAAAAGCGGACGAATAATTAATAAAATTACGAAAAGCTGTAATTAAGTGAAAAATATATGTCTAGGATAACCAACCAACCTTATTTTAGCTCAAAATGACATGGAAAAAGGTTGCCTTCGCCTTTAACAATTGCACAACAATGTGACGATCTTTTACAGAGCTGATCGCCATCTCATTGAGGCATTTTCGTTTTTTGAACGAGTAAAGGTCGCGGACGATATTTACAACGACCTCCGTGAAAGCGACTAAGAGAGAGCAGTCATCCTTTTACAGGACTGTGTTGGACGTTTTCCTCTATGTTTTTTAAATTCAGATTCGGATTCGTCTTCATATTAACTCTTATTTTTAAGCAATGAAAGAACACGGTTGCAGCCTTTGTGGTAAAAGTTTCGACACGTCTCGAAAGCTACAAAGACATCGATTCGGTAAGGATTCATGGGGGAATATGGACCTGCAAATTTTTTAACGTGTCGTTCACACGAAGGGACAATCTCACGAGACATTGACATGGCCCAAACCAGTATACCAAGTACGCTGCGTCTGTTCCGGAATTCCCGACCATAGTAGGACACGTCCCTCGCAAGATCAGCAAAACTTTTGCGTTCTTTTTGAAGTACGACGGAAGTTTGAAGTGTATAGTCACGGCCAAATACTGACATAGCGACGAGGCTCGTGGTCTGCAAATTCAGCGCACAATGATTTTTTCAGGACGTTACTTTAGAATTTTAGAACTGTAGGTAAGGCATTTTCGCATGTACACGGCGTTCATGGACTGGGGGACTCGTATTTTAGCAGTCTAAAAACGCGTGGGGACGCTTACAGGGCATGGGCGCTTATTAGGGTGAATAAGAAATGTTATTTTAATACGATTTCTTCTGGAAAACTCCGTCTATACGTGTAACTGTTTTGGCGGATATCTTTCATATCTTTTTGGCCATCGGGAACAATTTTGTTTTCAATTGGCCCGCTTCAGCCGGAACAATTTTGTTTCCAGTTGAATCCGTAAAATCTACAACATGATCGACTGAAGATCCGGGAAGTGGGAAAGTTTGGGGTAGTTGGAGAGCTGGTGTGGGGTGGCATAGGAAGAGAAGAATAGATGGGATTGTTCTAAAACCCCTTCGACCCCTTGATCCTCTCGACCCAAGACCTCCTCGACCCACAACCCCCACGACCCACAACCCCCTGGACCCAGGGACTGCGGCAATAGATGTATCTTCGCTTTTCACACATTTCATAATCATATTACTTGTACGTCGCCGAGTGACTTTCCCATAAGTCTTACCTATAATAAAATTGTCATCAATGATATGATCTGAACCCATGGCCCACAAAAATTACATGTATTCCTAGAAAATGTTAACAAATTTCTTCCCACGATAAAGTTCACTCATGACATTCCTCAAAAAAATCTAATTTTTAGATGACACTGTCATCCTTAGCCATGATAAACTAGGAACGGACTTATTCTGTAAAGAAACTGACAAACACCAATATCTGCCACATCACTCAAGGACATGGCATCCCTTTCACTGTAAGAAAAACTTTCTATATAGCCTTGCACTTAGAATCCGACGCATTGTTCAGAAAAAACTGCCTTTAACTACCGCTTAAAAGCACTCAAGCATTACTTACTTCAACGTCATTTCCCCTTACAACTTATACACAAATAGTTTGACAAAATCCGCTCAATCGCAGGAAATGAATCTTTAAGAACTAAAACGAAAGACCTCAATACTAATTATAGAATACCTTTCATAACCATGCTCAATTCATGCTTAAACGGAATTAGCCACGTCTTCAGAAAACATCTTTCCACTCTGCGTATTTCCCCTCAAATGAAAAAGCAATTTCCTCATACACCAATAATTTCTTGGAGAAAATATCAAAGTTTAAATAATTATTCAGTTGGAGCAAACAGGGACACTAAAAACCAAACTGACAAACATATTTGCAACACACAATATAACAAATCTAGATGCAAAATGCGTAACTTTATCAACGACAATACTTTCTTCCAGTCTTCTCAAATCAATGGAAACTTCGAAATAAAACATTATTCTGAAAACTGCACGACCAACAATGTCAAATACATAGTAACATGTAGACATTGTTCCGTCCAATACGTAGGACAAACTCAACATAATCCACAAACTCGGTTTCGCAACCATAGATTTAGCATAACACATAAAAAACATACCTGATACTATACGTATCAATTCCAAAAACCATAATCTACAAGATCTTTCTGTACAAATAATAGAAAAACTTCAGTAACCCAGTACCCCTCACAGTCTCAAAAGAGAACAATTTGTACAGATAAGCTTAACACATTTGAAACCGATGGATTAAACAATAAAGACTTCTTAAATTTTATGATCGACATACGTCCCGAATAATAAATAAATGATACGTGCGTCGCAAGCTCGTTACCAGAGATGAAAAGGAGACCGAGGTAGGCGATATAAGGTCATTTATTATGACTAGTACAATTGCAATAAAATGAATACAGGTAAATACTATATAATAGGTAATCTCTGGTAATATGGGCAATAAAAAGCGCCACAAGAGATGTTGTAAGACAGCTATGCCCATCCGCACACGTTTGGCATTTTCTACTCTACTTTTGTGCGAACTCAAGATAAGTGTCTATTATTTTATGCTCGAGTATATAATGACTTACGTGGATAATTTTTTAGTCCTAGTTTGCAGTTGATAAACCCAAGATCAAAGCTAAAAGTTTGAGTCTGAACTCGAAATTTCGAGTTTTTACTCGAGTTTTTAGTACGAACATTAGGGTCTTCAAGTGCAAACTTGAACTAGGAGCTCATATGCGTAAACTATAATGTATTCGAGCACAGACTAATAACCACTTATCTTGAGTTCGCAAGAAGTAACAGAGAAGTGACCAAAAGTAATTTCGAGTTCGTTTGGAGTACAAAAATTAGATTCCGGGCCCAGATGTCATTTGTCATATCGTGTTTAATTTTATTCTATTTCTAGACTGGTTCTGTTGACAAAGGATATGATTATATCCGAAACTTTCAGTTTTAATTACATACATTTATTCTACATTTCGTCAAACAATAGTATCCTTCAGAGGATCTGGATCAACTCATTTAGTTTCAGATTTATTTTCTATGTTATAAATTGTAACAACTTGTTATTTGTAAGGAGAGGCCTAACAACGTAAAATGTAACTGTTAATTGTTACGGCGTATCATACATGGACTACGCCACTTGACGCTGCATTTTGCATTGTATCAGTATTTGGCTAAAAACAAAATCGTATTCGGTCTTTCACTCGCATGAAGTCGATCGTTCTCATAATACTCCTTGTCGTGGCAGGATTCTACGTCCGTAAGCAATCGTAAATCACCAGCTATTCAAGAAAACGCTTCAGACTCATTAGAATTGCGAATTTGAAAAAGCGCATCATTACGTTTAAGATGAGTAATTTTGTAAAGCATGTGACATCAAGGAATGTCCATCCGACATCATGTTGTGATAATAAAAGACCTAGTAATTCGACTTTTGTTCTTTAACCAGCTAAACATGGCGAGATGTAGCTTTAAATTGAACAACCCTGAACATACATTAGGGATTAACAAGATTTGCTTCAATTGATAACCTGTCTATGTTTCCTTCGGTTTCACTCGAGCTTTATAACTTTCACCGTATGTCGAATTCGCTTTTCAGTTTAACTTTAAGCTCAAGCGCGCGATTCTTACCTTAGATTCGCAGTTTTTCTGCATGTGTTTATAGCCTTGAAACAAAATTTGGTAGAAAGGCCTAACCACACACATGCATATCACTCAAGAATGGCACTTTCAGAGACGTCGGTCAGATAGTTCAAGTGGTGAAGTTCCATTGCGCAACGGCTTTTGAGGTAACAGCCCCTGGGCTAGAGCAAGCGGTTAGGCTCACTGGGCCTATTTACTCAAAATAAAGGCAACTTGTAAAGTATCACGGCTTACACAACGTGAGGCAAGTGCACAAAGGAAATCACGAGTTATGTATCAATCTCAGTAGAATACTGGTTGGCTGAACACCTATTGAACGGAAACTAGTTTGTTACCACGCTCCGCTAATTGTCATAGTAATGCCTCGCCCACGGGGAGTCAAAAGGGTAGTTTACCAGTTCACATTTTCAGAGAAGACGAGCTAATGATGTAATCGGCCCCAGGAATCGCAGTGTTACTCGTAAACGAACACTTGCGCGCACCCAGCCTAAAAATGGGGGGCTCGAATGTTTGAGAATGTAGACCTTACTAAAATTCACGGGGTACATTCAGAGTTATGAATTGTACTTTCTCCGAATTTTGGTAGTTCCTGCCTTTTTAGCGAATTTTTGTCACGTTTTCTACTTTTTTCAGAGTTTTTGTTTCTCTGAGGCGGATCTGATTGGCCCTTTTCGCCGGCAGATGTGGGCCCCTGGGTGCGCATATGAATCAAGATGGTTTAAGGTGTTTTGACAAACAATCCACTGCATTTACTAAGCGGAGTTGCCACTCTGTCCCGTTTAGCTGCTTAGCTTGCTTAAGACAACGAAAATCGACCACTTACACGAGTCCTGTAACAAAACAACGAACTATTTGCTGAATATTAAAATACCTATCAAAGAATCAGCCGTGGTTGGGAAATTGAAAGAGCCGGGTCCAGACACTAATTACTGGGTAGTTGCATGTTTTCATTTTTAGCACAATTTTGTTTTACGAGGGCACGAGTGCTTTTTCCTCAAAACAGTAATGATTGTGTACGTTTATGAAGAGTCCATCTGCACTTTACGTTGTCTCTAGTTGACAAGTTTCCCTTGCTAGAAACACGCTCTCTCTCAGATAGGCTGAATCCGGTGTGGTCTTATCTTTCACTCTCCAGGGAAGATGAGCGCTAAAATGGTCGAATACGGTATGGTCTGAATTAAAATTATGCGTGTTCCCTTTCTGGCGATAGAACACATCGTGCGCGATATTGATTTCGTTTGCAATCTGTCACAACTGTGACATATCAATGTATTTCTGCAACAAAGTTGTTTAAAGTGTACACAACATGACTCTAGTACCTCAAAATAAATTTTATTATTATATCTTACTTGATTTCAGTGCCTATAGTGCACAGCTCATAAAGAAACACGCAAAAATTGAAAAAATAATAAATATGTACAACTTCATGGGTTGAACCCAAGTCGTTCGCCATACTGTTCGGATCAGAGACAAAGTGTATAGAGCGAAGTGAAAGCAAAGTACATTTAGCGTCGAGAAGGTTCGTAGAGGGATCAAAAGATGTGTTGCCGGAGGCTGCAGCAACAGCAGCCAGGCGGAGAACGTCTCGGTGTTCCGAAGGACACCAAAGTTGCGCAGAAGTGGCATCGCTTCGTGCGCCGAACGAGAGTGTGGGACCTCATCGTGGACCAAGCGATTCGGTCCGGGGCCACTCTGCGTTTTGCCCACTTTGAGGACTCGTGTTTCGACTGCAGTCAAAGGAGATGTTACGATGAAGGCCTGGTTCAATAAAGGACAATATTTATCATTCAGAAACATCGGCTCTTAATTCAGGATCGTCTGTTGGGTGACTGCGTTGACTCGCCGAGCCCGAGGCCGCTTCTCTCGCGGGAGGATCCAGTTCGTAAGGCTCAAAGTAGAACTTGAAGTACATGTACGCAGCCGGAAGCACATCAAACTTGTTCTCGCTTTCGTGCAACCCCATTTCATCATCCTGGCCACCATTCCCGTACGTTTCTTCATAGTATTCATTCATTTCTTGCTCATAATCGTCGTCGCTTTCAAATTCACTGCTCTCTGCCATTGTTCAATGCTAGTCACTGATCTCTTGTGTTCAACCCATGACGTCACGTGGCGGGAAATGTGAAAATTGGCAAAATTGAAAGAAAAATTGAAATTTCGAGCTAATTACACAAAATAAACATGAGTTTAGCTAAATTTTACGTCATGCATTTGGTCTGTGGCCACCGGTAATTCAAAATGTGCAAAAATCCATGGTGTGTACTGTTTAAGTCCGCCAAATCATTATGATGTGATCACAACAAAAGAGTTCACGAGCAGACATTGCCTATATCGCCGCGCAAACAGGCTGCAAAAACTCAGTAGCCTATTGTATTTCTTAGTGTTTTCTGAAAACCCGTCTCAAAATTTTTTAAGCTTTATTGCCGTACCTTCCAGGAGCTGGATTGACGGTGTGCAAAACACAGAACAGGTGGGGGTAGGTATGATTAAACCAAAATGTTATAAGCACTGTCGTTTGAAGCTAGGTTTACACAATGCTGTAAATAGTTTAGTTCACCTATCATTATATCTTGCTGTTAAACCTGCCCTATTGGCATTTTTTTTCAAGAAAATACAGACACCGCAATGAAACTGAACAGGACATAAAATAATTCTTACACATTGACAAGTGGTTTCTGGATTTGTGATGATTTGGACACTTGACAAGTCTGCATAAACTGACCTCTATCCAAAAAAGGCAAATTCAGGAAGGGGCCAAGACACCCACCCACCCACACACCCACCCACCCACTCCGGCAAAAAAGAAAAAACGCAGCCGACATGGCGTTTTCAGCAGACACC
>NMRA01000408.1:123698-339842 GCA_002633005.1 Phoronis australis | reverse complement strand
AAGTAAACCACCTCGACGAATTGAGGGGTTGAGGTTCACCAAAAAAGTATAATTTATTTCCTTGTGATTTGCTGTAGGCCTACCGCAACACTGGTATTCAGGTGAATCGGCGTGCAAAGTTTTCACCTCATCTGTCATGCCTTCCCATGCTATTATACTCCACACGGTTGAAACATGAATCTGACTGGTGCATAATAAAGTTGTCTTGCCCAATAAACATACAGTGTACTTGTAATGCGTTTATTAAAAAACGAACAACTCGTTTCTGAAGATTTGTTTGGCCCTTGTAAGAGTCGTTGTAGCGGGCGCTGAGGTTTGGTCGCTAGTCCGCTTTAAATACAGCCCCACAATACAAGGAATGAACCCGAGGTGGCACCATATTGACATGAAGGTAACAGTGTACAGTACCACTCCAGGTATTGCGGGTAGGCTGTACTTTCTCAGTAAGTCTTGTGGGACCCGCGCAGTGTTCAACAGGCCTCGTTTTTGTTGAAAAGGTATTTGTCACAATTCAAAAGTGTTCCTGTAAATATTTGTTTACAATTGTTCGATATTAAAATATACCCTATTGTTATTAGTATGGTTCGGAAGTGAGGGGTTTTCATAACGGCCCAATTGTCGATATTCTTCAAAATAAGTTTTGTAAATTAGTGTTAGGTTTTGGGCGAGGTGCCCCTAATTCAGCAGTCAGGGGTGAGCTGGGCAGGTCTACAATGGTGTCAAGGAGGTTTACTAGGATTATTAAATATTGGTTGAAAATGTTGAAATTGCCTCATAATAGATATACCTTCTCATGTTCTAAGGTCCAGCATGACTTTGCAGAACGAAATCGTGAAAGCTGGGGTCTCCGCGTAAAAACCCTACTTTTTAGGACTGCATGGGTCTAGTATTGTTTGGGTCAGTCAAGCGAAGATTTTTTTTGTACACGAATTAAAACAAAGGTGTAAAGACATAGACGAACAGCAATGGCTGGACGGAATATTGCCTCTTAGAAGAATATGTAAGATGTCTAGACAAAAGGTCTTCCACGTTTTAGATGTTCAAATCATAAACTAAAAATCGAAACTGTAAGAAACTTGGGTATAGCTAGAGATCAGCGTTTCTGATCCGTTGGCTTTGACACTGTTGAGGATGAAAAAATCACGTTTTATTAGAGTGACCAGTACCATGAAGATCTTAGGGAAAAGTTTGGTATTTGTCGCAATATTAGTAAATTCTATTGTGATTCCTTCATTTATTTGATGAAGTCTTGCAACGTTTGGAACTTTGCTAGTTTTATTCACCAAGTTTTTATTGTGCATAGTTTAATTGTCTGTATTTACCAACCACGTTTGTAGTACTAGCCGCTACTTCCATACAAGTATATCTGGACTAGAGGCCTAAGCAGTGAAATAAATTGATTGAACTCACTCATTAAGTAGTTCCTTACTCAGATTTCAACTGACTTCTACCTTGTGAACACCTGGCAGGTAGTACACGTTAATGTTTCAGACCAGCCAGTCCCATTCAAGGTACTTGTAATCCTGGCGGAGAAGCACTCTATAGACAATGTTTTATACCGCTATCAAAACTCTCGATTGGAAGGGTCTCTCGATTAGTTGCTAATTATTCCAAGCCTACAATGCTTTCTTTTAAAACGGCTATGAACCTGCGTTCCGTCCAAGAACAGATCATTTGATTTTGACCAGAAGTGATTTGAATATGCCAAGATGAGACAGCTAATTAGTTGGGACTATGCTCTACTCATACAATGATGCCCCCTGGCGACCCAACTCTTAAAACATGGTCTCGAAAATAAATGTCATCTTTTCTTCTCTCATGAAGTCCAGAAATCATTTCCCGGCAATTTGACTGAGTGATCGCTAGATACCATTTTGCTGGCAGGTGTAGTGTTCTCGCCTCGATTAAAACTGAGCACCTCGGGGAAAGACAAAATAATGTCCGTTGCAATGTCGAGCAAGTCCCGAAGGGGGAACAAATTGACTGGATTCCAACGAGGATCAAGCGATATTCTGACTAAGAGAACCATTTGAGTGAGAAATGCAAGTATACGAATCCAGTGAAAATTTGAAGGAGCCAGTGGGTGGTGAGAAAAGTAGTGGGAATTTAGTGAGAACTTTAGACTTAGACAAATTGACAGTGAGAATCCACTGACAATTAGAGCGAGAATTCGAACTTGCAAAAATTAGAGTGAGAATTCAGTGAGATTTTAGGATAAACAACAGGGGCGGATCCCGGATTTTGAGTTGGGGGGCCAGGACAGGGTATCAGCCAGGATTTTTCCAGTCAGACATTCGCACCCTCGAACTCCCAAATGTAATCTGGGAGAATTTTAGGGGCGCCATGGCCCCCTTGGACCGCCTCTAAATCTGCCACTGAATAAGCACATTTATTGGCTGTTCCTGCTGAAATTTCAGTTGGACAAGATTTTCTGAATTCAAACTAAAATGGCCCCAGGAATGAACAGTTGATATGAAGTAGAGAATTAGATTGCTGATGTTTTTCTCATAAATATTGTGAAATTACTGAACAGTTTGTCTATGTAATTCAACCAGAGGGGATGCAGGACTAAGTTGCGCATTAACAAACTGAAGGATTAGTACATTCCATACATTTAATAGAGTGAATGAAGCATCACTTTGTGTTGCAGTTGAGTTTTTATTTGCTGTTCATGCGCGCACCCAGCCTTCGATATGGGGGGCTCCAATTTCTGACATTGTGGACCATTTGCTAACAAAAGAGCAGGCGGACTAAAAAAAATGGGAGCACCTCTGTGAATTGCGACTTTGCGCTTATTTAGTGGACTTTTTCCCATTTTCTCAGACTTTTTGTCTCTTGGGGCGGACCTTTTTGCCCACTTCGCCAATTGGGGGGCTCATTTGAGCCCCCTGGATGCGCGCATGCTGTTTAAATTGTTAGTTTAAGTTTGCTGTATTTCACCATGTTAATCACTGCAATTAAATTGTACCTTTAGTCAAATTTCAAGATAAACTCACAAGAATGAGTAGCAACTTGGTTACCAATAAAACTTTGAACTATCATCTAATTTCAAAGGCTAAAATGCATGTACTGGGGAAAATATTCAAAATGCCACCCAGTGAGAATTATCACTTAGTGACAGTGAGATTTTCGGTAAGAATTCTCACTGAGTGGGAATGCTATGTAAATTAGTTAGATTCTCACTGGAATATCACTGGAATACAATGAGATTTTCAGTATCTTTCAGGATGAGAATTTCCTAATTTTTTCATAATGCTGGTAGAAGAAAACATTGTCCCTTCAAACTCTTGATGGCCAATTTTATAAGGTCAGTCATATTCTAATTATTCACTTTGCTATTTTTGCAGTTTGTTCATTTGTTTCATCCTCGCACTTCCGTTTCAACTCTGTTCTTCCGCCGGATTCATTATTAGAAGACTCCCATCTTTTAGCAGGATTGAAGTTAGAGTCAAACACATCAGTGGGGTATTCTTTCAAACTTGTCTTCACGAACTTTACAAATTCTACATTGTGTGTATGGGACTTGTCAACAGTATACAGTAAATCATCTTTCTGTAAAGAATACACAACAAATGGTTCATCAGGGGCTTGCCTCAACACCCAAATTTTTCCATTGTCATCGAATGTAATATCTACAACATCATGTGACATTTGAATCACTTGAATGGGCTTGAACTGTGCCGATTCACCTATAACCAGTTGAAGAATATCAACACTTTTGGAATCCCTTCGTGACACAGCAATGATGTCATTCAAACAGCAGTAAGCTATGGTTGACCTGACAACATCAAGACAATCCACTGTTTTCTCCTGCAGAGGTTGATCACCCTTCGTTAACGGATGGCAGGCAAGGCCTTCCCCAGTTTCAACCTTCCAGCAACGTAGCGTGTTGTCACCTCCAGTTGATAGTAGGACATTGCTGGATTCCAAATAAAGAAGTCTCACAACATACTCTAAATGGCCAAGGCAAAATTCATGTATGTTATAAAGGTTGGGGTATCTCCCAATTCTTATTTTCTCATTGCGATCACACGTAATCAGATAATTTGGGGATTTTGTGAACACCATGTCCAGCACACTTGATAAGTGACCCATCAAAGGTGTTTTGGTTGCGGTCTTTTCAAAAGTTGAGTGTGCCTCTGAACCAGCATTTACACATTTGATGCTAAAACTGTAAACATCACCACACTTATCCGCCACTAGAATTTCATCTTCATCTGCTGTGTAGGCTACAGCGAGACATCTTTTCACAACAATCCATGTGTTAACGTATTCCCATGTCTGACCAGTTTTATACAAAACTAACTGTTTGTAATCATCACAGAAAGCAAAATAGCGGCCCGACCGAGAGAATCTCGATGTCAGAATTTTTAAAGAACCGGCTTCTTGAGTCTTTTGGGTGGCTTGGGCTACGGATGGCATTATCGATTTGTTTTCCAAGATTTGGACCTTGTTTGACTTCATATTGCATACGTAGATGGTACAGTGGTTTACAAATACCATCTGATCGTTTTTAAATTGGATACTGGTCATTTCTGAGCAGCAATCAATAACAAGCAGTGACCAAAGACGAATCCCGAGTTCTTTCGCAACGTGCTTCTTCAGTGGCTACAAATTATGAATTTGTAAACAATCAAAATGTTTCTATATTTTGTACAGTTTCAACATTGGTTAAATTTTACGCATTTTAAAAATTATTTTGTGTTTTTAGTAGAATAAATAGTTTTATTGTGATTTATTCTGATAACCAAGGCATTTAAATTTGAGACTAATTGCGTATTTGAAGTACAGTTTTTAACAGTCCCTTAACATCCGGGTGTTTTGTCCTTCTCGACTTAAAAATGGCGTCCAACGAAGTCGACTTCAAGCAGCCTCAGAAAAAAACGGGAGCAGCGGCAAAACTAGAAGGCCTAAGAACATTTCTATACAATCCGGCTAGAAAAGAAGTTTTAGGACGCAATGCTTCAAGTTGGGGTTTGTGTCTTTCTCTTTGAATTTCACATTGATTAGTTCCAAAGTGGTGCAGCAGTTTACAGCCAGTGTCCCGAGCCGCTGCACTGTTCGGAGTTATTTCGCAGATAATTTACTAAACATGGAAAGAAGTTTGAAGGAATAAGCAAACTTATCTCACAGTCATCAATTGACGTTCTTCATTTGTCTTTGCATCGAAGTATGAAAGTTGTAGATCTGCTGGTTGACATTCGAATCTTTGAATAAATTTTTGAGGAGTTTTCTGACCTAGTTACAAGACAAACCGTGAAGTTTAAGAAATCAATCACATAAAAATTTGTTATAAATCCTCAGAGAACTTAAATATTGCACACCATGTTGCTGCATACACCACATTGTGGTAAACTGTCTAACCAAAGATCATGGGAAATTGTCACTGAGGCTCAGGAGCAAGCTCAGTTCCTCACCATTACACTAAACGAGTTCAAGCTGCCTTTTAGCCCTAGTTAACCTTCACCACTGACGAGTTTTATACTCAATGCCCTCCATGAGATTCTGACATACAGTATCTTACTTGTCAAATCCCATCTATTTCTAAAAATGACGTTGAGAAATTAATGTGGGATCTCAGCCCTTGATAAATCTTTGGGATCCTGATAATTGTAGAAAATTTGGTGATGACCGGGACTTGAACCCGGGTTGCACGAGCGACAGTCAAGCATCTAAACCATTCGGCCAAAAGGCAATTGCCACTTGGCAAGCGGCTTAGAGAGGCTTTATCTGACTGCGTGTCGTGACAACCGGAAGTCACGCTTCACAACATAATATCCGCCCACTCATTCGTAAAAGCAATGCAGTGGAATTGGGCACAGTAGTCGGGCGTGTACATTCAGAGTGTTCGAGATTCATGTTGTCTGTTTTGAAGTACAACAATGGAAAGGCTGTGTGATAAAATCACTGAAAATCTCCGTTTAAGCTCGTCATCCGTCCTTATTTCCTATAGCATCAAGACAAACAATAATGTACGAATTCAAGATGAAATGTATTTTGTGAAGACAAATCCGTAAACATTTCTCTTTAGTTCAGGCATACAACACAATAAACCCGAAAGCCCAGGGTTTGTGCAGGATTCCTAAGCTGGGAGTCCAAATTTTTTTGAAAATTGACCAAACAAGCTTTGTTCCTGCCAGTGTCACTGCGGCTGCGGCGCCTTGTAGTGGTGTATCCACCAATCTAATAGCATAGTACAGTGAAGTGGAAATAGAAAATGTCATTGACAATTAGTTTATTCAATAACTTCAAAATGAAAGTCTATACAAAATCCAGTATTTTGAAAGGTCCTCCGCTCATTTCATTGTCTGAGCCATGAGATAATGCAGAATTGATCTTTGACGCGTTTCACTGGCTAATATTTTCAGCTACTTCTGAAAATTTCTAGATGTGCCAAACAAAGTTTTGGATCACAGCAAACACATGATGAAACGTCACAAAACTGCGGTGTTTCTACTAATTCTTAAACAAACCACTTTGTGATGGAAAAACATCTATTTTTCATGTAAGATATCCTTATCAAATATCCCTGATATCGCACTGCGGCACTGGTTGGTCCCGTTGTTAGCGTGCTATAAGCAGTACCAACAGACGATCGTGACTCGGAAATGTGAGGCTCATGTTTTGTCGCAAAAGACAGTTAACGGGAAAAATGGCAGTCCTATTAATCGCCAAACGATGGCCATGTCTTTACTTTCAGTAAAGTAGTTCTTGAGTCACTAAGACATGCTCAAACCCTTTACCTGTTTCTTGGGCTATGTGCGACCTATGAGTCGTCTGTCACATATTGTTGACAACGTAAAGTGTAAGCCTACTCTAGAGATTCAAGTGCGTTAACTTGCGCGTGCACACCACTCCAAAGCTACATATCAAAAGAACAGCGGCGGTCCTAAATGAAAGAGTATGACGTCTCGGCTCATTTAACAATGACAAGATTCCCGGTTGTTATAAAAGACCTGAAGCTTTACGATATTACCCGAACCGATGTAGCCAAGAACTGATATTTTCCTGTTCCGATGTTTCCCTGGGTCGATGTTCCCTAGGCTCGATGTTCTATTCCCGTAGCCAGCTCTTGCAACTAAACGGGTAGATGCAAAATTGTGGTTAGCGAACTTTTCATTCTCGTTTTACGTTGCTGCCATTTTTTCGCTCTCTGGACTAAGCCATATATTTTTCAGACACCAATAGAAAGAATCTTGTTCCAGCTGAAGCGGGCAATTAAAAACAAGACTTTCTGAGTGGCTTACATGGTACAATATATGTGGTGACGATAACCAGAAAGTCAACCTTACTAGATAGCGTTTGCCTTGCAACATCTTGTTATAACGTTTTCTTACTGCAATTTTTCAATGTCTTATTACCCCAAGCACTCGGGTTAATGACTATGCTCGCGCATGAGCCTACTCCCTACCTTTTGTAATGTTTCATAATAAGCGCTCGCTGCTCTACTAAGCGTCCCCCCTCAACTTTTTAAAATTTTCAATTAAGCGCCCCCAGTTCAGGCTAGCACCCGTCATAGTTCACTATAAATGACCTCGCCTGGTTTGAAATTGACACGTAGCCTATATAGAGCCGCTCTCATTTTATGCAAATTCAGTTTTCAAAAAAGTCGTTTCTCAATATGTAAACACCAAACCTTCGGCTTTGTTTTATACCTTTGAAAAAAGTTAACACTAGTGACATGCATGTTTTTTTGACTGACCTATTTTTTCCCGTACATGGAAGGTATTGAGAAGCAAACTTGAATTAGCAGATGGAAACCCATACGGAGTCAATAATTATTTCGAGGCTTTTCATTTCATGGAAAACTAATTGTGTGCGTAAATAGCGTAAGTCCTACATTTTTGCTGAGAAATTTGCATGGAATTGTTCCCATGCATCCGAATGCATCATTCGGCTAGGGCAACGTTTCACGGATTTCTTTTGACAGGATATTTTTCAAACGTGGAGTTCGGTTGCTAAATTTGGGCTGCAAACAAAAAGTTATTGAGTTTGCACTCAACTTCAATGACTTTGATGACAATCATATAGGAGGTCAGACCTAGTAAAATCACGGTTACTTTTTCAAGTACCATTTTCTCTCTTTTCACATTGCAAACTTAGCTACTCGTATGCACATGTCGGTTAGAGAGCGCTGATTCACCTTTCATGTCGACAACTGAACTTGTGCTCTAAAACCTTTCAATGGCGGTCGTGAAGAACAGTAACGCCGTACCAGCATGTAAGAACTTGATATCTCTGGATTATCCTCTGTACACTTTTGACACTAACACTTTCACTCTGAACTAAATATGCCTAGCTAATGCATGGTTGGTTTGATTACAGGTAAGATTGGTCTGTTCTACTTGGTACTATATGCTTGCCTGGCTGCCTGGTGGATCGCATTATTACAGATCTTCTTCCTCACCATGGACTCCAACTATCCCAAGCTGCAGGATGGTGCCAGCATGCTGAAGCTGAACCCAGGTCTGTTCCCTTGCTCGTGTGAAACCTAGTTCGTGCTTCGGTGTCCATGTTGGGCACCAGGCACCAACTGTAAAAATGGGATCTCGAGTGCACCGGTGGCCATTTGGCGAGTGCGGCGATTTGCAGAGTTTGGCAAACATTTGCCAAGCTTGTTGGTTTGTCATCTGGTGTATCTCATTTATGTCATTTTCGGCGCTTGCCTTGACCATGCGTCATTTGTAGGGGCCTGGGCTTTTGCAACTCTCCTGTTCAATGGACCTCAGTTCCTGCTTGGTAAACTCTGAGGTCTCATTTGGCGAGTTGATTTCCTAAATGTTGAGCCTCGTTACTGGAACAATTTAGTAGCTTGTATTGACTAAGTTCCCTTTCAAGACAAGATTCTGTTTCCTTTGTTGTCAAAATTAGTTGTTCTCTAAAACTGGTAGTTTCTTTGATAATTCAAGAGATTGCTACTGGGGTTGTTTTATTGTTTCATCTATGGTTGAACTTGAGCACCATTGAAAACCTCACCTCCTGGTCAACCCTGCATTGTTATGTCTTACGGGATATACAGTTGCACCGTTTATTATTGTCTTTTGCATCTGTTTTCCAGGTATGGGATTCCGACCAATGCCAGACTACATCAGCACACTTATCCACTTTGAACAGGGAAAGCCCAGCAGCTACAAGCTCTACACGGATAACATCAGGGCCTTCCTTGACCGTAAGTTAGCTCGTACTTTGAAGATTACATAAATAGTGCGTCTTGGCTGGATGTGAATGTACAGTGGAGGCCTGTTAATATGGGCTTCATAGAGTCTAATTGTAGCGGGTTACCAACTTACCAGGTATTAGAAATTACAGAAAATAAAATATAGTTTTCTGTCATAAATGTTCTGTGTTTCTTACTTTGACAGTAAAAAGTTCTCCGAAATGTTGTGTAGGCCTAGAGGTGTGTTCACGGTCAATTTAGGTCATCACAGGTAACTTAAAACAGATTAAAACAACCCAATACAAAAACTGTGCCTATATTCTGACAGATGCACGTTTAGGGCACGTTTGGTCAACAGTTTTAGCGATAACAGAGCTACCTTCATATTGTGACACGTGTCACACAGCTCTGACGGGTTTCAGATACTACGCACGAGTGACCTTTTTAGGGGCCCAGTAGTAGCATATTGTTGTCGTGCTACTGCTGTCCGGGTGTCTACTTGATATTTCAAAAAACCCTTTCACACATAACTCATGTATTTAGATTTCTTAAACCTGATTCATAATTTCCTAATAAGACTTTGACTTTCTAAATAGGGTACACCCCTCATGTAGGTTATAGCCTCACCCAAAAAGTCTCAGTGAGATTTGTGTTCACTGAGGATCTTAAGCGTGGCGTATCTTACCCAGCAATTAATGTTGTTCGGCTCTCTTCATTGCATCCTAGGTAGTTAAACATGTATTAAAGATTAAAGTTGATCTTTTTTTCCAGGCTTGNGCCTTCCCCCCCTCCCATACAGATTTTGCTGGAACAGCTCTAAGTTGATCTTTTTCTCCACACTTGAATTCATTTTCTCCCTTACTACTTATTGCTCGATTATCTTAAAAGACTGTTTAATGAATAAAGTAAATCAGGCTTGTCAAGAAATTGTGTATAATCTGGTTGGGCCAGTAACCTTTTCCAACATAAAAGTCCAGCCTTGGAATACCTTGCCTCTTGTTTTGCTGTGCATGCTTTAATAAGATTGCTGGTCAGTAACACAATTCAAGCTGACAATTTTTAGTAGCAAATTCTATCACTTTAGCAAAGCTTGTGTTCTCCCAACCTGGTGATCAGAATTATCAAATTTCACGACCTGCTCCTGGATAATGACATAGCTCGTGCTGCGCAATTGAATTAAGTGCACTAACATAAAGACAACTGCAACTTTGCCATCAAGGTTATGCAAGCTTAGTGTAGGCCCAAAAAGCTTGAATAGTGTTGACCAAGCTTGCATAAGGTTGGGCACTTTTTTATTGGTTAATCGTCCCAGTAAGGATTATTCATGGTGCATGAATTTAGGCGTCATAGATGTAGGGTGACCAAGGACAATCGCCACTCTCCTTTGTACCCGCCATGCCTTCAGTCCTACAAAGTCTCGCGTTCCCTTTCTCTAGAGTATGAGAAGAGCTACCAAGAGGGCGATGCCTTCGTTGGTTGCCAGGACAACGAAGTAAAGACAGACAAGTCGAAGGTGTGTGTCTTCGACATCCAGCAGCTGGGCGATCAGTGCACTTGGAGCCGAGACTATGGATATGACGAGGGCAAGCCATGTGTACTGCTCAAACTTAACAAGGTAACTAGTCATTGATTAGTGTATCCTGGGCTCAGAGTCTTATCTTCGAACTGTGACTGGACTCATGGTCAGCCTTGAAACTTAAAGCATTAATAAACCCATGCTCGGTCTCCACTTGTTCTTCTCTCGAAGGGGTTTTTGGTCTTGCAATCATCTCAATAGTTTATCATGGCTGGTGACTGTGCTTGGCAAATGAAATGACATTTGATTTTCAGTTTCCTCTTCCGCTTTCTTATCATTTTTTGACTTTGTACATTTAAAAATGTTCATTTCAGTTAAATTTTACTACACAAAAAATATGTCTTTCACGCAAGCCTATTTGTTTGTGGAGCAATACATCACCTGGAAAATTTTACCCTTTTTGTCCTTGGTCATTACAAGTCGTGAAAGTGTGAATGTGCGAGTGAATGTTTTTTTCCGCCTGACTTTTGTTGTTAATTTCTACTATTTGTTGAAATAAATTATCAAGATAATAATAAATAGCTGGTGAAAACAAAGGAAAGAACCTGTCTGAACTATAAATAGCCAGTGCAGTGGATGCGTTGAATCGTGTATCCATTTCCGGATACATTCATCCTTGTCTTATTTCCACTTCAGGTGTACAACTGGGTGCCCGACATAATGGCAGCTGACTACAATGGCTCCAAGACTGTTATTGAAGCCCGTGCTAAGAACGGACTGAATCCCTCTGGCAAGCACATTGCAGTCACCTGTGAGGGACAGGTAAGGTGTTTTGATGAAAGGTTGTATCCTATGTAAAGGTATCTGTCATATTTGACTGCTTGAGATTGAAAATCAGTCCCTCTGGTCAGAGTTTAAATTAAAGCAAATCGTCAAAACACGTTGAACTGTATTTATAATTCTCGTCCATAGTAACAGATCATAAATAACCAGTGCCTTGGCATTTCCCGATGTCACATTTACATTAGTCTTCTGTTTTGCCTTTGGGTACTACAAACATTCGCTTGTCTCGTATTACTGCGTTTGCTGGAGCCTGATATTACTTGATCTGGTATTACCTTTCTGTATTGCTAAAGGTTCATGGCATATCAACAAATACTAAGCGCTATTGATCTGGCCCTTCAGTCACTTTGGCGTCACTTTGAGTGGCTATGACACGTTCAACATATTACAACTATTATTAAAATCTCTTGGTCTATTTACACCGACCTCTTGTCTATTTACACTGTCACAACGTTTCGGTTGGTCTATTCCCCGGCCTTCGTCAAGTGTTCCTGTGTTCTTAGAAGAACAAGCAAGGATATGTGGTACACGCATCATGGTGTGATTTTTTTGTCCAAGGCAGGATTTGAACCCACGAGTTCTGAAACTACAGATAATTTGAGTCCAGCACCTTAACCACTACACCACAGAGTCATCCCAGTTCAAATCCTGCCTTGGACAAAAAAAATCACACCTTAATGAGTGTACCACATATCCGTGCTCGTTCTTCTAAGAACTCAGGAACACCTGACGATGGCTGGAGAATAGACTGATCGAAACGTCTTGACAGTGTAAATAGACGAGAGGTCGGTGTAATTAGGCCAAAAGATTTTGATAATAGTTGTAACACGCCACCAACGCAGAACGGTTTTAGAAAGCCACATTCAACATCTATCTCCTTTTTGCTCTAAATAAGGTTATGTGTTTTAAGGCTGGGAAACAGTGTGTCGGGTTTAATACACGTAAACCCTTGTGTCATAAGTCTCTTTATGGAAGACCGCAGAGCAAAGGAATTATTGGCCCTCTGATGCCGCTGGCACATTTGTGCGACAGTCATTAGATTAGAGTTATATTTAAACCATTTGCTGTTCATTTTCAGGGCACACCTATTTTTAAGTGGCTAAACCAATCGATTTTGTTGTTAAACAATTCATTCAGAAATGACCTTTCACCAACATCAGAATGCACGTAATTCTCCGACAATTTTGCCACGCGATTTGAGATTTAAGTATGGCAAATGAGAATCATTTAGATACAATTTTTGCAAGCAAGTTGCTACTTGTCGAGATAGCCACCAGGGGGCGCTTTAAAGTTCTTGACAGTGCAGACTGTCTGGGTCATAGTGAGCATGTGCAGTAAGAGGTTTATTCTATCATTCACACTAAGTGCCACAGACTGCACGCATCTTCATTTTAATTTGTTTTTTTCACGTATCGTCTTACAGATATTGATATTATGGGATAATTTGTTCACCAAGCATGTTATGTAATGTCAAAGGAATAAGGGTAACATTTCGGTAATGGGCAAAAGCAAATTCAATTTAACTGTGTATAGTGGTATCTAACTAGATACAAAGAGACCGCATTTTGCTTGGATGTTGATCGTAAGTTCAGCAGACGTAGGCAGCTTAATCTTTCACTCTAGTTGATAAGCAATGTATAGTCAAACTACGCTGCAACGTGTGTGCTCGCTTACCATAGGAAGACTCGGGTCATTTGTTTCGTAAATAAGTTGCTTTGGGTGCAGCAAACTTCCT
This sequence comes from Phoronis australis, assembly GCA_002633005.1. NCBI lineage: Eukaryota > Metazoa > Phoronida > Phoronidae > Phoronis > Phoronis australis. The sequence goes on along the minus strand of NMRA01000408.1, from coordinate 326,591 downwards.
CAACAAAGAATTTTTTGGGAAGGTCTCTTGAGGTTCCGTGTAATGCGGTTTGAATGTATTGTTTTGTTCCTTGGCTGTAGTGGTCTTGTGTTGTTGCAGCACCCTGCTGATCGCGAAAACATTGGGCCACTCAAGTTCTATCCAGAGAAGGGCTTCTACAAGGAATACTTCCCGTTTCTCAACCAGGAGGGCTACCGCTCACCCCTGGTCTTCGTCCAGTTCCAGAACATCGCCAAGGGCACTCTAGTGCAGGTCTGGTGTCGCGCCTGGACCATGGACTTGCACAACAACAATCGCAACTTACTGCCTGGCTCTGTCCGCTTTGAGATTATGGTTGATTAACCTGCGTTACCTGTCTAGCCCTAGGGAGCGGCATTCACCTGTGTGTGTACATTCTGTTGATAAATCTAGGCCGCATTTGTTACCTGTATACATTTATTATTAGAAGATATTGTGGATGTATCCTTGTTACTCCAAGATTGTATAGAGTTTTTTTATTGATCTTTGTCGGGAATACGTTTATTCAGATCTTATCTTATTGTGACAGAATATTGTTAATATTGTAGAAAGTTGGATGTTCTGAGACATGTCGAGACGCGCGTATCCTGATATTACCTCTTTACGTAAAGAAAATCAGGAGTACTTGTTTGATGGTCAATCATGAGATTGTAATAATCGTTGTAGTGAGTGTTTGTGGAATTGTAATTTTTAAAAAAATCTCTTAAATTATGGAGTAGATTTGGTTGTGATTGGCACAAGTAAGTATGTAAGTTAATACCCCAATTGGTTAAAAAGTGAATGCTAGTCCTATATGTGGATATCGCTCCTTGGTTTTCCCATGTGCCCATTTGGTATAGAATAAAAATTATAGACTACAGTACACCTTGGTGCTTGTTTTAATCTCAAATGTGTTAGGTATGCCTACGAAGTTCAGTATGCGATTGGTATTGTGCGTTTGTTCATTGGTTAAAAGTCCCGCACCCATAATTTCATATGGAAGCCTCACAGGTTAGGCAAATACTTGCTTGAACTCAAGAAGCTTTTTACTGGACACAAGAGTTACACCATGACCCAGGGTAAGGTTGCAGTGAGCTGGGCTTGCATTCTGACATTGGCACCCCATTTTCCTCCCCATCAAATTCTCTCCTCTTACCAAATTTAATTCTTTTGCCACAGACTTCCACATGAACAGTCTCCCACGAGAAATGTTGCAATACTGGAGTAAACAATGTCTTATTGTGGTCTTTTCTATTCATTTCTTCTGGGCAAGAGTAAATCCATTCCCAGCTCCTAGCTCCAATGAGTGTACACACATTTTTGTTGGGAGCAGTTTTATGTTAGAATCGTAAAACGAAATTCGTACTTTTGAGCTTATTTCGATCTAGAGAACAAACTGCCAGCACTGTTGCACGTTCATTGAGCAGAACTTATATTCATCACATCATTGAAATGTAAGTGTTGGACGAATGCTTTAGAAACAATTTTAAGTTTTGTGCACAGGTGATATTTCGGTCTGTGTTTCCAAATGCGCTTGTTATTGTCTTGAACGTGTGACGGGCTTTTTTTTTCAATGGGAATTGTAGTGTCGGCTTGAATATGTGAGCGTAGTAGCAGTGCCCTTTCACCGAGCGCCCATAGCCATGGTTATATGAATCGCAGCATTTACCACAGCCTGACAATGTAGTCCCGCATAACAAATATACCTCGTGCTACGTAGCTAGCAGTCAGTGTGTGATTGAGGTCTTGGGAACCCGCTGGTAATTTGAGCCACCCGTCGCCACGCGACGGTACCCATAGTTACTAAGCTGCTTCCTCCGGTCACACGTACGGCCAGTCGCCTCAAAATTGAGAGCTACTCCGCCGAGTCGACATAACTGTCGAAGGCTCCTACGGTAGCCAGAGGCGTAGGGAACAACCTTGTTTTGGCATTTATCGCGGACATTCGGTCTAAATGAGAAAAGGTTAAGAAAGGAAGCGTCGAATGGAAAAAAGACTGGTGGCAAAACTTTAGAGGCTGCATCAGCAACGAAGTGTAAAGAAAAGCAACAAATTAGATTAAAACGAGTTTTTCAACGTACCTAACTATTTTCGCGGATAAGTAGAATTTCCGATTGTCCATCAATAGATTCATTTAAATTGCATTTCACTCTGTTTAGCTGACTAAAAAATAAAAAACGAAAATCGGCGACTTACGTCTTTTACTTTCATAAATTTGGTCTCGTAATATCCCTTACCGTGATGGGATTACATTTCCTAACAAGAACATTGAAACCGTCGGCGATTCAACTGAAAAAAAACGCTTCAGACTTCATTAAATTTGGCCAACCCTAAAATGGCGAATTCGAAAATGGTGGTCATATGACAGACTTGAGTTGGTAAAGGATGGTAGAATCCTGTCTCGGTAATAATGAGGAATATTACGGCATCTATTTTAGGAGACTAGAGGCCTGGTTCGATTTTCCTTTTAGTCGCTATTGAGGGCGTATTTTCCAGTCGAGGAACAGCATTTCCTTTGAAAATCATTCTTAGAAACCATTATCCATAAAGTGTAGAATTATCGTCCCCACGTTGGGTGTGTTGTTTAGATTGTCGGACGTTTTCATCGACAACGACAGATTTTATGTTCCCCCAAGTATTGGCGGTCGTATCGGTATAGGCAAGGTTTTCTTTTGATTTTTTTAATACAAACCGTAACAGGGTACCGCTGGACTGCATCAAAATTTACGTACTGACGCGGTTAGGTCGACTGAATCATCGAAAGATTTCTCAATACTGATTTAATTAAAGAAGATCTCTCAATCAATATCCAGGACAATGCTATTTGAGACTCAATATGAAGCGGACATTTAGTGCTTTTTGATTTACATGTTCACACGTCTACGAAAATGAACTTTCTTCCGATCCTTAAATGATTTTTGTCAATTATGAACAGGTCTTGTACGAAATTTTTGTTTCAATCAATGAAGTTTGGTGCAGGTTGGAGGTCGGTAGCATCGTTAGCACTGCAAACAAAGGTTCCCTTGGCCATGGTGATGAACAAAGATGATGGACGATTTTGTCAAGCTGGAGTTCCCTCCGCGACAGATAACATGGGCGCACCCGGGGGGAGGGGCTCGGGGGCTCAAACGAGCCCCCCAATTTGGCAATTTGGGCAAAAAGTTAGGGAAACAAAAAGTCCGGGTAAACGAGACACAATTCGTGGGCCTGAAATTAGTGGCTGCCTTTTTTTTAGTCCTCGTTGATTTCTTTCAGTAAAAGGTCCGCATATCGAAAAATTTGAGCCCACCTATATTTTAGGCTGGGTGTGCGCATGGATAGGACGGAAAAGCCGGCACTGTTACGGGTGGGAAAAGAAAGAGTGTTTAGATTAGAGGGCGACCTCTGCCAGCTCCTTTTTAGTTTTGGCACTGCAGTCAATGACTTTTTAGACAGTATATTTTCTATATTCAAACAAAACCAAATTAACATTGCAATGATTACCGTCATTTCTAAAATTTGAAGGTGTTCTTTTTGCAGTTGTAACCACAACATTTCTTGTCTAACTTGATGAAATAGTACGACTGATTTTTCTCTTGAAGTTTTTGGGTATACGTTAATTTGATTAAATAAAAAATGCTGTCAAGTTAGTGACATAAATGTTGGGTTTGTGTAGTGCTCACACACAATGACTTGAAGTAGGCAACAAAATGACTGTTGTAACATACATGTCAATCATTTTTTGCTGAAATTGATTTTTATAAAAAACCATAGCACGTACTGACGAAAACGACGAGTCAAAATATGGCCAAGTGTCAAAATGCATTGCGTGTACATACTTGTCTATTAGAAGAATTGGAGTGTTGTTATACCAGTAGGCCTATCTCGGCATTGGTAACTCCTTATATGGTCCTCAGTGTCGAGCACTGGGCTCGTGGTATGAGATTATTTCAACAAAGAGATCGCCAGTAAAAAATGAAGCAAAAGGTTTGAAAACTTTATTATTAATATTGGCAGAATTGCGTATTAATTACTGAAAGTATGTACTAATTTGGTGCTACGCCGTAGCACTACAGAAACGGCAAAAATACGTAGCAGATACGTATGATTCCCCGCCGTATTGGTTGACACTGAGATGTAAGCCAGATGTCGTAATGACAAATTTGCAGTGTAGAGACTGCCCTGTTGTTAACTTTTTCATTTCTTCTGTGGAAGTCCCCCACCCTCTATTTAACTTGGTTCCAAGTTCCGTGTCATTTTTGTTGTACACATCACACTTTATGACATCCATTGCCTGGCGATTAAAGTTCAAGGTACTTAAACTACACGGTTAACGGACTCATGGCACGGACGCACTGCATGCCACCCACGACTCACGGACCTGCAAACTTGACACCGTCCACTGACTCACCGGGCAAACACGGGAACGGACTCACAAAACACGATCCACGCACCCAAATACACGGGACAAGGACTCATATTCACGAGGAAACACGGTTAACAGACCGCCAAACTCAGGTCACGAACTCATCGGCTCAAAGTTCCTGGGTCAGCTGACATCTTCATTTTGTCCGTAAACCGTTTTTCCGTGTATTTGGGTGCGTGGATCGTGTTTTGTGAGTCCGTTCCCGTGTTTGTGAGTCAGTGGACGGTGTTTGCAGATCCGTGAGTCCTGTTCATGCGTCCGTGCCCGTGTTTATGAGTCCGCTGACCGTGTAGTAAGTTGGTACCCGCCAGTGCTTATCTACACAACTCAGCTGTTGAAGTGTTGTGTTCATATCAATAGGGGGCGTGTCATTGATCTCTGTTAGAAGGTCACAACTTGGAGAGAATCATAGAGATAGAATCCAACAATGGCGACGGACGTGTGCACAGGTTTGAGCGATATACATGTTCAAGACGATTCTTCTGACAGCGATGGGGAGACAGAACCTGCCAAAGCATTCCACAGACGAATATCTACGAATAGAGAGATTAAAACATCAGTGAGTACCACTATTGGTGTTATATTTGTTACGGAAATCCAGTCGGAAAATCCGTTCGTTTAGAATTCATTCATTATACTCTAGTACTAGGTGGATCGGGTAACAACGCTTGGTGCTTGGGTTATGCATCTTTTCTGTACATTCGCTATTGTGTTAATCTTAAATAACAGTTGTCTCCGGTGTGATGTCAGCCAATATCTGCGATACAAGTTTGGTGTTTGCCTGCTTAAAGAAGGTGAAGGCGACCACTGGCACTGGAACGTGAAAGAAGTGAAGGACGGAGATCCCCGCCGTACCTGGCAATCATACTCAAGCAAAACAAGTCTCTAACTTATTAACCTTTACCCGTGTGAAATGAGCTTAGTTGTCCTTAATCTTGAGGTATGCTGAACGAGAGATTATGACACATAGCTGTTCTCATGTGTTTTGTTCAAGGCTACAACTTTTCATGGTTAAGCTGCTGTAAACCAGCATTGGATCAAAGAAACTAACTTTTGGTTTTGACCATTTAGGCCTACTGCTATGAAACTGGTGAGAAGTGTTTTTTAGCCGAGTCCACGATATTTTGCTTGTAATGAAGGGGGCAGTTATTTAAATAAAAGGCTTGTTTGTAATTATCAGACAACAAGCTTAGAAAAACTTGGAAGTTTTGTGGGATTCTCTTAAGTACTTAAATATTGTTAAAATTTAAAAAATTCAAAAAGATCTGGAAAAAAGATACAGGCTCCTTTTACGAGGCGTAACCGAGGGGACCCATATAAATGCAAATTTTGCACTATGGGACATACTTTGGAATTCTATTTAAGTTACTGAAGAAAAACAAAAAACAAACGACTTTATGATGAAGTATTTTATGATATCATGTGACATTGATGTAAAAAAGTACATAATTTTCATTTTGGGGTAAAACCAGAAGGGTGATCCACATGGTGTAACAGAGGGGACATAACGTAGGGGACATTTTGTAGGGGGCATTTTGTAGCCCTTTTTTGCTTTTAACCACAATCAGTTTCACTATCAAACAGACAATGTATGTCTATATAAGTATCATAAATGCACCTAAATAAGTAGAATACGACGTTTTCCCCACTGTACGACATAATTAGCTAAAACCGTAGCATATATGTGATGCAACCTATTTATGTCGATTGAGTCCTGCAAAAATAAAACACAAATTGTTTCAGTGTATTCTGCGCACTTCCGTTACCAGACTCCCCAGTCCCTGTTATAGCGTATCAATGAAAACAAATATTTAAGTAAATGAATTTCGCATACGTCACAGATACTACAATTTCTATGATAACATGTGCTAAATAAACAATATTTTTCGTGAATATGTGATGTTTTAACAATACAAAATAGTATTATTTAAAGGCTGCAATGTGTGTCCTATGATGAGCCTAATGCCACCATAATGTCTATGACTGATTTTGAGGTTGGATATTTTTAATTGGTATTGCTTAGACTTCAAATTAGACATGTACAAAGTATTTTACATTATCAATTTGGTAACACGTGGAACAACAAAATGCACAAAATGTAAAGACTTCACGTTGTCCGAGGACAGCAAATTCTAGCAAAAATGTGATTCAGGACACAGACAGTGCAAGAAATTGCAACTCATAAAATCAAAAAATGGCTGTAGTGATAGTTACATTGAGTTTGACTAAAACAAGAGTGTTTTGAACAATTTTTGTCATCCAGAAGCACCTTTTTGTATTGCACTCTTATTAAATAGTGGAGAATGATCTGTAGTTCCCTCAATAATCTGGCCTCTTGTTATTTAATGATTTTTAACGGAACTAAATTAAAATTTTGAATTCATCAAAAGAAATATAATCTAGCCAAGTGGAATTTTATAGTTAGGCCACGTCCACGCTTCAGTTTTAAAATAGCGTAGAAATGTACTTTGTTTTGTTACTCAGGCGTGCACTTCATGTAAAAGCGCAGGTGATTTCAGACCGAAATGTCGCAACTTTATCTGACAAGAATACATGAGGTGATATCTTTGGCTGGTTTCACCAACTTTCAGGATTTATTCACTGTGCTCATTTTGTCGTATAACGATGATCGTTTCATCCGATCATCATCCGTAGAATTAAATATATGGGTCAGCATTCTTTTGAAGTTACGGTAAGCTTTTATGTTATGTTGACAGCGGCTGTTTTCAACATGGCATGCAACTCCACCTAAAATTAGATGAAATGTATGGTGAATAAGTGCTTTAAAAATTGAAAATTTAACAATGTAAATGAAATAGTGTTGACGACGACATTGCTTTTAACTAGCGGTCTGTTCAGTTGGTTTGCACACAAAGATAATATGGGTGGCCATTTTAGCCACGTCAAACATTTTCATGGATTTTTCACTTACAAATCACTCCAACCTACCTGTTGAGGTATATGTCTAATTTCTAAGTAACACATACAATTTTTTTTGATGCCTGTTGATCCAAAGGCTACTTATTTTGTAAAGAAATAAATAAAGCAAGAATTTTATCGGTGTGCTGCCATTTTGCCACTGAATCGAAATTTTCTTAAATATTTACGGGAGGTGTCAAGCTTTCTTGAAGTTGAGGAAAAGGTTAAGGAAAATCTTAAAATTGTGAAATTGAGACGAAGATAAGGAAAATCTTAACTTCAGGAAAACTCAGAATACGGCCCGAGCTTGTATACAGTGCGACCTCAGATTTTGTTTGTCAGCCTAGTAAAAATCCCAGGTCTCCTCGAAGTTGCCAAGCTCTCAAGAAAGTAAACAGACGAAAGTCGGAATCGTTCAGCTCTAATTGTTAGAGCTTGATGATGTTCTTCTGCCACGAGAGATTAAACTTTGTGTTTAAGCAAACAAAAACTCTCCTAGGTGGTCTTGAGTGCGATGGCGAAAATTTTGAGTTCGCCAATTTTTTACTCCGGGTATCTTGTTTGTTTTATTTTTGGCTCTTGTCAACAAGGTTTGGTGACCTCAGTTTTAGCTTAACGACCTGAAAATTTGCCAGGTCCATTTGATGAGTCGACGTTATGCTGACCGTCAAAATCTGTTGAGTAATCATCCTTTCAGTTTCGAGCAGTTCGTTATTGTCTGAAACCGTAAGTGACCAAATAAATTACAAACCGTCACAAGTCAACTGGCAGAGCCTGGTCTTAAGCAATGAGACACTCTTTTCATACGCAGACTACACGTGAGACCAATTTCATTCCGGTAATTTCCGTAGATAAGCCCGTGGGCATGTATTGGGAAAATGCAAAATTTTCAGGTGTTTTAGCTACACCAAATAAACGCCCGGGCATTTATTCGGAAAAGGGGGCGTGTAAACGGAAAGCCATGGTTTTGATTGGCTTGACACTTTTTTACTTGAAACTGCGTTTTTAAATTTTTTGGTAATAAATTCATAGTTCGCCAACGCCTTGTACGTTTTTATAAATGATAAATGCTCCACAAAACTGAATTTGTGAAAAAAGTTTACGCTAAGTGGGATTTTAAGAGGAAAATTTCCATATAAACGTCCCACTGTCTGGACACTTGACACCACAAGTTGTAATACCTAATAAACACCCATGGGCGTGTATTTGGCATAATTTTCCAAATAAACGCCCATGGGCATTTGATCGGGTGGGCTTATTTACAGAAAACCCTGGTAAAAGTACAGTAAATTCTTTTTTGAGACGGATTGTGGACAGGTATCCTGTTTAATTGCTACTGTTCACACCTAGATTAATAATTCGAATTACAAGTTTGTGGTTTTAGTGCGCAAGGTCAGTCCCATTGAATTTTTTTTGTATACACAACATGTTATAGGTAGTGAGCTGAACATGTACCAAGTAGTAGTCTGGTGTACCAACTCTCAGTGGCCCTCACCCCCTCCCCCCATATTACTCCCTGACTATCTTACCAGCTAGTCGTGTTCATCACTTCTTTATGACTATTAAATGATTATTTTAATATGTCAATTAAAAAGTGAACATTTCTGGTCATTTCTTTTGAGAAATTTGACGAAAGATATGAAAGACACTAAAAGGATGCCCGCGCATAGGAGGCCGAAAATGCTTACCGTAGTTCGTTCTGAAAACTGACGCGACGGTCCGGTATTTTTTGTCTTCCAGTTTTTAAAAAATCCTACTGAGACATGCAAGCGTGACATGGACTAATGAATCATGAAAAGTGAAAAGGGTAAAAAACTAATGGAAAACTCTTGGGGAAATTGTCATAAATTAAATGAAAAACCTGCATATTGTGAGTCATGCTGTAAGCTCATGCATTCAGTTAAGCTTATGTTTAGAAACTGGTATTAATTTGTAAAATTTCTTATCACTTTCATGAGTAAAATAATTCCTGGAAAATGGCAATTGTGTTATGGAAAACAGATGGAGAATGAAGGCACAAGGTATTTCTCAACAATATAAATTCATATAAACAGACAATTATTAGATTTGGTGCTTAGTATTGCCAGCTTGTTGTCATTGAAAAGCCCTGGTGTAAAACCACTTTTAACTAAGGGAAGAATGAGATATTTTTTGCTTGTCTCCAGTAGGGAGTGACACTAACAAATACTCTCTGTAGCGATTGGGATTTCTGGTGATTTCTTGTGCATGTGAGGGTTATATCGGAATCCAAAAATTTGACAAACTTGACGGAAAAAACATGGTTCTATTGTTGTTCATGTGATTACATTCCTTGCTACCCCTGTGACCAACAATGATACGACATTAGCCACAGGTGGAGTAAATTGTTTTCACAGTAACATGTTATAAATTGGACTCTTAAAAGCATTTTATACCACTTTTGACGCATCAATATTTTAAGGTTTGTTGGTTGGTATGAATGGTTAACTTCGATCTTGGATGGAAGTTAACATTGTAACTTAGCAATAAATAGACCTTTGTATTTAACACCAGATCGTTGCTGTAATCGCTTAACTTAGGTGTTGTCATAGATACGGGCATGTGTTGTTGTCACTACTGGCACTTCTTGTGGTATTTTTTTTTCTGTTTTTTAAATGTTCACCATTCTACGACTATAAGCGCTTTATTTTGACATTTCTTATCCCACCATATATAAGATTTTAAAAAAAATACGCCTGCATATCGTTTCTGGATCGGTATCTCGCGATAACTGTGATGGCTAACACATCAAACTGTGATAACTTCAGTATTTGCTGCCGAAGTCTGTCTGAAAGGTTCAACTCGGTGCGGAACTTCGCAGTTTACGTGGACACTCGTCTGGTGCAAGAATTGTGATGGTATGAAGTGGCGTTTAGTCTATTTTTTCATTGCAAACTTCTTGTAATTGTCGGTGGCAGTGATTACATAGATCAACTGTATATAATTCTGTTAAACAGTTGCTGTTCTTGGAAAATATTTTTATGCAAAAGTTCTTATTGAAGAATATCGATAACTGTTTACACTTTTGTATCACTTTCTTTCAACTGTTAAGCGACATTGAATATTAGAAATGATTTTGTATTGTTGCATAAGTGTGCGGTAAGTTGTTCCAATACTTGTATTAGAAGGTCTTATTAAAGTGACTCTATATGAGAAATTTGCTGACTGTTGGATGGTCTCTAAATTCTTAATTACATTGTTTCACACGTTTACCCAACGCAAGGTTGTAATTTACTGTTGAATGCTGTCTGAACCCCATTCAGGAACAGAAAATTTCAAGTACCATATTACGGTAGTTGCATACCACTCCGCCCCCTTGCGAAATGTCGACAAAGAAACAATAAGTTTTACCCGGCAACGTGTTGTTTGTCGGGTAAAATGGCGACTTGTAAACGAAGATGTGTCAAGAATGCTGTATTGTGATTGGTCAGTTAAGCCGTCGCTCAAAATCCTGGCGATAGGTCAATTGGACAATCTGGACTCTCTGTGAACTCCTTGGCTTGCTGTTGAGGTAACTTGATATTTTTGGCAGGATTGTTTGTAGTGACTGATGACACTGAAACTGGCTTGCTTTTTATGGCAGTTTTATTTCAATTGTCAGATTTATAAAGTTTGTGCTTCAGTGGACCTTAAGTTCTTAGCATATCAGAACAATTGTATCAGCAAGGACATTTCCTGTGCGAGGGAAGTAAATTGTCGTAAATAAGCTAGAACTACACATACAAAGCTTTGTGAAATCTTATGCCAAAATATTTGAAAGCCTGTGAGGATATCTTTTGTAAATTGTGCTCTCTTTCGGCATTCTTACTTACAGCTTCCGTCTTAGACCAAAGGTCATAGACCAAAGGTCATAGACCAAAGGTCGCCAAGCTTGACTTCTATAGGCTTACAGATAGTTATTTTGTTTAGTTTTTTTTTTGTTTAGATGGGACTATTTTTAGCCATTTGGTAAAGAAGTTGTCTTTTCAAAATGGCTTTTGTGTATCCCCTCTTTTTATTTTGTTTTGTAAGCGTAGTTGTGCTGAACACAAACGCCTTTGAATAGCTGAGTACCAGGAAGTTTTAGCTATATTAATTTGTCACTTATGGGCTAAGTGTTGGTCACTGCAACCTGCGTCTCTGTCATTTGCAATGGGTAAAAACGCCGATTTGATGTTAATGGTAGGTGAAAAAAGGCATAATGTGCACAGAATGTGTTCTTCAGTGAAGTTATTGGCAATGCTGCATGCGTATTGATTACCGAAAGAACTTCTAGAACGTTTTTGGGATTACCCAACTCCTGATATCTTCGGCATATGTTACACCGTGGTGCATATGTCTTGAAAACTTTTCAGTTGTAGCCCTCAGAGGTCTGTCGAGCCCTTGCGAAGGCAAGCAGGTGGAACTGTTTTATGCACCCACATATTATATATAGTGCTGCTTAACCGAAAGTTGTTTTTAAAATGGCAAATCTTTTCAATCGTGCTGGAGTTTTATTTTGAACAGGAAGAGCAAATGATGTTAATTTCTGCATGTGGATTCTTTAAGGTATACTCTTTCTTTCTCAGGCTTACCATTTTTAGTTATTTAACTTTCAATTTAAAAAATGCAAAATTTGAAATTTTTCGGAAATTTTGTGAATCTACTGTGTTAGATAGAGTTTTGAATGGGCTTTCATACGATGTTTTTCATTTTTCGCTATGACGTCTCTTTTTCGAATTATTCGGGATTTTCTGATGGCGATGTGTTGACTGATTGTCCCTGCACTTTTGTTGTTTCACCTTCTATTGAACAAGACTATATTTCTTACTCATTTCGGACATCTTCATTCGTCATATGATTGTTATCATCATGTTCATCAATGCCACCATCATTATTATCATCATCATTGTCATCATCTCCATTGTTCAATATTCTTTTCAGTCAATTTCGCCAAGTGTTGCTCCTCCCAGCACTTTCATTATTTGATATTTTGTTGGTTCAGTTGACAAATCATTGTTCCCAAGACCCCTGTCAGTAATCCTTCACAGTTTTCTGTAAAAGCACCCCATCTTTTTGAAGTTTTTCGAGATCTTGACAATTAAGAGTCGCCAGATGTTGCATAAACTGGCAGTTTTAGGACACTTGTAAATGTAAATGAAGTCCGTTGCACGCGATTTTGAATTGTCACTAATTCTAAGCAGCTTTAGGCACCAACATCGCCATAAAATGTATTTGACTTTTCATGCCTTTTCTAATTTCTATGCACCCCACATATACAGGGTGTCCAGTCTGACTGTTTCTGTATCTCCTAAACTCCTAACCAACCTGAATGTGGGGGCCGATATCACGGCGAATTTTCACTACCCATTGATTCCTGACGTTTTCATCTGCAGGAAAACAGTGAAATGACAATTGTTTTCCCGAGTCATAGCGTGAATCGTTCATGCAATTTGGGACACAGCAGTTCAGCCCCATTCATGTTGTCTTGTCCTCGATCAGCTGTTGATCACGCAGCCTCGTTTTCAAGCGGGAGACATCTTAGCATGAATAGAGTCTATTTGTTACAAGGGAGATAACAGTGACTTAAAGACTGATCCAACTGCTGCCGTGCCTCCTTAGTGCCAGTTTCAGCATTTTTATTAAAAATTTGTCAAATATATTTCTGTTGAGATGACGGTGACACCTTCTCAATACCTTACGAATTGGTGATGTTTTGCATCCACTACTGGCCGCATCGATAATGAATCTATACATTTTGCCTCTAGTCCTCTCTATCTGCCAAACCACTTTTAGGATCGTTAAGGAATTTGGGAGATGTGTTGAGGAGAAGAGGAGCAACTTTGCTTTCCAGGGAGGTCTACTCGGGCTAGGTCTTTATGAGCCTTTGGGCACCTTTTATGAGGTCTCGTGGCAGTCATAGCTGCCCCCATCATTGATCAACGGGCATATGCCCCTTCCCCCCCTCCCGCTTTTGGTTTCTTAACCTGATCTTCTGTGGCAGTTGTGACTCCCCATGTTTGGTTTATTTGTTTATTTTTATTCAGTCAATGAATGTACTTTGAGAGGGTCAGGCCTGCTCATGCAGAACTGTTTTAAACTGGGGTTCATGGACATTAATACCCACTGGAGATGATCTCTTCTGGCTGTTCCCACCTATGCTTTTGTGTATTTCAGGATGCATGACTAAGCAAGGAGTGTTAAATGAACATTTCTATGAACTTCTTCTTTGACAGTTTCCTCTTACAAATTGCTTCTGGGATATTTCAATTCAACCATGGGAAGTTAAACAATTACAAGTCCATTTTCTAACTGGGAGTAATGTTCATGTTGACATACATCCTTTCCCTACCATTTGTCACCTGTCCATTTTATAATCAAGACAGTTGTGTCAAAACAAATGCTTTTAAGGTGATTGTTTACCTTCTTAAAGTCTTCTCACGTTTCATCAACCTTGAATTGACCATTTTTAGCCTGTAGGCCCTTTCATTCTGAGATCATTCAAGACATCAACAGGCCTTTATGCAGCGTAAGTCCTGGGCGTCCATTTGCACGTCCTAGCACTAATCTGGACGCTCTGGCAAGGATGCCCAATGTATCATTTGGACGCCCACTGTCAATAGGAACCTTTCATGTTTGGACTCACACATTGTAATGAATACTAGGAAGCCTCTGAAGGCTCACAGTGGGGACTTTTTTTAAAGCAGGAAGAAATATACAATGTATATACAAAGTATATTCAATGTTGCTACACTCACACTTGGTTGGTGGCATTGTAAAACTTTTTAGTAAAAATGCTCTCTACAGAAGGCTGTTTTGTAAACTTAGATGTAAAAACCTTGGTCTATGCATGTTTTGTAAAAATATCTGTGTGTTTGGGGGGATTGCTGGGGGTGGGTGGTTTACGCGTCGGAATCATGGACGCCCGGGAATACTGGGAACCCCATTTTGGACACCCTATTCTCGAAATCCTGGATAAAGGCCTGGGCATCAATGTTAACTTTGGTCCTGGATCGAAGTTAACTTCGCAGTAAATAGGTGGATTTAATAGTGGAGTGTCGACTCTGCGGTGCAGTATGAACGGTCAACTTCGTCCCCATCGAAGTTATCGCCAGGGGCCACTGTTATTGTCAACAATTAAGGAGCAGTGTCGTTGCTTATATTTTGCTTGAATAACCACCAATTGAATTAGAAATAAGTTTTATGTCAATTAGCACATGTAAATGTTCCCAAACTGTCACATTAAAAAAATCTTAATATGCACGCTATGCTTCAGCACTGCCTTGCAATTACTTCGATGCAACAGCGTCACCTACTGTTTACGTAAATGTCCCTCAAAGTAACCACACCGAAGCTGGTATGGGGTTCCTGGATGACTGAAAAATCTTTCTACAAAGTACACAAACCACAGTAAAACTCCTGTCTCCTGTCTGTTGATGTATGCTATAAATAGCCAGACCCTTTATGTCAGTTAGCCACTTAAGTCTATTTCCAGCCCTGTCCTTCCATACCACATGGTCAAATGCTCATTACAGTTCTGATAGATGTTTTATTTGGATAAGTTGGCTCATCTCACATTTGATGGCTGTTGCTGTGACGTCAGTCAGCATTGCTACTCTACTCACTATTAACCATTAAAACATTATTCATCAGAAGGACAAATGTAGTAACTTAGTAAATTAACTTCAATGTAAAATAGTTATTGGCAAGGCAGTAGTGTACTAATATTGGACGTTAGTGCCACAAGGATGTGCGGCATTGTGGGTAAATATCGCAGAATCAGATCAGAGAGGGTGGCCCGTGCTGTTAGCATTCCGGGAAGTGGCTATTTGCAACAGCTGTTGATTCAATGGTGAAATTCAGAAATTCGGATTGTGGGGTGGTATCACAGATCGTGCACAACAGTCTGTGATGTTTGTATTCTCAGTGTTCTTCAGGACTGCAAAGTTACTGAGTTGATAGAAAACAAAATTTGATCCAGTAAAATGTCTTTGGTTTAGAACTCAACACTGTTTAGCTGCCAATGTTGAATTCATATCGAGAAGCTCTAAAATGGGTTTAAAAACATAGTCATGCTCATCCGATTTTGAATTATTGTCGATCTTGAATTATTGTTGATCTTGAATTATTGTCAATCTTGAATTATTGTCGATCTTGAATTATTGTGGATTTTGAATTATTGTCGATCTTGAATTATTGTTGATCTTGAATTATTGTCAATCTTGAATTATTGTCGATCTTGAATTATTGTGGATTTTGAATTATTGTCGATCTTGAATTATTATCGAATGAGCTGGCAACTCAAGTCACGGGCAATACGTGCATGCGTAATTTTACAGTTGGTATCCTATCAAGGTATGGAATATTGCGATATTATTGATTTTATGAGTAATGGCCTTATTCAACTTTTGTTTCTATCCAGTTAAAGAGAACAAAATGCTGCTTTAAACGAAGCTTTTTGCCTGATGACTTTTAAGCTAATGCTCAGTTTAACTTGGCATAGATTTTGATGTTGGAATTTGGAGATTAACATAATAGATTTTAATGTTTAAATTTGGAGATATTCCAGGTATTACAGTGGTCTTGTCAATGCCAAACAGTCAATTATCTATTGACCATGTACACAATCCAATTGTGAATGATGATTATGTATGCACCAGAACTCTTGCTAAAGCACAATGCATGAGACGTTTACTTGGAATAGCTTTGCATAGAAGGATTTCTTTTGTAAAATAATAATAATAATAATGTGTGGTTGAGGTTGTCTGCGGATGATACAGTTTGTAAATTGCAAGTTAATACTCGAGACAATGAACCCCAACTGTAGTCTTAAAATGTAGACAGGTCATTTGTTAACGGTTCAATTTGGACTTGAATGTTTTTATGTTAGATATTTGAAGTGATTTAGCCTGTTTACCTCATCTAGGGATACACATGCTTGTATATGCTTTATGAATAGTTCAGTGTGCTTGTCCCACTGAAAAGCTTAGAAAAATATGATCTAATGTCTTCTGCTTGACGCAGTCTGCAGCTTAGTGCACGTGGTTAAAATGTGGCTAAATAACCCGTTTCAGTTAATCCCTGTACTTGTCCATTATTTTTAGACCAGTAATTCTTCAAGTTAACACAAATGCTGTTCTGAAATTATAAGATCTATTTCTTCCTACTAATGTTTTCTGTGCTATAGAATTAGGATGGATCACCCTATAAACAGACTGGGTTATGAATGCGTACAAATTCACATGTGAACTCTTCTAGCTTTGAGCCTTTTGTTAGCCATTAATGAGCGTATGATTTACAATCATAACATTTACTTTGCTGCATTGAGGGCTATTTTTATATCCATGACAATATGACCAGCCAGGAGCAAACACCCATGAAGTTTAATTATGTTGTTACAACATGTTACTTGGTGCAACATTTTCAATCCAGTTTTTATGTGGTCAGACCAGTGTAAGTTGTTTTTAATGGCTTCAGTGCATTTGGAAATAGGCGTGTTCTTGGTATTTTTAATTAATTATTACCTAAAAATTAGAAAAAGTGAAGTACGATAATCGTGAATGGAAACCTCACTGCAATTCTGAGGAGCCACGGAAGTATTTTTACTTACTGTAGTTTGCAGAGGAGTTTCGGGCGAACATTTTGTATTAATTTTATTGTTGATAGTCAGTTGCAATGCTGGCATATGACCTTTTGTCAAGGTCACGATATATCATTATATTGATACATGTGACATTATACTCAGTGATACAGGTATTTCAAACCTTTCAAACCCTAACAGTCAATCATGCAATGCATTTTCTACCTCTGTAACTGCTGAGAGTTGAATTCAAGATGTGACTTAGAGAGGTCATCTACATCAACTTCAAATGGATAGACTCTGTAATACCTGTGCCGACACCTTCAGGTCACTTCTCTTGCTCTTGGTGTATAAGTTCTCAATACATTGAAAAAGCCATGATTTCTAACAAATCAAATTTTACTTTTTTCATCACCTGATAAATATTTTCCATCCAAACCTATTTCATAATTGATGAAATGCCATAAATAGTGAAGATAAAAAGATAAGATATGGTGGTAATAACATAGCCCTGCCAAATTTATGTCTTCTATCTTTGTTATCTCACTAATTCCCTTTCTTGATCAGCCTGACACTTGCGTGATTGAGGGACTCAAAGCTGGAATTGGGTTTCGTGTTTTGGTTTTGATCACATGAAACTGGGTTCCACTGTTAACTCGAAGCTGTTCCAATACATTCGGATTTTCTCTGAAATAAATTATTTATGAGTAATTTCAGAAAAGTATATAATAATATACGTGTATTTATGAAGAGACAGTGTGGCATGGTGGTATTGTCTGCGTGCTTTATTTAACATTGTGGGTTCGAGTCACACTGAGTCAGGTCTCTAGCTCCTCAGCTTGGTTTTAATTGTGAATTAATAAAGCATAAAAATGGTTCCGGGTGATTAATGCAATGGACCCACACGAGCCTCCTGCGCACATCTGGTTCAAGCTGTACCAAACTACCTGCAATTATTTTTGTATTTATTATGCTTTGTGATGTATTGTTTGCTTGATTGTTTGTTGGGCGAATGAGTTTCCTGAGTGTCCATGACTTTGTCTTCCTTTACCGACTTAAATTTATGTCGTACTCACTAGTTACGGTTCAGGCGCCTGTTTCACAAAAAACTGCTACCTTTTTTGGTCGTAAGTATGACTCAGCCTGTGTTAACTTTAGTCGGTGTTAGACTAAAACATCGTCAGATTGTGGACAATGTAGTATTAAGGGCTTTTTGTGTGTAATGGAGTGATCACGTGCAGTAATACGTGACTCAGCTTATAGCGCAGTTCCTATCTTTAAAATTTTCCTATATGCAAACATTTGATAATGAGCTGGCTTCTTGCTTTTACCATATAATATGGCAAAAAGAAGCATTTCGTGCCTCCTTCAGTAAAGAGCAGAAGAGTATGGTGTTTTAAGGAGGTCATTGGTAATTTGTAAATTTTGGCAGTGAGCCCAACCTGAGTGCATGCGCGCACCCATGGGGGCTGGGGGGAGGGGGGGTGGCTTGAACGACCCCCCCCCCCGTTTGACGAAGTGGGCAAAAAGCTCAGAAAAAAAGTAGAATACGAGTCAGAAGTCTACTAAAAAGGCAAGAACTACCAAAATTCGGTGATGCACAACTTATAGCTCTGAACGTATCCGGTGAATCTTAGTAGGAAGGTCCACATTCCCAAAATTCGAGCCCCCCTCTTTTTAGGCTGGGTGCACGCATGGAATGTTAACTAAAACAAGATAAGTTTGGGTGATAAGCATTGTACAATCTCACTAATGCCAGACAAAAATAATTTCCAAAATTACACTTTTTTCATTTTTCAAAAGGCTTCTGACATTGTTATGTCTATGCCCATAAATTATCAAAATATTTTCTGATCTTAGATGTGGTAAAGATTTGAACATGGAACAAACATCCATTTGATGCTACACATCTGTCTTGTTCGGCTGGTCACTTAGGGGTTATGTAGGGCATTATGGACAAGCGGTGTATTTGACCAAATGCCCAGAAAAGTGTGTGGAGTAACTTTGTTGAAAGTAGAAATCCTGTAGAACTTTTTGCTAATCTGTCGTTAATTGGGGTCATGCGAACAAGTAAAATTTAGCTAAGAAGCTGTATTATAACTAGATTTCATTTGATATAAATGTTAAAGATCAAATCCCATAGCTTTTATCCTTTTGTTTTCGTTTTATGAAACTGAGTGTTATACACAAAATTCCTGTTTTTTAAAGCTCTCATGTAAAAGTGAACCTGTTTACAAAAGCATTGGATATGAAAGTTTCGTGTGAATCCGATCTGCTATTTCTGAGGTATGACGTTCCAAAGTTAGCCAAATTTGGACATTTTCCAGGGCCCTGGATTAAATCTAGATTTAACACGTTTTACCACAATTCTATTGCGGTGCTTCTATTCCTCACAATTACAAAGTTATCTTTACAGGGTTATGAGTGATAACTCTTCATGATAGATGTATTGACGCACTAAATATAACTTGCCATGGAGCCTCTTCTTGGCAATAAAATCATTCTCGTTGCCCTACTGACATTTGCTTCTCGTGTTCCTGCACGGAAAATGCATTAGCCATGCAGAATGTACACTACTACTACCATATTAATAAATGATTGCATTGATTTTCCAGTGTTCAAATTTACTCTGCATATAATAGAGAAGACTGGTTTGTCTAAATGCCTGAGCTATAAATGTTTCTTTTTGTTACGAACCGCTTCGTGTGCTTGGACATAGAGGTTCCGTCATATATCCATCGTAGCTGAAGAATCCATACTGCTGTTATATCTTCCTCGTCTGTGCTACGCCCACGTGCTTAAATCATTAAATTAAAAATCTGTGGGTGGGCGTTAAGCTGAGCATAGGCGTTCAAAAACAATTTTTAGAAGACGGGAGTAGGCGTTTGCTGTAATGGTCGATTCGTTCACGCGAAAGCTTTCTATTTTTACTAGTACGAGTACTATTACAGTGCGCATGAATCACAGACGCCATTTGATGTCTCATTGAAAGAGTGGGTATTGTCGCACCCAGATGCAGCAAGATGCCCTGAAACCGGCTGTTGTTGATCAACGGTCAGTCAGCCTAAGATGAGCGAGTAGTGTACAATTGGGAGCTAAAATTGTCGTGAGACGGGCATTAACAGAGACATTCGATTATATAAATTGATAGACGTTAAGCCGAGCATAGGCGTTTCAAAACAGGGTTTCAAGGCTTGCTATGGTACCGATACCAATGCTGCTTATTTGATACCGATACTGTTTTATTATGATACCGAAGTAATATAAAATTGCTATGTATGTGTTGTTTTAACATCGGTGGGACACTTCTATATTTTTTCTGTCCACATATACCGGGTATATGTGTGGGCCTCTGCTGCTGTATCTCTTAAACCCCTTGATGAATGTTCATGAAATTTTGCAGACGTGTTCCTGTCATGGATGGGATTGCATTGGAGAATTTGCAGACGTATTGGAGTAACTGGTATGCCCCCTGGTGGCACTTTTAGATTATTGCATTAGCCTGATTTAGAGAGTGCCTTGACAGGTTTTCATGAAATTTGTTAAATTGGTTTATATTATGGAGATGGCTCCTTCCCATTTTCAGACGAATTGTATGTAATTTGTGCCCCCTTGTGGCCACTGTTTTTGGTGATCGCCTCTCTGCCAAACACAGCTGTGTTCTTTTTGATAAGAGCACTGCTGACGTTGGTTCACACCCTAGTGGAAAATTTTTTTTGCCTGTGCCTCAAGTTTACTTGATGGATGTTCACAAAATTTAGTGTATGTGCTCCCCCTGGTGGCCTTTTTAATTTATTACGTAGTATTCCGTTATTTAAATTTGGTGCTCTTTGACTTACTTCTGTGCCTTTTTCACTAGAATTGTTTCAACACAGTCCTCCTAAGTCAACAACTCAGTAGTGCATAAATATTGATACGTCAAAGAAATTAGATAATGCCACTTTGTGGCATTGTTATTGATTTTTGTGACAAATTCAGTGGTTAATTATTAAAGATAGCCAAATGGGGACACTAAAGTAACTGTGAAGACGGGGTAATTAGAACCTTCCTTCAATAGAGCTGTGATAGTTTAGATGTACTGGACTATTCAGAAAGTTGTAGTGACCTTTAATCTAAGTCAATTATCAAAAATACTGTGAGATGTCAACCAGTAAAAGTATACATTATCTGGTCTCCAAAGCACTGTGCGGGTTTTTGTGCGCCCACATATTACCTGTATGTGGTCGCATGTTGTTGTCACTTTCTGCGGGCGTCTGGTTGTCTTGTCTGTCTGGCTGTTCGCTCGATATCTTAAAAACCCCTGGTCAGATTTTAGTTAAATTTGGCACAAGTGTGTACAACATCAGTAGAACGGTTCATGCCACTTTTCAGTCTGCCCCACCCCCTGAGGTCAGGGGGGGCTTGGCTTTCTTAGTATTTTTGGGAAGAGCGTTTCCGGGTGATATCTAAAGAATGGATTGGCGGATTTAAATGAAACTTGACACAAAGGTACATGATATACGTAAGTGCACCACCACCGTTAAATTTGTGTCCGGATTCGACCATTGCACAGGCCTTTATCCAGGATTTTGAAAATAGGGTGTCCAAAATGGGGTTCCCAATATTCCAGGGCGTCCATGATTCCGACGCGTAACCCCCCCACTCCCAGCAATACCCCCAAACACACAGATTTTTTTACAAAAGATGCATAGATCAAGGTTTTACATCTAAGTTTATAAAACAGCCTTCTATGGTGAGCATTTTTACTAAAAAAAAAACTGTAGACCAACACTTACAATGCTGTCAATCAAGTGTCAAAATAGCAACAATGCATATACTTTTTATATACATTGTATATTTCTTCCTGCTTTGAAAAAGAGCCCCCACTGTGAGCCTTCAGAGGCTTCATAGTATTCATTACAATGTGTGAGTCCAAACTTGAAAGGTTCCTATTGACAGTGGGCGTCCAAATGATACATTGAGCGTCCTTGCCAGGGCGTCCAGATTAGTGAGAGGGGTCCAAATGGACGCCCAGGACCTATGCTGCATAAAGGCCTGCCACTGCAGCTCCTATTGGCAATTTTGTTCTCGACAAGTGCTTTTCAAGTGTTGGGCAGAAGAGCATTTCCAGGTGATTGGTCTACAGAACCGATTGGCAGATTTCAATGAAACTTGACACCTGTATGTCATGTGAATGCACCGGCAGCATTTGATTGTCAGGCAGATTCGAGAAAAAGCGGCAAACGAGTTACTAAAAAAACAAGTTACTACTCGACACAAGTTACTCATTCGCTTACTTATTTATTTAAGTCTTCTTTTAGTGAAAATGTCAAATGAATTTATGTTACCTAATTAAATTAATTTCCACTTAAAGGTTGTATTGTCAGAGTCATTGTTCAGAGTTTTGTCTCAATATAGGTCACGGGGAGGAGCTATCGTTAATAGGTCAATAGTGCATTATGGTACACTCTGTATTAGACTCACTAGAGGCTGAATTTCAAGAAACCAACTAGATCGAAACACCAAAATGTCCAATAATTGAAATGAATGAATTTGGGTTATGAGTTTGCTTTTGCCAGCATTTGTCAAAACAAAAATTGCCCATCGCTATATGGGACTCTGTGCATTGATAATATGTATACCAGAATGCATTTTTGATTAAATGTTTAATAATTTTTTAATTGCTACAGTGAGAAATAGTTCTCAAATTTAAATTAGTTAAAACATTTTATCAAAATTATGAGCACTTAGCTCGCAATCTGCATTGGGTCTCTTGGGTAATGTAACTTGTGGCACATATATAATGCATGGCAAGAGATTTGATTTGAGTGACAGCTCTGTAACCTTTGAATCTTGCTCTGTAACAAACAAACCTCCAGGCCTTGAAAGTTGTTCTATGAAATCCATGTTTTCACCATACACATTATATACTTACTATTTGAAGTTAACTGAGGGTGAAGATAAGATATTTTTCTTGACATGTATGGAATGTTACAAAATACATACACTTTTTTGTAAAGAAGCTCTGGTATATCCTTAGGGCACTTTTAAACAGTAATGGATTTTGAAATATGAAGTCGGCACTTTTTTAAGAATGTACAGTCTTATTGATGGAATGGATAGAGTAAATACAGTCATTTCAAATACATGTTAAATTTGAATGTCATCTAAAACCAAAAAATGTTACAAAGTGAAACTATTTCTGAGCTTTAGATTGCAGACGGAAAGAAAACCATGGTGAATTGCACGTCAGCCTCCCGTTTAGTCCCTCTAGGGCCTCGCTAAAAAGCAAGACGTGAGATTACGTGAGATGTGGCCGTGTATTTTAAGTGAGAACACGTGACTTTGGCTAGATTTTAGCTAGGTCCTAGCGTAGTTCCTAGCGTCACTGAACGCACGCCAGGTTTACTGTACAAAATGGCTGTGAAACCACAGCAACTGTTTGATCAGAAAATTATAATTCAGCTCCGAATTTTTTATTTGAAAACTGTTATTTTCAACTGGGTTTTGTTATTTCAGATATTGTGAAACAAGTTATATTTTTTATGAATTTTACACGAGAAATTACAAAAAGTTCTGCAAAATGTACCATTAGTAAGATTTTAGGTGTCTAAGCTCTTTATGTGAAAATTACAGAATTACTTTTTAATTATTTTGAATATGTAAACTATTACTTGCATGAAATGATTTCTGAGTGCTTAGGAAGAACTTTTTTGCAGCATAGCTTAGGCTTCTTGTATAACCAACATGATCTTTTCCGTCAGCACGATGACTTGGATATTCTGCAAACTTATTCACAGTTTAGACAACCTAATGGTCTGGCTGTGGCAGATTTAATTACCCCGAGTGAGAGACAAGTCTCCCCAGCTTCCAAAAATCAATAATACATCAAATGTATCATCTCCTCATGTGCGTTTGTAGCCAGTACAATTGTTTGTCATCGACGCCGTGTTTCACGGCTGAGCTAATGCGTTTTATGTTCAAAGTCAGGTGCAGTGTAAATTAAATGTAAAGTAAGAATCCAGTTTAGAAATTGTTCCATCATTATTAGTAATATGGGGAACTTATGAATGACTTGAAGGACAGTATTTGAAATTTAGGCGGCCAAACTGTTGAATTCATAATTTAATTTTTTCACCAATACAAGATGTTGCTGTCGTTTTTGAGTATGTATGAGATGCAGGTTTAGATTGTGAAATTTAAGAAAAGGAATCCTGTTTCTTTGTTCCGACCCCATTTCTCTATGCTATAATACTTCTTTTTGTTGTTGATTGTCTTCATTTCCTTAGCTATTTAAGAGCACTATGTTAGTTCTCATAATAGTAGTGAGTATAATGCCAAGTCATTAAAAATTCTAAGCAGGATATGTTTCAGTTTAAATGTGTTGACCAACTTCCTTAACTAATCTTTGTGTCTTACTTGATGTACAGTTGATTGCACACAAGTTTTAGCCCTGCTACAGGATTAATGGGACCAAACAAAAGGTAGGCCTTGGTGGAGGTGTCAGGGTCTAAGTGTTGACACATAAGCATTTATACTTGCTATAAAAGCCTACCTCTGTTCAGGGCTTGCTGAGAAAGCATTATGGATATTTTTAGTCAAAAAAGAGGGTTTAATCTGGTCAGGACTGTGGTCTTGGCCTCGTGTAACCGCTGGGTATTCCCTCCTCCCTCACCCCCCCTCCGCGTATTACTGCCATCATCAAAGGTTCGTGTGTAATTTATGTAGATACTGACCACTACAGCCACATTTGATGATAAGAGTCATGATGTCGAAAGTCCAGTGCACATCTCTGTGTGTACCCGCTAATTGCCCAGGTAGTAACGATGGACGATATTTAACCGAGTTGATTGTGCTGAAGATGACGACTGTATTTTCAACCGCCTAGCTGTATTGATTATTGTCAATGAAATTGGTATGGCCAGGAATAAGAAAAATCATATAGGTGCCCACGCTGGTTCACCTGAACTACTAACTCTTTAAATCACGCTCTACTACAGGAGCTAGTTAATGCTTTTAAGTGTATTGGTGAATTTCAATCAACAATGCATCATTCCTTGGTAACCGTTTAAACTCCGCTAAGCGTGCCACCACTGTTTGTATTGATCAAATCCCCAGAGGCTTGGCGTGCTTTTGGTGGAAGCTCGATTTCCTGTTCTGATTTCCACTGCTGCATTTTCTGCAAATTTTGATTCCAACTTGAACCTCATTTAAAGCATTTGTATTTCGGTTCATGCTAAAACGTTGCCAATTTAGGACACAATATGGCCGACGAGTGTTTTTTTCGTCTTTTCCACGAGAGATATAGCACAAAATTCAGACTGTCTTATGTTCATTCTGAACTACAGCTACCATCAGACAATTTTTTGAAAATTTGCGGGCTTTCATGACAATCTTGGAAGCCCTTAAAAGTGCGAATAGGGTAATTTAAGTAATTACGTTTCTCCAAATTTGGTGAGATTTTATGACAGTTGAGTACTAAGTGCTAGTGTCGTTTATCATAGAAACAATTTGCAAGTTCTACCATCCGTCATAATTTTTAACAAAACTGCTTAATTTTATTATGTATGTATTTATTTGCGTGATGAGTGAACAGAACGGATAATGGTGTTATGAAATATTCACCATCATACTACGTCGTGATGAAATTCTGACTGATGAAAGATTGATGTATCATATTCATAGCAACCTTACACCTGTTTTTGAAGTTATTGATTTTCGATTCATTTTAGTTAAAAATTCATAATAAAATGTGTCATGCACACATGAAAACCAATTGCCAAAGGATGCTTCTGAATTTTGCATAGAATATTGAATTCCTCATTTTGACAGCTGTGCTCTTTTTGAAGCTAAAAAGTTTTCATAGAAAATTCCAAGCAACTTTTGTAGCCCATTTATAGAGGAATCGAAATTTGCATGTTTTTGTGCGATCGGCCTGAAAAATTGCAATTTTTTTACATTGACCAGGTGGCTGTAAAACCTGACTTTCCTTTTGCACACCTGTCAATTTCAAAAATAAATGGTTAGGACTTAAAATTATTGTTTAAATGTATTTTAAATATAAAATTATAAGAATGGTGACCATTGGTTACGTCATTTTCGTCATAAGTAGGCATCAATATATGATTTCAGGAAGCTTTACTGCCTACACGTGGTTGTGAGTTCATATTGATTAATATTAATTTAGTTGACCTCAAATCTATACGCAGTTCACATTAAGTTAGAGTGAAAAGTTCAATAAATTAGAAGTTGAATTGATTGCGTGACTTTGATGGATCACCATTCGTGATCCACAATCATCATTACTATTCATTATGCAAAATTTGGACAAAAGAATTGGGGTTATGGTTCTATTTATAACAAACACAAAAATTCAATGTATAATTGGTGTCAGTGCATAATCATTACTGCATAACGCTTGGTACGACAGGTTACTACAGACATTTTATGTCTTTATTTTTTATGTATATATGTGCCACTAAGCATGGGTGTCTCTTTCAACTCATTATCAGTAGCTCATTGGCATTTCCAGAATGATAACGTTTGTTTAGAAATGACACAAGATACAAAAAACTTAAGTGTTGAACCATGTTTTCTTAGAAACGTACCATATTAAAACAGCAATTTGGTTAGGGGTCATGGAAATCTTGTTACACAGTATTGGTAATGGCTGCCCTGAGAAATTGAGAAACCCATTTTGGGTGCCCCGTCGCAACCATGATCATATGGAGATGTAAAAACTCCTACTAAGTCACATTAGAAATGCCTGGAGGGCACGCCTACTGCTGGGGACTAAAGAAGACTACATCCACCAGCTTGACCGGCAGGAACAAGTTACTATCTTCAGGCTAAGAACCGGCCACTGCCAGCTGCTCTCCCACATGCATCGCCTGAAAATCTATCACACAGACGAGTGCCCCTGTGGCAGATTTCAATGAAACTTGGCTCAGGTGTATGTTTTGATAATTTACTGCCATCAGTCTATTATCTGACAAATCTAACCACTGTAGCACCTCCTAGTGGCCATTTTGTGTGGTTTCCTGTTGTCCAGTTGTCTGCTCAGTGTCTCAAAAACTCTTGGTCACATTTTACTAGCTAGAGCGAGGCTTTTCAGCAGTTTTGGGGATAAGAGTGTTAATTCAAATGATATCTAGAGATCTGATTATCAGATTTCAATGAAAGAGATTTGTGCTGCTGGCACAAGTCAATTTCTGGGTGAATTCGACATCTTCAGCACCCTCTATTGTCCATTTTGGTCTTGGCAAGGAGCTTTTCTGTATTTTTGGGCAGAAGAATGTTTCTGGGTGATATCTAGAGAATTGATTGATGGATTTGAACTAAAATGAAATATTGACACCGAGGAATGTGACGACAGTCATTTCTCAGACGGATTTGACTGCTGCACCACTGCTAGTGGCTGTTCCATTTTGGGAGTGAAGGAAGCTACTAGTTTTGAGTAGAATCACACAAGTGTTTTGCTCGTTATGTCATTCTGTATCTATTTTTATGTATAAGCCAACCCTCATGATTGTGCTCGTTTTTCTAACAACACTGTAATGCCTGAAGATGGCGGGAGAAGTGACCGACCGAAATTTTGGGGCAAATGTAAATAGGCTAAAGGTTGGTGTAAACAGACCATTAGACTTCAAAGTGGTATTAGGAAGACTAGACTATGTTTCTGAATCGTCGTCATCATTATCATCCGCTATTATCATCAGTTGGTGAAATGAGATTTCTCCAAATGGGTTGCTTTGTCATAAAATTTGTTCGTTCATTATCTGTTTCTTTGATCCCACGCTGCAGGTTGCATTTCGTATCAGTTCAACGCGGAATTTACTCACAACTCGTCTCGTGAATGGCTTGAACCCTTTTTTTGGTTAAAATCAGAAGCAAGATGGCATTGTGGTGAATGTTATGAATAGGCCATTTCACAAGCTACTGGGAATGTGCTATTTGTTTTTCTCTAGGACTGTTATTCGAGGGTTCTCCGATGACTGCTCTACAATTAATTGAGTTTTTGTACTGTAGCTTTGGTTTCCCTTGGCAGATCTGTCTGAATTTAGTATGCAGATAGATTGTTTCTAGCACTATTAGCTCTGTTTTTGGAACCCATTTCATTGCGACTTACGGTTCTTGAAATATTCGAGATTTACTGCTTTAGACGAGTGACTTTTGTTTTGGGGCAAAATCGGATGCAAGATGGCCATTTTTTACTTGTTTTAGTAGCTCTTAGCTCTGCGATTCTTTGACTGATTCTTGTCAAATTTGGTAACTATGTAAATAGATCTCCTCACGGGCTATCTGGAATGCGTGATTGATTTCTCGCTACGATATTCAAGGTTTTATGATTTGATGACTTATTGACCGATTCCTCAATGCACAGATAATATTCATCATTTACTGTACGTTAGTATAACAGGCATTTGGGTCGTGGTTGCCTATGTTCTTGGTTTCATCATCGATCCCTCTTTTAAATTTTTGTTCGACTTTTCCAAGTGTCGCTCTCCAGAGCACTATCATTTTTCTTTCATTTCTCCAGTTAATTCCGCCAAGTGATGATCCTCAGAGCACTTTCATTGTATTTGGTCATTTGTTTCATTTTTAGGTTAAAACTAATATCTATCACAGTTTGCACCTGGGGCAACTTGTGCCAGTAATAAATGGATGTCTGGACACAGCTCTCATCAATCAGTCAATTGCTAACCCAGTTTTATTTTTATTGATCATTTTATAGCTTCTGAAACGTGACTTGGCCTAAAGAGTCACGGATACATTGTGGCTTGCATGCCCATTTTGTACAAAATATGTTTTATTATATTTCGGGTAACACGCTTAGTAATGCTTTCAAAGCTTTCAAGGAATCTAATGCCATCTTTTTTGAGATATTAATGCTTTGAACACTGCTTAATATTCATTACTAGGTGAACTGAAATCCACCAAATCATGGTGCTTTGTCATGAATTCTCCATTTTTTGTTTGTTCCCCTGATAGAGCTTACACTTTTGTTTGATTTTCCACTGACATGAAATTTACAAGAGACCACCTGTCATCAATAGCTCAAAGCTTAATGGTGGCTTTTTTGTTGAAACAGGACAAGATGATGCTTTGGTGACCATTTTTATGTGCTCAGTCACATACATGGACTTTCATGCAATTTTTACTCGACTGTGTGTTCCTGTGGAGGACTTACACAGTTGATTTTTGGATGAAACTGACTACAGTCAATAGGTATCACTGTCTTTGTGGCATTATCTTTGTTTGCTTCATATCTACCTGTTATTCATCTTAAAATTTGGCATTTGTCTTCACATTGAGTAATAAATTGCACTTGTTTAATTTGGAACAAATCCTTGCAGTGCTGCGCCGCCTAGTGGCAATTTTTTTGCCATCCAGCTCTCTCTGACACACCACTTGAGCAATCTTTTTAAAACTGGGCACTTTGTAAATTCTATTGCTGGTAAGGTGTCATTAATTTTTGGACAAATGCCATAAGTACTGTACCTTGGCGCAGCAATAGCAATTTTTTGACGTACAACTCTTGAAACTCCTTGATCAATGTTTGTGGAATTCAGTGGATATGTTTTCATTAATTCCCCGCCTAGTTTTGCTTCCCCCAGAGGATACGATATTTAAAGTGTACTTAGAGTGTTGCTTTCTTGATTGAGATTGTTTAGTGTTTATCCCTTGACCTGTGCTACATGCAATGTACACAGGGGAGGCAGCGCTTTTCAATATTCTGGATTATTCTAATGTTCTGTTTACAGTCAGCCAAGCGCCGGTGTCTTTTGATGAATTTTTCTGAAATTTGGTACGTGAATAAACCTCGTTAAGGGCTCCATGTTTCTCCAGACATTTTCCGATGATTCCTCTTTTATTGAATTATACTTCACTTCGTTGCTTTACCATTTTATGTCTATATTTCTTAATCACATTTGTCATCATCGTTGTTGCTTTCCATTCGACTTCGTCAACTGTCGCTCTGTCGAGCACTTTCGTTTGCTGATTTGTTTGTAAAGAAGGGGACTGGTGGATGATCTCTTTCTAAACTCTTTCTTTTGATCCTTAACATTCAGAAGTGAGGTTATCCCCACAAGAATTAAATTACCATAACTGTTTGCATAGGCTGGGTCTCTGAACTTGAGACAATAATAGTCATGCAGAGGTCAAAGGGATGTCATGCTGGTTTATCATCTAAGACTCTATAGTCCCTTTCACACTGAGGTAACTCTAGTCTGAGCAGAGAATCAATGAAGGTAAACTGCAAGGTTAACTGAACTGTTCATACCAGCTTTGGTAATAAGGGACATCCAAATAAACAGTAGGTGATGCTGTTGTCATTGAAGTAATCACAAGCTATCGCTGATGCATCGCTTGCATGCTAAGATTTCTTAGTGACAATTTGGGAACATTGACAGGTGCTAATTGACATAAAACTTATTTCTAATTCAATTGGTGATTATTGGAGCAAAATATAGGCAACTATGAGCGACGGCACTGTCCTTTCCTTTAATTGTTGACGATAGCGAGTGTCCCCTAGTGATAAATTCGATGGACCAAAGCTGACCATTGACGCTCCGCTGTTTAATCCACCTGTATACTGGCACTGTTATCTTCGATGAGAATCGAAGTTAACTGTTCATACTGACCGCAACTCTCCGAAACATCGACACGTCGGCCTTCTAAGTGCCAAAAGCATTGAACTTTCCATATACATAAAGAACTCGAAGGTAACTGGCAAACACCAATTTGATTCAAATAACAGTTTTTAGCAACTTGTCTTACTTATTATTAGTGGGAAATTGAAAGCACTGAGGCTAATATTAGAAGTAAAACAGTAAAAAAATTGATTTTTCCAAGGTTGTGTATCAAGAAGCAAGTTTATCTTTTTCTCCCACCTCAGTTAGACACGTGCTCTACTTCTCTGGGTATACAATGTAAAACCTTCTTACATTTATGCCGGACCTTATCAACATCTGTGTGTTTAATCAAATATCTGCTAAACTGAAGAGTTTAAGCCAGTAGAAGTATATATTTTCTGAAAGTAGAAAGCCAGTGGAATTTGTTTGGTCTCTTTTAATCTATCAATTGGGTCATGTTTTAATTTCCTTTTTTGGTAAAATTAGCTAAAAGAAAGATTCATTCATAGAAAAAACAGTATCAATTACATGACCAATTTTATTTGGTATAATTGTCCTTATGGAATCTCAAAAACAGTGTTATAGGTTTTTAAATTGTCATTTTGATTTTGTTTTATGTATTTTTTTTTTTAGTTTTTTGCCAAAACAATACAAGTCCTGTTTTTGATAGGCCCTCATGCAATAGTGATGTAAAGACAACTGAAGTATAGGTCAAATTTCAGGTGTAGTTGTGCGATGGAAAAAGTTACAGAAAAAGCACCGTAAATGCAAATGCCACGAAAGCACAAGCCATGTTAAGAGCATGACTTTAAATTTGTATTTTTGGTACAATTTCTCCCATTGTGTTCACTTTGTCGCCAATGTTGTTCTTTTTCTGGTCACACTATGGTTGCAGCAGTGCTGTAGGAATGCAACCCTGTCTGACGTGCGTATTAGACCAGGAACATAATGTTTGACTATAGTATATTGTAGGATATCATGCTACACCGTGGTATATCCCTCCTATAAAACAACTTGGGAGAAATCCAGTTTGTCTAGGATATGTTAATGTNGGGGAGGCAGCGCTTTTCAATATTCTGGATTATTCTAATGTTCTGTTTACAGTCAGCCAAGCGCCGGTGTCTTTTGATGAATTTTTCTGAAATTTGGTACGTGAATAAACCTCGTTAAGGGCTCCATGTTTCTCCAGACATTTTCCGATGATTCCTCTTTTATTGAATTATACTTCACTTCGTTGCTTTACCATTTTATGTCTATATTTCTTAATCACATTTGTCATCATCGTTGTTGCTTTCCATTCGACTTCGTCAACTGTCGCTCTGTCGAGCACTTTCGTTTGCTGATTTGTTTGTAAAGAAGGGGACTGGTGGATGATCTCTTTCTAAACTCTTTCTTTTGATCCTTAACATTCAGAAGTGAGGTTATCCCCACAAGAATTAAATTACCATAACTGTTTGCATAGGCTGGGTCTCTGAACTTGAGACAATAATAGTCATGCAGAGGTCAAAGGGATGTCATGCTGGTTTATCATCTAAGACTCTATAGTCCCTTTCACACTGAGGTAACACTAGTCTGAGCAGAGAATCAATGAAGGTAAACTGCAAGGTTAACTGACTGTTCATACCAGCTTTGGTAATAAGGGACATCCAAGTAAACAGTAGGTGATGCTGTTGTCATTGAAGTAATCACAAGCTATCCCTGATGCATCGCTTGCATGCTAAGATTTCTTTGTGACAATTTGGGAACATTGACAGGTGCTAATTGACATAAAACATTTTCTAATTCGATTGGTGATTATTTGAGCAAAAGATAGGCAACTATGAGCAACGACTCTGTCCTTTAATTGTTGACGATAGCAGTGTCCCCTATACACTGATAACTTCGATGGACTTAAGTATATTGTGGATATCGTGCTACACCGTGGTATATCCCTCCTATAAAACAACTTGGGAGAAATCCAGTTTGTCTAGGATAAGTTAATGTGTGTAATCATTCTCAATTAAATTAGGAAATTTATAAATTATGGTCACCTATGTGTATTATGTCAGCGGTTTGTTTCATCAGCCTCCTATAGAATTTGAAAACGGCAAACTTTAATAAAAGCAACAACGGATTTAAACTGGCTTGACATGTTTCCACGTGTTTCTGCGTTTATTGAAACACCACCATCAAAAGAACAAACACAGTGGTCACTTTGATAGGCCCAACAAGTAATGAAACACAGACACAGCTTAGAATTTGTGCGCTCTACACATCAATTGGTACAAGCCCAGTCTCAATCAGCAGCTGACACACCACAATGACAACCTGTGGTGTGCCAATTGCCAATTAAGACTGGGCTTGCACCAAATGATGTGTAGAGCCTCACGAATTTAAAGCTGTGTCTGTGTTTCATTATTTGTTGAGCCTATCAAAGTGACCACTGCGTTTCTTCTTCTGATGGTGGTGTCTCACCAAACACCATAACGTAACGTGTCAAGCCGGTTTAGACCTGTAGTTGTTTTTGTAAACATATGCTGCTACTTGCTATCATGGAGAGCTAACCTTAACTATTCATCATTCAGCTGTAGCCCTGACCCTCGCCCAAACATTTCTAGTCCTCAATGACAACGATTGTGGATCCAAATTTGATAAAGGGTGATTTTCCTGCTGCATTTGTTGTCAATCTTTCCTAAACACAACCCATGCTCCAGTTTCCTGTAACCTGTCTATTTCTGTAATGTTGATAATCAATTTGCTGGAACATCTTGGCTATTAACAGGACAGTGTACTCTGGTGCGTGATTAGATTTATGCCTTCTCGTAATATTCCCACTTGTTTTCACAGGCTTGTATCAAAGATGGATACCTCCTTAAGCAGACCACTTCCTTTCAGGTAAGTAGGAGAGTATGTTTTCTGTGATAAACCAAAGCAATGTTAAAATATGACCAATTTAATGGCACATTTTTCAAAATTAAGTTAAGTTTTTTATTTTATAATGTTTTTTCTTATTAAAACAATAAGTTGCTCCAAATTAATGTTTTCATCGCCATTTCTGAGTACTCAGCCAGACACTATTTAAAAATATATGGTGCGCATTTACGACAATTTTAGCTGGTTTTGAAAAATGTAGAAAGGGCAATTCTAGAAATTACTTTTTCCAAAATGGGTAAGATTTTATGGCGTCTTTTGATTTATTAGCAGTTAACCACTTTTAAATTAGACCTTAACTTCTGACAGTAAAGTCGCCTATTAGGACACAATGTTTGGGGTTGAAATTCTACTTAAAATTCTTGCGTTTTATTCGCGCGAAGTTGCTAAGTAACACTTCACTGTCATGAAGCTGTCAATCACAGCTACTATCAGATGGAAAATGGCGGATGATTTAAAAGTATCATTTTCCAATTTTTAGATGTAACACCAGATAAGTGCTTTTCAAGTTCTGCACAGTAGCTTATTAATGGAAAGTTCTAAACATCCACAACAATGATGTTTGACGAACTTGAAAAGTGAGAACATGGCAATTTCGGACATTATTTTTGTCCTAAATCGATGAAATATCACTACCAACTGGGATTAGAAAGGATTGTTAGGACTTTGGAAGATCTGACAGCTCTTCATTGCTCAAGGTCATAAGGTCATTCTCAATACTTGTGGGCTGCTTTATCCTCTGCCTCCCATGAACCATTTTATGCACTGAGTATGACCTCCGACACTAACAAACTGTCAGTTATCAACCCAAGAAGATACTTGTTTAGTATGGAGCAAGTTGAGTCCAGTGTTATGGTCATCTGTTAAATAAAATATCTTTTTGACGGAATGCGGGTTCATTGCAGCATTTCGAAGCACTGCATTTATTCACTGCCGCTTTTAAAGTCACTGTTCACGAGTGTGAGGTTGATTTCATGTCTTCAGACAAGGTTTCATTTCCGAGATCCTTGTTCGAGTTCTTCCTGAAATCTCATCTTCCTGATGATGGTATGTGTGAGGAATATAGATAAGTGAGGTGCTAGGCACTGAAATACAGTTCCTTGTCTTGCAAATAGCTCTGTGCACAGAAACACGATTTTCGAATACATTAGCGGTGAATACATTAGATGATATTACTGCCCACTGAAATCAAATTAATGTCATATCTGGACAATGCTAATAAAACAAATATTTCATGAGCTGTTGTACTAATTACTGACACTAATAATCCCAGCGGCCAAATGATCTAAGTAAATTATAAAGGTCAGACCAGTGCATCAGCATGGAGTGACCAGGAATCGTCCACTATATACATCATTTTGGCGTCACTATTGTGATCTCGGTAAGTATTCCAAAGATTTCCGCGAACATTTTTCTCTGCACTTGAAAACTAAAAAAACATGGCTTATCTAGATTATCGCAACTTGTCACACAGCGACTACAGGTTCAGGTACAAACCCCACCAATTCTACAGACAACAGTCCAGCTGGGTCATGCAAACACACGGAGCTCCTTCGCACATCAATGGCGCTGGTGCGCACTCCAGATCATTGCCGTTATTTTCGTCGTCTTCGCTTTCATCTCACAATCACACTGTTCACATTGGAAGTACCAGGGTACCTTGTAAAAATCAGAACGTCTTCCTCCGTTGTTAGCTGCTGTGAACACTGCATACACACCATATGCTAGATCGGTAGAATCAAAACTCTGATGGAGAGACGGGTGATTCAGCCTTTACAAGCATGCTGGGCAATTTTGGAATCTTAAAAGGGGTGCTTTACAGCTATTTTGGGTTCATTTTTGTTGTTTGCAAATGACCACATTGCGTTTCAAGATGCCTTCTATTGTTCGTCAGTCACCACAGGTGGCGTTGTCATCAACACGTGTCCAAATGTAATGTAGGTCATTGATGTCATGTGGACAAGTACAGTGATGTATTGTGTGGTAGATAAAATGTGTCGTGAAAAAGTCCATAGTTCCTCATTTCTCAGTGCAATGACGCAAGAACATGATCATTCGATCTTCAACGGAATTGTAATCATGTAGCTTACGTGCGTGTCCAGGTGTTGACAGCAACAATGTTGTTATCAGTCGATAGAAGAAATGCAGATTTGAGGTACGGTAGATAACGAATTTGAAAGCACATTGCTGTTCAAACATAGTTAGATATTTATGTGTCAAAACATGACAACCTTTGCGATTTTTACTTTTATTAATTGATAACAACAAATAAGTTTCATTGGTTGTGCAATATTATAGGTCATTTTTATCATATCTTGCATTTTTATCAGTGGCAGTATGATTTGTAATATTTGGATGCAGGGTATTTTTTCATATTGATTTATAAAAGATTTTGTAGCTGGTTTGTATTTTTGTCAATTTTTCACCCTTACAGTACTCCTTTAGTTGTTTTTTTTTCTGGAAAATACATTTTTGATCAAATACTTTTGGCTTGTTGGTTTTGAAAGACACTCTGAATGGCAGCTGACTCGCAATTATAACGATGTAAAGCATAAATTACTGTTTCGCCATGTTTTGACCAATGTGTGCCCAACAATGCATTTCATTTGAAATTTGACCAACAATATTATTGTTTTTCAATCTAAAATGAAATATATGTTGCTACATAAGTGAGCATCTCAGTGCCCCTACGATGAAAATAACTCATCTGAAAGCAGTGCGGATGGTGCGAGATGAGCTAACCATTCGTGTTGAGGTTGACATCCTAATGGGGGTGTTGATTCATGTGAATCATTTAAAGGACGCGCGTAGGGCTAATTAGGCAAAACTGAAATCGTAAACTTCAAATTGTAAGAAATCATTAAGCAACGGAGAATCTTCCCAATGAAACAATTACTGACCTNAATCTTAAAAGGGGTGCTTTACAGCTATTTTGGGTTCATTTTTGTTGTTTGCAAATGACCACATTGCGTTTCAAGATGCCTTCTATTGTTCGTCAGTCACCACAGGTGGCGTTGTCATCAACACGTGTCCAAATGTAATGTAGGTCATTGATGTCATGTGGACAAGTACAGTGATGTATTGTGTGGTAGATAAAATGTGTCGTGAAAAAGTCCATAGTTCCTCATTTCTCAGTGCAATGACGCAAGAACATGATCATTCGATCTTCAACGGAATTGTAATCATGTAGCTTACGTGCGTGTCCAGGTGTTGACAGCAACAATGTTGTTATCAGTCGATAGAAGAAATGCAGATTTGAGGTACGGTAGATAACGAATTTCAAAGCACGTTGCAGTTCAGACACAGTTAGATATTTATGTGTCAAAACATGACAACCTTTGCGATTTGTACTTTTATTAATTGATAACAACAAATAAGTTTTATTGGTTGTGCAATATTATAGGTCATTTTTATCATATCTTGCATTTTTATCAGTGGCAGTATGATTTGTAATATTTGGATGCAGGGTATTTTTTCACACTGCTTTATAAAAGATTTTGTAGCTGGTTTGTATTTTTGTCAATTTTTCACCCTTACAGTACTCCTTCAGTTGTTTTTTTTTTCTGGAAAATACATTTTTGATCAAATACTTTTGGCTTGTTGGTTTTGAAAGACACTCTGAATGGCAGCTGACTCGCAATTCTAACGATGTAAAGCATAAATTAATGTTTCGCCATGTTTTGAACAATGTGTGCCCAACAATGCATTTCATTTGAAATATGACCAACAATATTATTGTTTTTCAATCTAAAATGATATACATGTTGCTACATAAATGAGCATCTCAGTGCCCCTACGATGAAAATAACTCATCTGAAAGCAGTGCGGATGGTGCGAGATGAGCTAACCATTCGTGTTGCGGTTGACATCCTAATGGGGGTGTTGATTCATGTTTATCATTTAAAGGACGCACGTAGCGCTAATTAGGCAAAACTGAAATCGTAAACTTCAAATCGTAAGAAATCATTAAGCAATGGAGAATCTTCCCAATGAAACAATTACTGACCACCACGTGTTATTAGGAACAATAAGTCGCCATATCAATAAATCAAAACACAGGGTTCCACCTCAAGACACGAATCAAAACGATGATTTTCAAAGGTATTGGCACTGCATGGGACTTTCAAGACATTAATGTCAAATTGCTTTTTTAAATATATATGTGTGACCCATGTGTCTTGCAATTTTTGCAATTGATAAAGAGGAAGACAGGAAATGATGAAACCATTTTATAGATATCAATAAGTCCCATCTGCCGGCATTCAGACACTCTGGGTAATTTGATGTCGCAACCAATGGAAACCCTACCAGGCTCTATGTCCTTTCTTTAGTAGTAACTTGTTTGTTTTACAGCGATGGAGAAAGAGGTACTTTAAACTCAAGGGTTCCAAGTTGTACTATGCAAAGGATACAAAGGTGGGTGTAGACAAATAGTGTATTTCAGTATGTTTCAGTGTGTTTCATTATGTTTCAGTGTGTTTCAGTATGTTTCAGTGTGTTTCAGTATATTTCAGTATGTTTCAGTGTGTTTCAGTTATGTTTCAGTGTGTTTTACTGTGTTTAAGTATTCTTCAGTGTGTTTCAGTATGTTTCAGTGTGTTTCAGTTTGTTTCAGTATGTTTCAGTGTGTTTCAGTTTGTTTCAGTATGTTTCAGTGTGTTTCAGTTTGTTTCAGTATGTTTCAGTGTGTTTCACTATATCTAGTTTTGTTTCATTGTGTTTTAGTATGTTCTTCTGTATCATCAAATATCAGTGACAAGAGAGCCCTGCTCTAATTACAAAGACATGTGTGTTTTGGTGAGCCGCATGTATCTACGTGCTATCTACTCGCGTGTGAAATCGGGAAACTTACTAGCGATCAGCAAAATGCATTAAGACTCTCCTTAGATGTTGTCCACAGTGTAAGTCCAAGGAACCAAATGAATGCCTTGAAAGAAACAGGAGCTCCTTTGTATTTTACTACTTGACCACTTACTTGGATACAGAGGAATGGACAACATTTAAAAGAGATAGTTAAATACGACTTTCATCTCAGTAAATGCAAAATTCAGTTGTCTTGTTAATTTTTTTCAAAATGCTCGGTCAAGCCAACAGCTGTTTAGACTACGTCATGGTTAGTAGTTGGTTAATCCTAATGGACATGATTTAGCAGCATAATACGCTTTGGAATATTTCCGAGTACA
This sequence comes from Phoronis australis, assembly GCA_002633005.1. Classification (NCBI taxonomy): domain Eukaryota; kingdom Metazoa; phylum Phoronida; family Phoronidae; genus Phoronis; species Phoronis australis. The sequence continues at coordinate 288,005 of NMRA01000408.1, read as the reverse complement.
AGATGAAGGGAAAAAGTGACCTGTGTGCTGGGCCTGCATTCTAAAATTTCCTTTCCATCTATTGCTGCATACATGTTAAGTGGATATAAAAGTGTGTTGGTGCACACTTTTCGCCATTGTAGTTAATATTTGATCACACAAACCTGTGCGACTTTCATTTTATTAGGAAAAGAAGCACAATATAGACACTGCCACTGAAAGCAGTGTCTATTTTCGGCTTCTTTTGCATTAGAACGTTATAGATTTTCTATTTTTTGTTAGTGGGCAAGGCTTTCACTACAATTAGTCCAATACAATACACAAGCACATTTTCATCAATTGTACCTTCCAGAGGGTTCTCTACATCCCAGAATTAAAAGCGGGTGGAAATGTACTCTATCGCCCACTACAACACGAACAAGCGGCCAGAGGTAGTTTGGGGGTAGACATAGGAGGGGTGTCCTTCTGCCATTGGGGTGAGCCTACACTAAGAACATTTCGGAAATGATGAGTTCATTTCCTGTATTTTGACGAAATCCTATTCTTTCTAGGGCCACTCTGAATGCACATGTAATGCATAAGTGAGAGGGGTTTTACACATTACACTGCTAACGTTAGTTGCATGAGGGTGGGAAAGAGTACAGGAGAATGCAGTCGGGGCAACAAGTTAACTGCTTTTAGAGAACTGACGCCTACATCTTCCGGTTGTTCGTTAGCGTTCATATCTGGCTTGTTGGCTATTAAGCATTCAGAACATAGATGTGCCGATCAATTGCACGGTCTGTTTTTTCATTTCTTACATCAGAGTTTATTTCCATACATAGCCTCTGGGTTCCCAATGCTACTCCTACGCGTGGCTAGCTATTGTTGTCTGAGCTGGCTAACGAATAATTGTCACTGAAGCATAAATAACGTGATAATTGCTGGCGGACACTGGAAATTTCTCCATACATCGTAGCCACACCATTTCTGCTAATCGTCTAAATGTGAAAAATTTTCCTATTACTTCCTTTCCATCTAATGATGGGGTTGGTCATCGTTTCCTGTTTTTGCAATATTCTCTTCCCCTTCTTTGTGTCGCTATCTCCATTCATGTGTCCAACACTCGCCAACAGAATATCAAGTCCCAATTGTCAGTACTTTATTTTCATCTTCAATACGTGAAAAGTTCAGGACCACCAATTGAAACCAAGCACACAAGTGTATGGGACATTTGATCATATTATGTAAAATCTTCACTACAACATACAGTACAGGACAAAAATAATCCAACAGAATACCATTTCCCCCATCGTGAAGGCTAATTATTTCAACAACAAAAATGACTCATAACCACTATAATAACATCAAAATTGTAGTTACAAAGAGGCTTGGCCACGCTTTTTACTTTCCTATTAAATTGCTTTCATTCTCGGGTCATGAAAGAATGCCACCCTGATCAGTGATGAATTCAACCCAGCCCAGCCGTCATGACAGGGAATTCCGTGTCAGTTTAATTATCTGAATACCTTTGGCGTGAACTGTAGAAAATTGACATCCACCTCAAGAGATTGTTGGCCTCTCCAAACAAGCAGTAAATTTTTACAAGGTTATGCAACCCATTTCAGATTTAGTAACTTTATGGCAATCGCAGGTAATCTTTCAATTCTGTTTGGTGGAAAACTAACTGCTGCCATGTCAAAGAATTCTTTGAGACCAGTTTGTAGTAGTTAATCAGTTTATTTCATGACATCCAATTTAACAGGAAGGAAGTGCTCTTTAAATGAAAAATACAGGCTTGTTTTTTAATGGTCAACTGTTGATCGCCTCATATTGATTGCCTAATCAGATAGTTGCAACTCAGTGATTCCATTTGTGAATAATTTTGTCCATTTTTCTGATACTACTGAAGCACCACCTAGTGTTGGTTGTCACAACTAAATTGTTATAAAATGTAGTGAGGTGCAGCAATTTAATCTTTGTGGTCAACAGTTTTTTGCTAACGTGGAAATTATATGAAATTGTTCAATTTTGAAAAGTGGACCCATCATTGAATACTCTGCCAAAAATCTGGAAATGTATTAAAATTTCTTCTTTTTATTTTACAGTCTGTGATCTTTGATGAGATTTCTCTCACAGATGTCAGTGTAGCTGAATGCAGCACAAAAAATGTCNAATCACAGTTTTCAGGTAAGTCTGATCCTCGTCAGTTTAGCTTTACGTGTGTGTGTGGTTCCCGAGGTCAAATATATAACTGGCAATTGCTATATTTTGTGTAAAATTGTCTGGCTGCAATGCATTTTCAGTGTGATTATTTACAGATGTGCTCTAGGCAAAATACTATCACCGTTGAATTGAATTAAAGCCTCAATGCTCTCATTATAAACACACACATTTGATTAACAACTAGATACCTTATGGCTCTAAATTAAGCCTCTATTTGTACTGGATTTAGATCAGAACTGAATTCTGAAAAAAAAAATTAGCCTATTGTTGATGAAAACTGAACGAGCAATATGGCTGTCAGCCACTAGGAATGAGGCAGACACGTAACCTGTCTGTACATAAGTGTTTACAGACGCACTCTAGAAGGTTGTTACCCCTAGGAACACAAGTTTGTCCACATTTTGTGAATCAAAATGTTATCTGCGGCAGTTGCAAGGCCTAAATCAACCAAAATACTTTACTGGGTGCTAACGAACACAGAAAAAGTTGGCTGAAGTCAGCAGAATATGTGGAAATATGAACATGTTGCGTATAAACGTCTTATTCCCCACGCCATTTCATCTCATTGACAATACCTCTGCCATAAAGTTAATGTCATGATTTGTGAAAAGACATCAAAAGTTAACCTTCTGACCTAGTTTTGCCATTTGTTATCGAGAGTAGTCTTTGAGGGTTTCTTCTGGCAGAAGCGGAAACAGATGAAGGAGTTGTTTTTTTTTTGAAAGTGGCAAATTTCTTTAATTTGAGATTGCAAATTCATTCAAAGGACACGTGAAAAGAACAGAGGATGATTGTGTTCTAATTCAAGTATGTTTTGAAAGATCTGTGAAGGTAGCACATTCCAAATTTTTTTTGAAACCCACTGCTAGCAAAAACTGTAAGCAAAGCTCTGGTTTCTGACTGGTGAGGATGGTTCTCTTTCTGAACACTAAATGGAGTTTTAGTTGGTGCTTACAGGGGCACTTTGAGTTTTGCCTGGCAGTTCTCACATCACTGGACTGAATGCCTTCCTTTTATATTGCTTGGCAACAATTATAGGATCAGCTGTGAATCATTTTACCTCAAAAGCACTACACATGACCTCAGAAACTTTGCCCCGTCTCATATTTTTGGCCTTTTCACTGCCACCGAAAAGGAGACAGACCCGTGAAGAGGCGACCAAAAACGCAACTGACAAATGAATTTTCATCCCAAAAACCACCACTCTCCTTGCCAGTACTTGACTTTAAGCGGCGATACATTTTGTAAGCAAATATCCTCCTGATTCCAAACGTTGGCTCAAAAAGCATGCAATGTTATATTGTTTTACAGCAGATTCCCGAGTTGCTGCACTGCAATGCAACAATGCTACAGTGAGACGCAGTTTTGAAAAAAGTCAATCTACAGCCGAAATAGTAGACTCTTTACATTTCCACCATGTTCACGAGCCAGATTTATTGAACCCGCTTGTAATGTAAACCTTGAAACTGCTGCCAAAAGGAATACCCCAAGAATTTAATATCTATGAGGACGGGGTACAAATTGGCAACAACGTTACTTAGTGGAACTGTTGTGCAGTGCCACCTATTGTATGATTATCATGATTGATAATGGAGGCTCCTGGTGAAATAACAGGGTCTGGTATGGTGATAGAAAAGTGTGAAAATACACCTTAATCACGCAGTCGCCATTTTAAAAGTGAGCCTCTCTTTAGGTTTTGAAAACAATGCAGTCCGCACTTAATCACAGCACAAAAAGTGATTTTTTCGCGCGCCTCGTGGTGTTTATGTCGCATTGTTTTTTAAAACCTATAAAGAGGCTCTCTACTAAAATGGCGACAGCGTGAATAAGGTGTATATGTGACATTTTCCATGGTCTTTCTTTCTCATTTTCAGGTGATTACACCATTCCGCAATCTGGTCTTGTGTGCAGACAGTCGGAAAGAAATGGAAGAGTGGACATCGGCCATTAAATCAGCAGGCAACAGGCAGTACTATGATGTAAGTACAGTAGCTCCCTCTGTTGATGCCAGCAGACAATGGGAGATTTTCAAGTAGTGCTGTGGTGTCTGATCACATGGGACTGAATACCTGTGACCTCTAGAAGATGGGGCAATTTTTGTTTAAAATGCGTCATATGTAATCACATACACTGTAAAAGGGAGCTTCATCAAGTCAAAAAGTTACCGCATTCAAAATGTTGGCTTGTGCTCTCTTCTGGTACAGTCAGGGGATCGTTCCTTAGACCTAGTTTGTTGCGAGAAAAGCGATATCTTGCAAGACTTCACAAAATCATGCGAGTGAAAAGTATTTCACAAGTATTCTCTGGTGCTTGCCATCCTATCAGTTGGCGAAATGGCAGCCAGTGATTGGTTGGCGAAATGGCAGCCAGTGATTGGTTGGCGAAATGGCAGCCAGTGATTGGTTGGCGAAATGGCAGCCAGTGATTGGTTGGCGAAATGGCAGCCAGTGATTGGTTGGCGAAATGGCAGCCAGTGATTGATTGGCGAAATGGCAGCCAGTGAGTGATTGGTTGGCGAAGTTGCAGTGTTAAATTGTGTGATTGAATAAGCAAAGAATTTTTATCCTAAGAACATGCCTAATGTCTAGTGGTCTACGGAACTCAACTGTGGTGTCCGTGAGAGTCACTGGTCCCACGTGATGAGTCATCATTGCTCTCTGAAAGTCTTGCCTTCTCTCATTACGTTTCATCTGTACAAATTTGTTCTAGAAACTTTCCTTACCATAATACAAGGGCCTCGTGTCCATTGCCACTAAGAACGTCAAGAGAGCATTTATGAATCGAAAACATGTAAGAAAATCTGGCTAACCTTCCAGATTTTGACCTCATCAATTCAACGAGAGGTTGTCATTCGATTCCAACTGAATTTTGAAACCGGTGCTTTCGTAACAAGATTGATAAGCTTAATTAGCATGTCTCAATTTCGTTTTTAAACAGCAAATGGAAAGGATGTGTTGTTAGCGTTTTGTAACAGAACCAGTAAAATGGAAAGTATGTCAGTTTACTCAAAGGAGACGGGCAGACTTGAAAATTTCCTTCACGAAGAACCTGGTTATCTGTTGTAGTCAGATAATGTTCAATTAAAGTGAACTGAATGTGGAAACTGTGAAGCATTGTTTATTCACCATAACATGAGACAGGAACGGAACCGCACATATGCATGGGTAACTCATGAAGTTGGGTCACAGTCCAGGGGAGAAAGATGACCCACTAACTCATAACATTGACAATAGGTGGCACTAGTGACAGCCACTTAACAGTTCACAACATTATCGATAACAGGTTTCTCGTGTTTTCATCTTGGGTGTTTAGTGCAATGGCCCCACCATGAGGCGTGTCCACCGCAAATGACATCAGGCTATCTGCACTTTTAGTAAAATGATGAAATGATATTTTTCATGCAAATTCGCACTCATCGCTGCACTAAACTTTTGACTTATGTTTTTTGCCAGTCATGAAATAAGTTAATCTTTGTGTCACAGAATGTTGTAAGATATTAACGCAGGTGATATTCAGTTTATTGTACTTTTCCTTGGGAAGAATATTTGGTATATTACCTACATGCGTATGAATTTCTTCTTGTATACTATAGTAGTACATCTCATTTTACCTTTACGTAGAACATCGATTTTCTGACAGTGACAGGGCTATTACAGAATGGTACACTAGTTATTTTAGTTGACATCAGTTAAAAATAGCCTTTGTTGTGCTAATTCTGTGCTGTTGCCAGTGCGTAATGGTAACCTCAATTCCATTGTCGAGAGCTAACTATCCATTATGCTCTGTCATACATTCGTATAATGACCTTCACAAAGCTTGTTATAGAGCTGTTTTTGAAGGTTGGTCTCAAATGAGATTTATCACATACGTTTGTTATATGGCTGTCACCTGCACTATGGATAACTGCCAAAATATTTACAGTGGATTGCCATGACGTCAGTGATGTGGTGGCTAGAAGTAAGGATTGCCATGACGTCAGTGATGTGGTGGCTAGAAGTAAGGATTGCCTTATTTCTGGAAATTTATCCATGCTCTTTACGTTTGCATGATTTGTCATATTATTTATAAACAATACTGGGCATTTGGTATACTGTTGCAGTTTGGCTTCACTTGCCAAGTGCTCTTGTGGTGAACATTTTGCACACACAACTGTTGTGAGAGCATGGGTTTCGTTCCTGTCTGGGCTTGCTGTTTGTTCCCAAGATCCTTTGGCAGATTTTTTTCTCATTGCTTTGCAACAATTATTGTTTCCTTTTTATGCGTCCACACGTGGTCGCATATTATCGTCCCTTTGTCAGGGCGTCCAGTTGTCTTCTCGATACCTTAAAAACCCTTGTCGAATTTTGATGAAATTCAGCGCAAGTGTGCAGGACGTTGCTGGAATGGCTTGTACCCCTTTCAATCTGCCCCCCTCCCCCGGTTCACGGAGGTGTGGCTTTTTCAATATTTTAGGGAAAGAGCATTTCCGGATGATATCGAGGGAACTGATTACCGGCGGAAGTGGCTCTCCGTATGACAATGAATAGGTGATGTGAGTAATGCGCATATGCGTGGCCGGTAATTACTTCCTCTGTGCACCAGATTTGTGACCACACAGCAGTTAGAAGTGGCGTAAATTACCCTAGAACAAAGTTAACCTACCTCAAAAAGGTGGAGTAAGTTGTCTCAAGTGGGGCAAGTTGCACTAGTTTACATAGCATCTTAACCTAGCTACAATTGGTTCTAAGGGTAACGTGTTTTAGGATAAGTCTGTGTGTAGAAGGCACTGTAGTGTAGCTGCCTGTCCTGACTAGTTCTTGCCTGAACACTAGATGGCGTGACAGATACATGTTTAAGCAGGAAAACTGATCATTTCTGTAACATTTTGTTACAGGGGTGTGATCTGGGTGATATTCCCAGCTTAATTCTTATTGTGCAAGACCATATTTCTAAAGCTTATTGCAGGAGACTACTAGGTAGAAGTTCAAGCATATATTCTAGACAATGAGATATGTCCAAAGTGTTGACTGACATGAGAGGGGCGTGGCTGACATGAGAGGGCGTGGCAAGCTAATTGCAGTTTTTAAATTCTCTAGTTTACAGCGCGAGAGTGTGCTGCCTGCCCTACAGTCTAAGTGGCACTTTTAAATAAATTAGGGGCCTCTATTGGTTGGGCTAAACTGTGATGAAAGATTGTATACAATTCTTAAGTTTAGTTATGCCTGGCATGGAAAACTGTTTGACTTTGAGATTTACACCAGTTGCTATGATCTTGTTCTGATCAGGCACAATTTTTATTTCCCATTTCCTAGCTTGGCTCAAGTGTTTTCTGGCAGAATTATGATATTGAAATTTGAATGAAATAAACAAAGGAATGACCTGGAAAGACCTGTATATGCCCGCTTTCAATATTGCCAGTACTCTTAACACACCTATTCCTCTCCTATTTCGCTTCCTGTAATTGGTACCAGTTGAACGTATCTGCTGCGGATGAGCACGGATGCTGGTTTCTTTTTTATTGAATATGGATTAACATACTGAGCAGTGGATGTTTCATCAGGTCTCTTTGGGGCAGCAAACCCCAATACAGCATTAGGAGTGAGGGACGTCAAAATCGCAAGCTCTAAGCCAAAATATGTCATGTTGGCTCAGGCAAATCTAAGCTCAGAAGCAATCAGTGAGTCCACTTAGTACCAAAACCTGGCAATTCTTGGTATCCTCTAATTTAAAATGGGTTTCCTTACCCAAAGTAGTTTTAACTACAGTATTTGGTTTGCATGGTTAAAAATAAAAGTCATTTCATCGCAATGTGTAGGCTTTTGTCAACCTTCACAATTCCATTTCAGATTTTCAAGTAGAAAAATTTCCTTTTCAGTGATATTTCTAGAATGTACTCCCAACACCATGACTGTTGGGATTGTGACTACAGTTCATGTGCAAAGCATCACGATATCCTTAATTTGGGTCATGTTATTTCATATTAAATTTTGAATTTGTCATGTGAGTACAAGTTCTTTAAATGTTATTTTCTGATACAAAAGGCACTTCTCTTTTAGCTTCTTTTAATTCCACTCAATGACTCCTTGTGACAAACATAGATTTGAACAACATTTCTACTGAAATTTCCACTTGAACAGGTTTCACGACTTTCTCTTAGTTTAAATTTTTACATACTTTAAATATCTTTAAAATGTATCTTTGAGAAGTTAGATGTTTCCAGTTTTTGCCAATATGTGTCAGCCCAGTCTTGCTTCAGTCATTTTGTATTAATATTTGTATCCGTTGAGTATTGATTGATGTTGACTGGCAGATCAACGTTTATCTTCAACCTTTGCCAATAGAGGTCAGTTAAAGTTAATATGCTCCCATTTGCACTCAATACAAATATCTGTGTGCATTATTTAAAAAGGGTTAAATGACTTAAATCAAAACTAGACATTGCATCTTTTGTTACTTTTAAGACACAAGGCTTTATGTTTATTCTAAAATTCATTCTGTCCAAGAAGTAAACTTTGTAACCAGTTGCATCAATAAGAATGGGTGGTCGCGGATTACCCACATTACTGTAACATTGAATTATAAATCTGAGCACACAATCTTCAGGTGATTTTTCTCATGTTCTTCTAATGAATGATAAAATTCTTGCAATATTGGGCATACCTTTTCTTTCTAGGAGAATTTCATTTGACTTTCTTCAGTAGACTGTCTGATGTTCACTTTCATAATCATATTCTGAGCATTCGCATTTGTATCTTGAAGGGACATTATCGTTTTTATGGTCGAAAATGCACTTTTGGGATTACTGTCATATGGTTGAAAGTCTTTCCAAAGTTTGTTTGCCAGGTATTCGCTGAAATCGAGGCATGACTTAGGCAGTTAAAAAGTCTTGAAATACTCTGTCACCCTTATGGAGTGGGATTTAGCGTTGGGTTCCAGGTTTGAATCCATGCTAATCTCAGAAATGCACTTTTCTCACCTGTAATGCCACTTTATTGGTTCTTTTGCTAGCTAGCCTCAGAAATAGGGTTAAGCTTGGTAGATTTATGTTGAAAAAGTGCAAATTACATTTCGCAAAATCAATAATACGGTCGGCCGTGAAATTAGTAGAAATGCGATATGTGCAAATGAGCTGCTTCTCGTGGCTGTGTACTGTAACTTTACCGAGCACGGGGATTACGACTGCACACTTCACAGGTATCGATACATATGAGTAGTAATTACAAAAATACCACTAAAATGCTCGCCAGGAAAAGTACCATTGCGTTGTAACTGGTATTCTGCTTCGTTCAACTGTGTCTTCAGTGGTACCTCAGTGAAAGATACTTCAACTTTGTGTGTGAAACCTTGTCTCGGAGTTTGCTGAGTAATGTGAACCACAGTAACCCAGTTATGTGAGCACCCGACGTCAGACCCAACTTTCATACCCGTTTATCTTCATGCCCATATTTTTTAATTATAGATTGAAATACTGTTAAAATATTAATGAGGAACTGAGGTTGGAAATGTCAGTAATTGAACATATGAGTAGCTTCACTTGGAATGGTTAACATCGCAATGTTTGTTTTGTTGTTTAAAAATTTTCCTACACCTGTTTGGACTTAACGCCTACATCTTCAACACCCAGGCTTCAAATCACTTTTAAATGCCCCTTGTTAGGTTATGCACAGTGTAACACCCCTTTGAAATTGCCATGGGCATAAAATCAAATGATATGCAACGCCCCCGCTAAATCTATAAAAACAATTACTCCACTGTTTCTACTAGATTGGCAGCCAGGGTTTTAATTTTGGTATTGCATTGTATTTTTTCTATTGCGTTTATTCTTGTCTGGGGAATCTAAGGATTTGAGGAATGTGACAACCTCATTTCATTCTTCATCTTGCCTTCTAGGACTGGATAGTACTTTTTATGGTACGTCTCCAACTGGCAGCTAATGATATCAGAATACATCTTCTTGAATGTGTTATCACCTGGTTTATCTGGAAGTAATTCTTGACATCTTTTTCCTGGTTTGTAGCAGGTCAGTCAGACTGGGATCTCATGCCCAATTTTCAGCAGTAATGTTTTGATAGTAGACTGTGTGTAATTGTCCGACTTTCTGCCAACTAGAAATTCTGCAAAATTTCACTATTAGTAAGTTTTTTGCCACCATAGCAGTGCTTGGGTCTCGATGAATTCTGTTATCTACACTTGTGACTTACAAAACTCATATGAATGCCCTCTAGAAAAGTGATAGACAAAGTAAACAATTTCCGTTTCACCTTTGACTCTACATACGCAGCCTCTTTAGGTGCTGACATTCTGATCTTAGAATGGAGTCTGATTTCATGGTTGGTTTTTACATCAGGATGGAATGATCAAGTATTTCTTGGCACTGCATGCAATCTCATTAACTGTATTGTGAGTAATCAACATGCTGTGACAAGACTAAGCCTCATTCATGTACAATCTGCATTAGCCAGTCTGTGTGGTGAGACTGATTGATGTTGATCTCGAACTTCTGTCCTGTTGGCATGAGAGCTTATAAATACATGCCAGTTGGACGCTGCTCGTTAAGCCCCCCATGTCTGTATTATCTTCACGTTAATTATTGAGATGATTCACGGTCAAGACTTATATTATCTGCGTTAATTATTGATGCCTATCCTCGCCGTGCAGAGTCTTCCCAGTAATCAGCGTTTGTGGAGACCAATGAATGTGTACTATGCGTTTGTCGGGAGTGGACAGTGAGCTCTAACAAGGTCAGAGCAGTTAATAAGAAAGTCATAACCCTGGATTAAAGTCGGTCACACCACCAGGCTTGGAGAACGTGATTTATTGGCTACTGGTGTTCTAGCAACACAGTCTTATGGAGTCTTCAGCTGCAAAGTTCAGTTGATGGCATTGAGCATTGAACAATAATCGTGTTAGCGTTATTGGATTTTCATACCTGACTATTAAACAAGCGACACTGTCTGGTTCTGCTCTCACTGTGTATTTAAACTATAGAAAAGCAAACTAACTGCCCAGTTGTCAGTTAAAGTTGTCAGTGACTGTGTTACCTGCCATACATAGTTATGAGTGACGACCAGTCTGTTGCCAAGTTCTGGATTGGAGACAGCGCCCCGGTTCCGCCCCCTGCCGCAAGGGCACAGTCAGAACCTCTCCATCAGGTACGTGCTGTCAGACATTTTTTGTGTGTTTTATGTACGATTTACGGCCTCTAAGTTTTACTTAGCGCCTGACAGTTGCCCTGAACTCTGGATTTGGATATCGGATGTTTTCAGATAACACGTAAAAGTTATGCTGTAAATTTTATTTTACACGAAAATTATCGTCAAATTTGATCTTGTTATATTTTTCAAAGACTGGTTGTTGTAAATGAAGACTTTACCCAAGGTTTTATAGCATCTACAAAGTGCAAACCATGTTCATAACACAAGAGACCGAAATTACTTCAGTATTTATTTTTGTTACGTAGTTGACAAAATAAAATTCATTTGTCTGATATATTGGGCCCTGCCTTGTGGCCTAAACACGTCTGATGTACCGCAAAAGGCATCAGGCCACCTGCACTCCTTACATTGTGTGCTGAACAGGTGTAGAAATGGCGTGTAATGCGTGCGGGGCATGTATACGTTAATTCATAAGCGAGTTAAATCTTTTCTCAATTCTACTATATGCTTGTGTCTTTTTGGTGTGTTGACCAGTAGTTTGCCGAAGCTGCAGCTTTTGGTGCTCCGAAAGCACTCTCGATATGATTGCGTAAAGTGTGTTTTGATTACCAAGGTGTTTCGTTAAAAATCTGACCAGATGTATTGCGGGCTATATTTATTCAAGATACAACTTAATCAGTAATAACAGTTAGTGCTATAGTTCCACTAGTATACTGGTTCTGATAAGAAAGAAAATATTTAAAATTTTACTAGTTATTATTTGTGTTAACATCCTCAGGGTGCTTAAATTTGCAAGCCAAGGGGTGCGGACTTAAACAGAGATTAGTGCTTAAATCATAAATTTCAAGAAATTAGGTTGGGCGCTTACCAGATCATGGATGCTTAACCTTAAACTCTGGCCACCCATGACTCGAAACTGAAGTTCACAATGAGACTCAAAAGTTCAGTGAATTTCCCGCAAGTACAGTTACTGAGGCTGAAGTCAAATCTGCACTGTCTAACTGACATGAAGCTTTGTACACAGCTTGAGAAAGGCAAAGTTGAACTGAGAGTTTACCTACAAAATTTTAGGACTGACCTACCATATGAATGCCCCTCCATTTTCTCGTTAAGGTCCAAATTAGCAACTCAAATGATTGCAAAACATCCTGTTTATAATTTCCACACAACTGATCAGGTGACATTGATGCACGGGATCGATACGGTGCAAATTTCACAAGCACAAATCTTGTAACTTATGTTGTTTACGTATTCAATAATTAGTTTCCCATGAAACGAGAAGCGAAATACTTCCGACTTGGATTTCCATTATCCGGTGATTTGAGTTTCCTACCTTGGCACTGATTAGGTGCCAATTATATGGAAAAAATAAGCCACAAAATGTCACATGACCTCAAACCTTCGGAGGTTACACAACACCAGGATTTGCCTCATTAGTTTAAACTGACATTTTGGACTTGGAGGAGATAGCAGAAGTCTGCATGATGGCTTAGAATTTTTTGGAGGTTTGTAAATCGTGGGCCTTTTGAAACTGACATGCAAAGTCAGTGAAAGCAGTTCTTTGTAAGCTTTGCTCTTAGTCATACACCTGCACTAGTTGCACTGTGTAACTAAATACAACTTAACAAAGGGGTTATAGTCCTGGTTAGGAACATACTTGTTTTGTTACCCCATGTAGATTATGAATAGCTGAGCCTGGAATTGAGGGAAAAGAGGGGTTCTTTTTTAGTGAAAATTTGTTGTAGTGTAGAATGAGAGTAATTTTTGTGGGTGAATAGTCTTTGTAAGTGTTGATATTAACAATGCTCTTGTCTTAGTACATTGTAGAATACCCATTACAGATTATAAGATACCCGGCATGCCTTGTGGGACCTCAACTCTGCAACTAGAAATTGATCTGGTTTCAGCATTTGAAAACGCACCTTACTGCATCGAAAATCAATTTGCTTAAGCAAATTATGGTCGGGGCTCTACACCCAAGCACCCACAGGCGCTAATTGGAAATTCTTTAAAGTAGGGGGCAGGCGCTTATCTGAGTTTTGGACACTTAATCCGGAAATTTTTTAAAGTAATGGGTTTGGTGTTTGTGGGAGCATGGGTATTCACATTTACGGTAAACAAAACATTCTTGAAGGAAGGAGTGTTACCAAAGTATGCCGAGACAGAATTTTCTTGTAAAAATATGCTCAGGTATCAATAGGGATTTTAGATTTTGTGCTTCATATGAAAATTTGTGAATTATTTACATTGATAATTTTAATATAATTTACATCTGAAACGGATCAAATTAGTTTTTTCCTTAAATTAAAGGTGTTTATTAGCCAAAATGTTTTCATTTTGAAAACGGGCGCTAATGTCTCAAATCTCGGGAAATAATGAGAATCTGACCTTTTTTCTTGCGCGTTTCGCCACAGAACTGAGGATAATCCTGCCAGAACAGAAGAATTTCCTGCCATGTGTAAACAAAACTGGCAGTTATTTGTTGAAACAACAGTACTGTTTTTGGTGGGTACTGTCGTTATTCATGAAAATCCTACAAAGCGTTATGCTTTGGTGGTAGTTATTGATCCTCCTACTCCACTCCACTCTGATGCATATCAGTCTCCACCCACACCTCCTATAATCTCTGACAGTTGGTGTACTTACAGGTGTTATTGATTACTATGGCGACAGGTGAACAAATCTATTGTCTTCAGGTCTCTAAGAGCGCTGTGGACCTCCAGTGTCAATACTCAACAGTTCTCAGGAATTTAGAATACTGAAAGGTCTGGAAGTCTTATTGCATTAAGTTGTGAAGGATCACATTCAGCTCTTGCCCGATTCACCTCCAAGACCTTGACATATGGAACGCAAATAATGAGTTTACCTAATTTTCTCTCGTAAATCAACATTTAAGCCTCGTCGACCAATCACTTCAATAGTTCACGCTTGTAAAGTGGTGAACTAATACTAGCGAAACACTTTCACTTTGTGTGAACGTGAGGACTCGCGCCAATTATTTTGAAATTGGCGAAAATTTGCCTGTTTGCGAAAATTCCAGGTAACATGTTCATATGTATTTCTTGTTGACAGGTGCATAATGTGGCAAGTCCTGTTCGCCATTTCTTTCCAGCAGTTTGCTGCATAGCAAAACACCAGCATACCTGTCATTGGGTAGATTTCCATCCTCAATGTCCGTCTCGTTGATATAGCTGTACAAGCTATGTGTGTACAAGGCTGATGTACTTGGTCTGAATTTTTTCCAGGATTTTGGGAAATGGACATAAATGGATAGAAATTCCCAGTATGGGGGCAAAAAAAGTTATTGAGTGTGCTAGTACTGAACCTAATGAAATTTCCTCGGTGTTTATGGTACCACAAACGGTCTTACCTGGTTATAATTTGCTTCAATCTTAGTACCTTTCTGCAGCGAGAGGGTGTTGTGACTAATTGCTCTATTCAAATCTCAGGGTCGACCTGGGAGATAAATCTAGCAAAATCACATTTTCCATGCGTGCAACTTGTACGCGCGAGTAACTTCACGGGAATCCAATCGAGATTATTACTGAACAATGGCTACGTAATCTCATAGTAAAGCGCAAGTTTTACAAAAATCTGCGATGTTGGCCTATATTAATTTAACAAAATACCAGTTAATAAGTTTAAGAAAAGGTAGTTGCAGAACTTAAGTTAATCCAAAAATGCTGGCAAAAAACGCAGTTTTCGAGACTATCGTAAGTAAGCAGTGTTTTCTGCAAACACTGAAGTCCGAGCCCAAGGCAAACCTACACAAGAGCTCAAGTTCTGTTAGGGAGTAAGTTGGAGATGGGTGATTATTCTAGAGGCTGAAACTTGCTCAAAGTGGGGGATGTGGGATTACCCGAACAATGGACGCTTACATTGAAATTTGGCAAAGGTTGGAGGGTGAGGGGCGATTAGGTGGGCATGGGCATTCAAGGTTACGGTATTATGCTTTTGCAAAATGCTTAATTTGGCTTGAGAAATGTTAACACACCAAGGCCTCCCCCTACAATACATGTACAGCTGTATGCATGTGTCAATGAGCATACCACAATACAAAAACCTGTTATGCAAGTTAGGGTACATGTTGCCTCAGGCCAAGCTGGTGTACTCATAATGATTGGCATCCAGTTCAGTCATATCCTCTGCTGTTTACTACATTGAGGAAGGGTGAGGCTACAACTTATTTAGTGATTTGCATTGCTTTGCTCTCTTTCCTGTTTTAGTGCTGGTTTCCTCATTGATATACATGTATTTAGTAGACTATTGGCGAAGCTCCATTGAAGTGATATATGGTTCCACTTTTTATGTGTAATTTTTTATTGGTTATTACTTAAATTGTGAAATTCAACACTCGGGGGTTGAACATGACATTGCAGATGGGTGTCACAGTCTGTGAGCTAGTCTCAGTATTCATGAGGCCTAGTAACGTTTGAGTCAAAAGTCAAAGTCAAAGTCAAAAAATGTACTGTAAGTAATGCAAACGACCGACTTGTCTGTTTTTAACATTGAAAAGAAGATGTCAGCCACCTTTAAATTTTTTACGTCGATGAATTGACGAATGTTTTCTTTAGCAGTGCAGCTAAGCCACACACATAATTTAATAATTACAGTGAATTGATTAGGGTGGGTTAGGCACAGTCTGGGGTAACAAAACCCCAAATGTTAGTGCAGGAGTTGCCTTTAGAGCTTTACAGGATCATTAATCTGGAATATGGTACTTTTGTGTTGTTTATATCGAGCCTACGTGAGATTGGATGCTCCTTAGATGTGTTTCCTGCAATGGCCATAAAACGACATGAAGTCATTATATTTTGCCTACTGCATGGTGGATATACTGTATTTGTTATGGTGTTGTGTAATCTTGACGACAAGAAACACTGTTTGTAACACTTTATTAGAAGGAAGCTGTAGTTTGACGCAACTCAAAATGACGTAGCAAATCCCTGACGTGACCTGGCAGCCATTTACATTGCAATTGGGCCATAAAACGGCATACAATCATTGTATTTTGCCTATTGCATGGTGGATATACTGTATTTGTTATGTCAAAATTGGTGTTGTGTAATCTTGACAAGAAACAGTATTTGTAACACTTTATTGAAAGGAAGCTATACTTTGATGCAACTCAGGATGACGCACCAAATCCCTGACGTCACCTGGCAGCCAATTTACCCTTAGCCTGCACCACCGCACAAATGAGTGGTGCCATTCGCATCCCAAAGTAAACTCCTCTTTTGGAGACCGAGGTAAAAAATCCGTTATATGTTTAACCAAGTTTGTGAAAGTTAGGGATGTACTGACATTAGACCCTCCTGTGTTTGGTATTTCCCAACTGATAACTGTGAAATTATCAATGCTTCTTATTGGTTGAGATAATAATTAATAGGCACTTATAACTGCTAGTGGCTGCATTTGGTTCTTTGTTTAGGATTAGTGAACAGAGATGTCTGTCAGTGTGCTTAACCACTGCCCGTTGGTGGCGACATTCTTTCCTGACTATTTTGTGCACTGTTCTTTCATTGAAAGTTGCACTTTTTCATTGTGCGAATGGCAAAGATCAGTTGACTACAACAGAAGTAAAGAGAAATAACCTGTAAAGTGACTGCTGTTCCTTTGATGATTGTAACCTGGTTGGACAATGCATCAGAGTGATCTTTATAATCCTAAAGAATGTGGTGAAATTTGAATGGCGAGGGTGTCATGCTGCTCAGCCAAGTCAGAAATTTAAACAATTTATCATGCGTTGCTCAGCATTTCAAAACTTAAAGTGATATAGATATGTTCCTTGCAGCAGCATACAGCTGTGGACCTCAGGTGCCCTGCAGAAACTATTACATTGTGGGTGAATTCCGCAGAATGAGAGAGGTACAATATCTCTGGAAATGGCTATAGGTCTCATTGTGAGAGACAATTATACACCTATAATTGCCAATACCTTGGTACCATTTAGCATTTAGATAGAACAAGAGCTTCGGTGCTGTATTGAATTTCGTTCACACCATGATGTCAGTTTGTTCCATGTCATTGTATGGCCGTATCAAAAGTGTCATTTTGAATCGGACATGTAAAATGAGCGAGTCACTCATACCTGGTGAATGTTTCAAGGTCCACCCAGCAATAATAGTAGTAAAAAGAATTCTGATGGTAAGCAGTTTCAGACAGACTCTGGTCCTTGCAATATCTCACAAAGTCTTTAGTGAACTAATGCATTATCCACAAGGTTCTGGCGTCTACAAAATGCTTGCTTCGACTGATGAGCCAGAGGGACACCTGAGGATTTTGCTTTTGAATGTCTAAGAGTTCTGTGATTGGAGATCTGTCTGAGTGGGTTTACTTTCCTTCCCTTGAGTAAGCGATCTTAAGCTGTTTTATCTCTCCGTGCCCCTAGACATAATGAGGATTACTGTAGTACTTAGTACTAATCTTCCCTACTGTGAGGTTCTTTTGCATTTTGAACTAATTGCCTGCTAATGCCTGTCTGGTTTAGGGCCACTGGGAGGCTACAACATTGGGGCTTTTTGGGAAGGAAAATTTAAGAATTAGATTAAAAGGTATTGAATCTTTTCCTTAAGTTACAGGGCTTTCCTGGAAAGTCAATTTGAAAATGATTCTTTGAATTAGTAGTCCCAATAGTCGTCGCGTAACGGTAGCTGGTGAAATACATCTTGTTACTAGATGGCGAGACGGTAGTTGATGGAGAGCATTCTACATTCTTGTATGAATTTAGGCATCGTATGCTATAAAATTGCCACTGTTGTGGAGCATGTTACGCAAACCGATTCACACAAAAATGTCCATTGTCTCAAAATGTCCATAAATGAAGGAAATTATGTCTACGCAGCTTATCTTGTTGCAACGCTAGAAGTTTCAATTGTGTCTAACAAAAGACACTAAATTCGTGCTATCATATTGCTAAAGAAAACGTTTTCTTTTGTATGAAACAAAGTCCATTTTCATTTTAGACCACTTAAGATTATTTGTCTTTTTTGTTCGCGCCACTCTCTCTCAATTGCTTCCTTGTCAAAGTACCAGTGTTCCCCCTGGCAAAGGCACTGTGTTATTGCATCTCTGGTACCTCTGAGCTTGTCCCATTAAATGTAAGAATCTTGTTGTAGCCCTCTATGGCAAAACATGACACTTGTATTTGATGTTTATGTAAAGTAATACGTATCAAACCTGAGTTGCACATGTTTTTTCACAGCTTTCATAATAGCCATACCAGGAAGAAGCAGTTAGTGTTTCTCATGCATAATGATTTATAGTTGTAGGTACAGAACATGACGAAAGTAATATGACAAAATACCAGGTCACGTGAAGGAAGTCTGTTCACAGGAAGCGTGACTGGTAATCAGGTAGCAACGGCCACTGGCTTGTCGTGCTAATGAGAGCAAAATCTGAAAAGTGGAGTCAACTTCTCTCTTAGTTACTCTCATAATGCTCACAGTAATCTCTCTTGCATTCGTTGCGATATCAACAAAATATTTCTCCGTTGAAATTGCGTATGTGTAAAATGTGAGAACGTGACGATTAAAAAAGTTATCAGTAGTATTGTGATTTGTTTTGGTTATATAAACAATACGTGTCGTGCCAGTTCCGCATCTGTGGAAAAAAATTAGACGAGATTGACCTTCTTGAACAGTGAGGTTACGCTGAACACGTAACTATCAGAAGATATAATTGTGGGTGGATTTTTTTTCCATTTACAGGCCATTATGATTTTTTATGGTAGTTATGAATACGGCAGTTATCTTTCAACACGTAAGTGGTTGTTGTGCTGTTTACTGGCAATGCTTTACAGGCTGAAAGGCTTGAGATCTCGTCAATACTGCTGTTTGCAAGACATGGTGCCTTAATTGTTCTCTGAAGTCAAATATCAGCATTCCTGCATAAGTCCCTAACCACCTCACTATCGACAGTGATTGTGTGGTAGGCCTCTCATGGGGGTTCGTTTGCAATGACTATTATGGCGTCAAAAATCCAATTGCCTTACTAACTTGTTATTCTCCTGCATGCAGGAAGGCTGCAGCTGTTGTGGATTGGGCTTCTGCCCCCTCATCACGCCATCAAAAAGTGTCTAGTAAATAGCCTACTATTAACTGTGCCTTAAACACATTCAATTCACTAATTACTTGAAGCTGTTTTCTCCCACGCAATCTCAGCATGTCAGGTTTCATTTTGTAGGAAATTTGTGCAAATTATGAATCCGTTAATAAGTACCGTGTCTATAAGTAGGTGCCTTCCCACTGAGAATTTTTGCCAGGTTTCCTTGAAGTCTGATGATGCAAGGAAATTATACGGGGTGTTCCACAGACCTCAGAGATTATTTTGCAGAAAGAACTTCTGTAATAAATTAGCCATTAAAGGATTCCGACTAAATTTTTCCACAATTTTTTCAGTTTTCTGGTGAGAGTCATTTAGACGCCAACCTTTGCCACTAATTATTGCTCAGAAATCCTGAAATTTCCTTTAAGCAAAGATACATCTTTGTTTAGGACCCTGCACAAATTGTAGGCCCCGATACCAGAAGGGACCCTCAAAAGTTGTACTGGTGTGGGATTGGGTGAAAAAATATGACTGTAGGTATCTTGCAACTATTGGCGATTGGGGTACGTGTCTTGGGTGGCTTGTGTAAAATTGTGGCGACTGCGGGCCCCCAGATTTTTATGCCAAATGGGCCCGTGAGAATTATTTACCCGGCACTAACTGTCCATCAGGTTGTTGAAACTCTTCAGTAGTAAATTTGGCTTATCTGCAAGGATACATTCCCCCCACCGGAAATGCTCTAATTTGGTTGGAATGATTCAAGTCAATTCACAACAGGCCTGAAATCCGTGCAAAAATTTGATGATAACTACATGATTCAATAGTTAAGTAGTGTTCTCCTCGAGCGTATTTTGTTTGCCCAGTCTTTAGCTAAGGACTGGTTTAAGTCACTTTTATCTTCACTTAGGTCAAGGTCGCCGGTAAATGTGAGTAATATTATGAACAACAGCAGTCAAGTTTACATCAGAATTGCAAATTTTTGCAATGAAAATGCTGCGAGTGGATATACAACCTTTGATGAAAGGGACCCCATTGTCGCGGAATTCTAGAGCATGTGACTAGAACTGAGAAAGGAGGACCATACACGCACTATACTAAGAAAAAAGGACTTCATACACACAAGTCAAGTTAATCGAATGAAGTTTCTAGGATGTGCAGTTAAGCATCTCGCTGTCTTCTTAGAGAAATTAATGATGAAGTCTGGGGCTCGCTTAGGTAACCAGATGGGAACTGGGCATCTAATAATTAATACATTTTATAGATAACAGCTGCTGTCACTGAGTTCAGGTGAACACCCATTCCATACTATTAAGAACACCTAATGAAAGCATACGGAAAAAGTAACACTAATGCGCACATGACTGGCATTTTCGCTCGATTGGTAGCAAAAACGCTACGGGCACTTGGTCTTATATGGGCAGGAAAATATCCATAGCTAAACGCGTTTTATTTAACTCTTACAGGTTAGTCCAATGCATTCACCAGAAACGACTGTTGGTGCAAATGCTGACCTCAAAAATTATGTTTTTAAAATATGCCTCTGATTTTTGAATTCTCAAATTAAGCATCATAGGCTTCAATTTTTTACCTTAAGGTTCACGTATGGCATAATGTTTTCACGTTAATTTTGTGTGACATGCGTGACATCCAAAAAGTGTCATTTTCCACAGCAGGTGACTTCTCACGACTGGACCATGAAATTTTGTAGTTGGAATTTGTGTTAAAACATGCTCCTTGTCCGCTGCAACGCTTCCTGCAGTTTTGGAGTGGAACCCACCAACAAAGATTACACGTCATAATAAACATTCTCATTACTGGCATTTTCAAAGTTTCCACTCAACAAAATAAGCTTGCAAAAATTCCAGTGTTAAGCCAGTATGCGAGTAGGATATATTGTTTGAGCCCGTATCTCTGAAATTTGAACTGACCACAAATTTTATGCTGGTCTTAGTTTCATTATTTATGTTGCACCATACAAACTAAGCATACAAAAAGGAATAATGTTTGAAACTATTCAGTTTTCAAGCTTTTAGCCTATGTATTTGGATAATGCACAAATGTGTGAATTGTGATTAACTGTGGAAGTGTCGTCACCCTGCAGTCAAAGAAAGACTAGAATCAACATACTGACGTGCCTATTGTATAAATAATTTTGCAGAAATCCACACTTGACTATAATTAATCAGTGAAACAGTAATTAATTTCAGTATTTTCTTTTCTCTATTTAAAGATGTACTTCCCTCAACTCAGTAATTTCACTCTGGTTAATACAGCTCAAGCAGAGCTGAGGGTCCTTCCAAATTTTTCAAACTAATTTGTGAAATAGACATACGTATCCCGATATATCAGAATTCAAAATACTTGTTGAGTGTGCTAGTAGTAACTGTCTATAATTCCCTTAGGAAATTTAGGGTTATATTTCGCCTTTTTGCCTTTTTCTAACAATGACGAATCAAATCGCCTGTTATCATGTTCTGTCAGAGTCTGACCTAATGGCATCAAATTATAAGTTAGTTATTTGAATGCCAGCCAATGCACCGAATGAATGCTTTAGTTCACACGTTTATCGCTAATTGGTAAAAATTCAAATGGTTTAGTGACGAGGTTATAGCAAAAAGTCGAATCTCCGAGTAAATACGTTATTTTGTAAGGCATGATTTCCCAGCAGTTTTATTCGCTGTATTATTTCTTCAAAAAAATGTCTTCGTGTGATCACAGTTTCAACGTGTGCAGCTTAATAATTGGTGTGCAATTCAAGTGTGATATGCATTACACTAAATTCTACACTTTCAATGAACAGACTTCCAACCCTGTTTAAGGGTAACCAACTATAGTAATTGCACTTGTTAAATAAAGTTTTACCTAGCAGTAACATTTTTGGTTCATCAGCACTTTTTAATAATCTGTCATGGGAGGACTGGGAAAGCTCCTCATCAAAATTTTGACATGAGTTGTGTAACTGTGGAAACTCATCCGTCAATTTCACCGGCATGTGGATCAGGTATCAAGGTGGAAATGGAGTCTTGATATATATTACACATCTTGTGTTTTCTCATTAAGCAGGAAGGTGCCCTTGGAAATATTAATGCCTTGCCTGAGATTAGTAAAGCACATGACTCTTGACAACGGTCTCTTTGTGAATTTAATGGCCAAGGTGGCGACGTGATGAAATGTGCTGGGCCGCTAGATGGCGCTGGGGTATTGTTCTGTATTCTTGTATTGATTTAATGTCGTGAGATATTGACCAGTGTTTTTTATTCTTTGCAACCTTTTTTCTGTTTAGTTATCATTGTTGTGCGACAGGATATTCAAATAAGTCGCACAAAAATATTCAACTGCTCAAACTGTCCGTGAATGAAGCACGTTGCATTTAAGTTCTTGTCAACTTCTGGCTTGAATACCAGAATAAGAATCTGAGTCAAAAAAAATCTGAGTCAAGCGGCAAAGACACTTTTGTACTCTGGCAATGCAAAAGCTGGTGCTCTGAGTAAACACAGGTACTGTCGGCTAACTGTCTGATCTAAATAAATCGCCAATGTTTAGTCAAGTGTGTGCCAGTAAGAATCCACAATATTATAGGGACAGAAAGTGTGACTGGCAACTTCTCTATGACAATTTTTATTGGGTCAAAAGTTGTAACTGAAAAATACCACTTTAGTCTCTGTTTTACAAAAATTATGGCCAAAATTGTCCTTAAATTTTTCATTTTTCAAATGCTCGTTGTATTGCCAAAAATATTCAGAATTTTACCGTGTGTTTGCTGATGACAGCTGTATGTAGTTTTCGAATAATAAAGTAAAATTGTCTTCTTGCTTATTCTTGTTGAAAATTTTGATGAAATAACAGTGTTCCGCCATATTGTGTTCTAATTTGAAGAAGCTTTACAGTACTTTTTGTTGAATTTTAAGGGTTTGAACAAATGTGTTAGTGCAAGTCAATAGTCTACTGCCATATTGTTCGTCTGCAGTTTGGAGTAATGTTGCTAGGGCTGACGTACAAACTTCCTCCCTATTGTCTACGACAAAATTTCTTACTCTTGTTGGGTGGAGTACCATGTCTGAAAGTCAGAGGCAGTGTGTACTTAAACCAAGGAAAGGTCACTGAAACCACAAATTAAATCCATCCTTGTTTTATTTGCTTTGTAGTAAGAAATGTTTGTTTTTAGTTAAAACAAATTCTCTCCTAGAATGAGTATTGTGATTGTAGTCTACCAGACGATGTGATTCCAGCCATCAGCAGCAGTTGTTGATCTGATGTAGGGCAGGAAAGTGTATGGTGAAGGTAATTCCAAGGCGTTGTGTCAGGTTGTGCCAGTCTTGAGCAAGTCTCGCTAATGTGCCTGCTCAAATTTTATCCTGATTGATGCGAATAATTTGCATACATTTAGACTCATGTAGATGACTGTGTTGTGTTTTAGGCTAATGATCACCACGCCATGATGTCAGCCCAGCATAACTGGTACGCATGTTCACATGCCCGGCCTACATATTGCAACGTCTGTCGTGAAGCCTTGTCTGGGGTCATGTCACATGGCCTCTCGTGTGAAGGTAAGACCAGTACTTGTCTCTATTATATGCTACGTCATATTGTGTTAGGCAACCTGGGAAAAATTTCAAGTCGCCACGAAGTCGCCTCGAAATACCCA
Organism: Phoronis australis; assembly: GCA_002633005.1. Taxonomy (NCBI): domain Eukaryota; kingdom Metazoa; phylum Phoronida; family Phoronidae; genus Phoronis; species Phoronis australis. The sequence goes on along the minus strand of NMRA01000408.1, from coordinate 263,996 downwards.
CAAAGTACCCACTAAGTACCCACAAAGTACCCACTGCGAGTATTAAAGTGGGACAATAATTATCCTCTAAATTCATTTCAAAGTTGGCTTCCAAATTACTAAGTTTTCCTAGATTCATCTCCTTTCATTCACGATTGTTCCGTCTATTTCGTGATATCAGTGCATTTGGCACCACAGCAGTCAGCACACATCAAACACACGCTTAAATTACATCAGAAAGTAAACAGACGGATGTCGGAATTGTCTGGCAAAAATTGGGCAAGTTTTAGCGACCTCAGATTTCATTTGGCGACCTGGGATTTTTGCTAGGTCGCTAAATGCGACTCGGCGTTAAGCGTCGAGCGCTGATATACCTAAAATAATCAAACAAAATGACCAGTTATCCCTTGTCATGATGACTGGAAGTCAGCGAAATTGCCCCTCCATGCCAGATGGGTGGAAATGGAATTTGACTGTCATAAGCAGCCATCTTTCATCACGGGGATTGAAGGGGGAATTTAATGGAGAGTTGATAAAATGGAATGGTTTCTCCAGTTAGGATCTAATCGAAATGTATCACGTTGCCAACAAAATTGTCCTACGCATGCTTAGTTGACCGAGTCACCTGTCATCGCATTATTACAAATGAGAGGTGCTTTTCTTTCAGGAAGTGTAAACAAATAGTAAGTTTTGGTTGCGTTTTTCAAGCGCACAGCGGTATTAAATTGTTCACGATGCGTTTCTCATTACCTGGGTGGATAGTGACTATCCTTAGTTTGTAAATGGGATTTTCATAAATTATGACAATCTGCGACCCGAATTTTATGCTTGGAGACGTGTTAAAGCCAGAAGTTGTGCTATTGGAAAAAAGTAAATTTTGACCGATCAAAGATAGTAAAACGTTCCCTTTGTTGCGGAATGTGTAGCATAAGTACAGTAGGCTGTTACATAATACATTGTTAACCAACTTGTTGACAAGGTATTGCTTATTGTATTGCTCATGTCGCGGAAATTACCGTCAACATTCTGAGAATAATGGGTCGTTATGATGACATTGGAAGAGTGGGAGTAGGTAATACAGATTATTTACCAGACATTTTCTGCCAGAATGAATCTGAAGAGTATGTAGGCGGACATGGATCGTCATGACAGGGAGATGATATTTTTTGTCGTTTTCTTTTGTTAACTATTGGTCATCCTTTATAATGTATCGCATTGAAGTATGATAGCATAGAACCAAGTTAAATTTATTTAGCAATTTTAAGATACTTATGTCATGAAAAACTTCGGATGCGTTGAAAATTTTCTGTGCATCGAAAAGTGATGGAAAATGAAAAGAGAATAAAAATTCATGGAAGATTTAATATGATAATAAACATCCTATTGTAAGTCATATTAGAAAAAATAATTAACATTTACTTAGTAATGTCTCCTTTTTGCAATGAAATTTGACGCATGTTAAATGAAAATTACACCCTCGTGGAATGCTCCTGAAAAACTCTTTGGAAATGAAAACACACTTGGGAACTTTGCTTAAATGGTTTGTGTTGTGTGGTTTTTGCACTTCTAACAGTCAGAGTAAAAAGACTAATGACTCTTCAGCCATGTTACTGAGATAATTTCTGTCTATGTTTCAAAACGTTTCGGGGAAACCTTAAAACGCGCTTGTCAAACTTACAACAAAATGTCGACCAACATAGAATTCCATTATGAAATTCATGATTATTGACTCTAATCTACAGCTTGGTTTTCTCATTGAAAGTTCTTATCAGTCTTTTAACTTAAGTTTCCGATTACTGTGTATGATTGCCTGTTTGTTCCAAATCATTGTCCATCCGAATCAGACATAGATAGTATGTTATGTAATAACATGTTATTACTGTAACCGTGCGACTTTACGCTCAGGGCGTGCACTAATACAAGCATGAGCCTTTAAAAAAGTATATTTTTGAGAAGTCAAAGTTTAAGTTTTGAGCCTAGCGGTCGATTTGCTTTATTTTTTTATTTATTATTGTGATATTTAAAATGAGGGTGGCCTCTTCAGTGATAGCACTGCTTTCCAAGAGGGCCCTCTTCAGCATAGTTTGCACACACGCTTGAGCTAAAAGAACCATTTCTTTACTAGTCTTTGTCAGTTAAAGGGGGTTATTTTCAAGTTCAAATGTGTCAATGTGCCTCTGAAATCGACTGTTCGTTTCCGAAAAGTGAGCATGTTCCAAACCTAAAGTTCTCATGGGTTGCGTGTGGGTGGTAAGCTGGGTATGGGCGTTTGAAAGTGAAAATTTTGTAAATTTCGTTTAACGGAACATTGCCCTTACGCCAGACGAGTACTTTGCAGGTCTGATTATCAGGCATGAAACACTGATTACAAGTATAGGAGGCACTGGTGGACTTTAGCTTGGAAGGATGAACCCAACAATGGCAAGGACAGGTTTTTTTTGAGATCGTGTTGCCAATGTCACTGCTGCATGACGACTCTCGAATGCTTAAATTTTATTCATTTTACTATGAGGTACTAAAGATTAAATTTCGTTTGGAATAGTAAATCCTGCTCATGAAAATGTATTGTCTGAACCCGATTCGACACTGTAATGTCCACTTCAAAAGGGGATATACATAGCAAGTTTTAACAGTGTACTCATCAATTGAACAATTGGCGCTTCTTTTACAACCCTGTGTTTCCCATTTGTTGTCATAATCCTTCACATATTTACCAAGTCTGTCCTAATCCTTTCAATAGATCCATCTTTCCCAACAGCAGTTTGGGTTTCACACTGGTATATGAAGCCTGAACTTCTCATCATCTTTAGATTAATAAACTTACTGAGGCCACTGTCAAAGTGTGATCTGACGTTGCATGTAGCCTGTGTTAGCTGCTTTTGCTTACCTAAAGAAACAAAATCTCATGTTTTGTGTAATCGACTTTTTTTCAACCTCGTTGACAGGTGTTTCAATAAACCTTTTACTTTGATTTACTAAACGTTTCTGGGTTTCTTTCAAATGCGGTTATGTCGCATCAATCTCAGTGTGCAATGTCTTCATTAAATCAATAAAATGTGGGAAATTATCAAAAAAGCGTAATGTTTTTCTTTTCTTCCATAAGTGTTTTAAGTACTAGTAAGCTAGGTCAATAATTCCCATCAGCAATCATGTAATTTTAAGGTTCTGTTGGGAATGTTTGCTGATAGAACCTTTTAATGTATGAGTTGAATGCTGTTGTTTAACAATGCTCCCACTCAGAAACATTTGGAATAAAAATTTTGTGTTTAATGTCAGTTGGAGATCGTGTTTTAAGGTTACCGGGTGACCCAAAAACGAATCCGTGAAATTTTGTTTAGATTTTAAGTTACAATTCTTTTGGAAAGAACAAAAAATTCAATGAGAACTGACTGGTAGAGCTAAAAAATTACGCACATAAGAATGACTTTGAAAAGTCCGTCCAATTTAATAAAAATAAATAATGGAGTAATTTAGAGTGAAATAAGTTTTAAAAAAATATGTTTCACCCTGTATTATGACATTAATTGCTATCAAAATGAGCTCAAATTACCGTTGTCACTGCATGAGTACACAATATTGTAACTATGTTCCTGTATAATTCAGTCATGACCATAATTGGTAGTTAAAACAGTAATTCAGTGTAATTGGTACTTAGAGACACTCCACGTCTTTTCAGATAAAAATTTCATCAAAGAGATTTGACCACAGTCCAGTCTTAAGCTTATTCCCAGATGGTATTATTTCAACAAGTAATCACATTTTCAAATTAACCGTAAAGTACAGAATTTTCCAAACAAATTGTAACAGAATGGCTGCCAAAGTTGAAGGTCATATAACTCCACTTTTTATGAATTGCAATTAAAAAAAGCTAATACATTATTAAGACTGTAACTTATAAAATTTTTTTTAATGTCTCTTGATTTTCGAAACTGACTTTATTTTAAATCCTTGATGAATGTTGAGATTCTGTTGGACCTTACCGAGATTTTTAATTCAAGGTTAATTTCCAGAAAAACTAGGTGTCAACTCGTAAAAGTATATTTTTTGAAAGAAAGAAGATAGGGATTATAAAAATATATTATGGTTACACACGTTTCTGGCCAGCTTTTTGAGTCAAATTTTCATTTTTAAAAAATAGTTAAGCCATATCTTCAGTGGTATTTTCCATACAGTTTTATCCATGAAGGTTACTCTATTTTCCTTACAATGTAGGTAGTCTTCGTAATATTTTCCTCACAATGTAGGTAGCTATCGTAGTGTTCTCCTTACAATATGGCCGACAAGTGAGGTATTATTTTGTCAAATTTCTTCTCAAAAATGAAGACAAAGAAATATTTTGTCCATTACTAGCCTAGATTGTACTTTTTGGTTGTCATCAAACAGCATTTGGGCAAAGTTTCTATTATTTCCAGCAAAGTAATCTGTGAAAAAATGACAAATGTCAATTTTGGCAATTATTTTTATGCGAAATTAGAGGAGAATGACCATACAACCCAAAATTTATGGTGATGTCCTTGTTTGTATTTCAGTGTGCAAATTCAAGGCTCACAAGAAGTGTGCTGTCAGAGCCCAGAACAATTGTAAGTGGACAACACTGGCAGCGGTGGGACAGAAGGACATCATTGAGGATGAAACTGGGGTATGGTATTGCCTGGTGTTGATGATGCTGGTGTTGTTGGTGATGTTGGTGTTGATGATGTTGGTGTTGGTGATGTTGGTGTTGATGGTGTTGGTGTTGTTGATATTGGTGTTGGTGATGTTGGTGTTGATGATGATGGTGTTGGTGATGTTGGTGTAGGTGGTGTTGGTGATGTTGGTGTTGATGATGTTGGTGTTGATGATGTTGGTGTTGATGATGGTGGTGTTGGTGATGTTGATGATGTTGGTGATGGTGTTGGTGATGTTGGTGTTGGTGATGATGTTGGTGATGTTGGTGGTGTTAGTGTTGGTGATGTTGGTGGTGTTGGTGTTGGTGTTGATGATGTTGGTGTTGATGGTGTTAGCAGTTTGTGCTTATTGTGTCACATCTGTTAAATGCAGAAATTTGCTTAATTGTAGAAATTGCGAAAATTATGTGAGAAATCAGACGGAAACTGATTTTAAATCACTGAAAAGTTACATAAGGTTTTCTGTCAATTTTTCAACAACCAAATGTTTGTCAACATGTTTTGAAAACTGCCGACATGCAGTGTTTTTGAGCACTTCAAGTTGCACGATACGATGTGTTGGATTTAAAATGCAGTCAGTGTTTACGAGTTTGGCAGGTCTGTAGTAAAGCTCAGAATTTTCTCATCTAGACGTGTTGATTCGTCGTGGCAATGATCTAAATTTTGGAGTTGCTATTTTATCACTTTTATCAATTTGACTTATAGATTGGTTTGTTGGTTCAACGGTCAACGACCTCACCAGTTTTTTTTTTTTATTACATTAATATGGAGTTCAATAGTGCGATCAATAAAGAGATCTCAGAGTTCATTCATGCTGATGATGGCTGATGGTGTTGAACGTAGCCCCTTCTCCCATTTGCAGCGTCATTGTAGATACAGTGTGAACACAATGTTGTTCTTATTTTCCTTTTGTGTTTTTAGAATCTTCCCCTCCTCAGATAACGATGTCGGGAGATCAGGGGTTGTGTGTGACAGTGTCACAATTCTGCTTCATTTGGTTTGTTTCAATAGAACCACAGACAGTAAAAATTAAGTTTCCACATCAGAGAATGGACTCCCTGTGACTTGCTGTCATTCTGTGGCAAAACTTGCGTGCCTGAAATTCTGTGACATTCTGTAATAGTTTTGAGAATTCTTTGACAAAGTGCGAGTCAAGTAGTTGATGTTTTCTTCTGTTTACAGTTATTTTAGGTTTGCATCAAGTGGTGGTTCCCTTTTCACAAACTGTCTCTCATTTTTGACACAAACATTGATGATGTGACTTACATAAGCAAAAGGCAACAAAAATGCTGTCACAGTTGAGACTTCCCTGTGACATTTTAAAATTACAGATGACATTAAACATTGAATACATTCTCTGCAACATTTTTAATGTGGAAACAAGAATTTGTTCTGTTTTCTGTGTAAAAATGACACCAGTTCCCTTCCCAAGGTTTACTACTGTGTCCTTTTTTCTTCACCGATTTATTCCCAGAGTCATCGAAAACGGCTGTGTTCTATCTAAATTTACAGTTTAGTTGATACAGTATGCTGGACACATGTTCGCCAGGTGCTGTAAAGTTGAAATTCTTCCAACCTACACAAAATAAAATGTGTTTTGTCAGAAAATAACTAAGTAGCTGTGGGGGGTGAGGTAATGTCCCTTGAGAGGATTCTCTTAATTTATTATTGAGGAACAAACCCTTCGATAAGGTCACTCTTTTTTCCTTCAAGTTCTTAGCTGAGAAAAGTTTCCATTTGATGCCGTATAGATCACCAAGAAGCATGCAGAATTTTAATATTGTGTCTCAATCAATTTTTCATGACCTCCCTCTAACAATAATTTGTTTTCCTGCATTCTGCATCATCACGATCTATTTGACAGAAGATGTAACTTTTGTATAAAGAGATGTCAGTGTTGGAAGTCCAATGCCCCAATGCACCAAAAGCCAAAAAATGCTGGCTAACTAGAATACTGTTGCATAGGATAATATGTGATTGTAGAAAAAAATATTGAATAACAGCTCTTTTTTCTTGGAATGATTGAGTAACATTACGAATGCTAAACTGCTAAAAATTGTGTGAACCATGATTTAATCAATCCTTGTGTACTCCATTGAAGATGCTGTTTTTTATTGTGTATCATACACAGGCCATGTTGATGATTCAAGTCAACAAGTCACTTGGTATTACAGTGGCATAGTTACAAGATTTGAAAATAAAACTGGACAAGGCCAAGCTTTGGCAAACTTATGGCATGCAATGAGCTATTTGATATTCATTACTTAGCGGAATTTTTACACCAAATCTGTTTCTGTGCCATAATTTTGTGTTAGTGTAACTGCATTTCTCATCTGATTGACACGAAATCTACTCACAACATTTTTCTCATCGATAGCTCGAGACTTTTTGTTTTGGTTGAAATCTGACAGGTGATGGCGCTGTGGTAGCCATCTTTCAAGTTGCCGAGTCGTAGCTGTTCTGTCTTTTAAGGATCTTTCTGAAATTGCTGTCATCTTTATTTTGGCGTCCGGTGTTTGCAGATGTTTCTCTTTGGAGAATGGAGAAAGTTAACAGATTTGTTCCTGTAGGGATGATGACAGGTACCATTGATTTTCAGACAGATTCAGCTGCAATTCTGAATTCTGTGCCTCTGTATCTCCAGATTCCCTTGAAATTTTTTCTGACGGAGTCGACCGATTGGCTATTTTCATGCTACCAGTAAACACCCTCAGAAGCATACTGTTTGCGGTTCAGTTGTGGGCCGGATGCATTTCAACACTTTACCTATCTTGTTCAAATTTTCGTGCTTAAGGGGATTCTTCTGATATTATTACGTAGAAAGATCTCATCGAGCGCTATCTGAGTTATTCCATTTTTTTCTAATCAGATGACGGATCTTTTATTGGCTAATTCCCGGCTGCACTTTCGTAACAATCACATTCATCATATTGTCGTTTTCTGTTCATTTTAGCCAACTGTTGTACAAGTTTGTGTATTGCGTAATCATTTTTGTCGGCTTCATTCCGATCGTCATCAATCATCATCAGCCTTCTCGTTCTTCTTTTTTCATTTAATTTCGCCAGGTGTCTTCTTTTCTTTATCGAGTCCATTTAACTAAATTTTGTGATGATCCTTAAAAGATTTGGCTCCTGGCTGTCTTAGGTCTTTTCTGACTAAAAAAGTACGGATTTTTGTGTAGTATTCCAATATATAGCTTCAGAAGTTCAAAGTTGTTGCTCAGTGTAATTATGTCTTACAAAGACAGGTTTTTGCCCTAAAGTGTCCAGTGTATTTTGAAAACTACTGTGTGCTTATTAAGAAACCCTTCAATTTTGTCTAATTCTGACAAACTGCTAGTCAACTTGAAACTTGTAGGTAATTAAAATCCTGCTATATTATGGCCGTTATTCGAGATGTTCGTGATGTTCGCTATAAAACCTGTTCTTGTTCGCATTTCCTTCAGTTTTTTCATTGGCTATGCATTTATTAAGAGGTCAATGTGCAATTTCAGGACTCTGACCAAGGCATCCAGTAAATTCTGTGATAAATGTGATTACAAAGTAACACCAAGACCAACAGCTACCAGCTGTTGAGTTGTTTATATTGGCTTAATGCAATCAACAAAGAGATCAGTCATTAGTTTGCCACTTGGGCATTTAAGAATTTTGTGGGCATGATCTTTTTAATCACCCTCTTATCAATGTGTTATTTACTGACATCCAAGTCCAGAAGGAATAACATGTTTGCATGCTGTTGTATGTTGTTTTGAACCCAGCTACAGCTCTTGGGTCAGTCACCTAGATGGTGTGAAATCCATCTTGTGTGAAGTAGGTAGCCCTTGAAAATTGTCAAGCAAAATGATGTTGCCTGTTGCAGATTAAAGGGGTGGAGCAGTCTGAGACCATGGGTTGGGTTGGCGAGTCCCTTACGGTATATTAATATTAAGGAGGTTGAACTATTGTTGCATGTTGAAATCAATTGTTGCTTCATCAGTTTCATTGATTATTCACCCACATGATATGTCAGTGCATATTGCCGTCAGTCTGTCCTAAGCGGCTCACCCAGGCATCCACTACTGTATCTCATAAACCACTAGCAGGAACTTAATGAAATATGTCTTATTTTTTCTATCAAGCTGGCAATAGATGGCAAAGAATTTCTGACCGATCCAATTCACCCCCTGTTGGCAATTTTATTTTTTTTACATTAATTTTGCCTGTTTCATACAAGTTCCATGATGGATTTCCATAAAATTTGGCAAATGGTTTTCTATTAAGGAAATGAGGTCTTCCCTTTTTCGAACAGATTTGACAACTCTGCGCCACCTAGTGGCCATTTTTTTGGTGTTCGCGTTTCTGTCTGCCAAACAGCTTGAAGGATCACTATGAAAGTTGGTGGATGTGTTCCTGATGAGGAGACCACAGTTGACATAGGTTTGTGCATGGGGTCACATAATGATTTTACTTTTTGTGTCCACGGCTGTATTCCTTAGTCTTACTGAAACTTTGTGAAATTTGACAGCTATGTTCCTATGAAGCTGACAACAGATGGTGACGAGATTCAGTCCAACCAATCGCTGCTGTGCACCCTTGTGGCAATTTAAGTTTGTCCCATTTCCTGTGTATCTCGGAGTTTGTCGGTGGATTTTTGGGAAATTCGGCAAGGGCCACATCATTTTTATTACTATAAGTCCAGTTTTGGTGTCTGCCTTGTAATCTGCCAAACCGCTCAAAAGATAATTATGAACTGTAGTAGAAGACTATGACCTCTGACTGAATGTTGGTTTTTGGATAGTTCTGACTACTGCGGTGCTCCTTAGTGGTGATTTTGTTTCCACGACTGTATCTCCTTAATCCTTTGCAGAATCTTTTTGAAATTTGCTAGTGTTTTCCTATAAAGGTGAGAACGGCTGCCCACGACTTTTGGATGGCTCTCATTCCTGCTGTGCCCCCTAGTGTGCAACTTTAGTTTTTAGGTTTGCCTTTGTATCTTCAGAATTCCTTGATGGTTTTTTATAACGTTTGTCAAGCAAGTTTCTATTATGAAAATAACAGCACCTTTCCATTTTGGGACTGATTTGCCTGTGACCTAGTGGTCATTTTTTGTTTTTGTGTCTGTTTTTTGCGTGTCGTCTGCCTCTTTTTCCACCAAACCTCTCAGGGGATGATTTTGAAAATTGGCAGATATGTTCTTACTGACAAATAAGAGTTCAACTGACGTGGATTTTCAGATGCGTCCAACTACTTTGGTGCCTCCTGGTATTTTTGCGTTTGTAGCTGTATCTCGTAGTCATTTTTATCATACTCATAAGCACCCCTAGATACATGCCATTCACAGTGCATTCATGGGTGCATTTCATTGCTCTAGGTTGCTCTTGATATGTAGTCACGAAATGAATTCTGTCTACCTTAGTTCTGTGTTGATCACTAATTCATGCTTTTGGTTTTAGATGATTGCTATGCCCCATCAGTGGTTGGAAGGAAACCTGCCAGTTAGTGCAAAGTGCTCTGTCTGTGATAAGACTTGTGGTAGTGTGCTACGTCTACAAGACTTTCGTTGTCTTTGGTGCCGTACAATGGTAAGTAGGTACAGCCAGCCTCACTCAGAGTAGCGTGGAAGTGGAATAAAAGTTCCCCAGCACCAGTTATGCCTTCAGGTTTTCATTGGTAAAAATTAGGACTTAAAAATAAATCTAGAGTCCCGTCCACACACACACTTACCCTAGAACAACTTGCACCAGTGCAACTTGCAACACTTTAAGTGAAGCGTCCACACGCACACACACACACACACACACACACATCTGATAACTAGGGTAAGGCAGAAGTTATCGCTCTGTGCATGACAAGGAGCAGTTGATGGGAATACAACGAGCAAAATAAGACACGGCTGTATGTAACCGCGACTTCTCGCCTTGCCCCAGGTTTGTGGTCGCACATCATTTAGAAGTGGCGCAAGTTATCCTAGAACAAGTTAGCCTACCTCAATACGGTGGAGTAAGCTGTCACAAGTTGGAAAGTTGCACTAGTTTAAGTAGTGTCCATACAGCTCCTACACCTAGCGGCAACTCATTCTAAGGTTAACGTGTTTTAGGGTACGTCTGTGTGTGGACGGCGCATAAACCAGAGTCAAATAAATGGTAAAAATTCTCAGTTTAAGATATTTTTAATTCGGCACCAAGAAACTCGTTAGAAAAGGCAGAAATGTTCAATAAGACTTGTGTTGACCTCATATCTTACTCGCTTGGAATTTCCAAACATGACTCTATTTTTAATATCAATACCATTCTTCCCTGGTTGCCTTATTTGCAGCCAGCAATGTACACACAATAAATTAATAATAGCGCTTGGCAGCTGGGCCATTGTGTGGGTTGCATCTCAGCCAATGAAACTAATTTCCATGGCACGCAGCTCTGTGGGTGACAAATTTCTAGCTAATGACTGGTCTTTCAAACGAAGTCCCATTATTGTAGGTAAATTAGCATTATGGGATAAAACCAATATTAATTGCCCTTTTTGGTCATTATGTGTCATAAAAATTGTGCATTCATTGTTTTTGGCAAATGTGTCAACAAAAATATTGAAACAATTTTAGATTATTGGAATAGAGAGCACTTTCTCTTCATTAAAAAATATATGAATTTGCAGCAATTTAGGTGGTTATGAAAAAATATTTACAGCCAACAAATCAATATCCTTTGCCAAGAACAACAAGAATATAAAAATGCAATCATGTTTTATTGGAAGTGATATAAGAACATGCATTCGTGTATGTGCATTTTACGTGTACATGATTTATACAAATATAAATGGTTAAAACAAAAATCAAACTGTGCTATTATACTTCGCATAAACAAGAGAGATCGGGCAAGTCCTGCGCTGTTCTCATCGATTTGAAATCGGTATTGTGTTCGATTTTTCCAAGGTCATGGAAAGGTCGTTTAAAATAAAGGAATCTTAATATTTACGAAGAGTTTCGCTCAAATTTACTAGCTCGGCCTGTAACCAGTGGGCCACGGCCTGCTCAAATCCCACAGATTCTGAAGGTGCCAGTTGTATCAAGCGAATACGGAGATTCTACACTCATCATCACTAGCTCTTGTGCATAAAGTAATTCCAGTTCATTGCCGCAAACTTCAAGGTCATCGCTTTAGTGTCACAAAGTACACCATTCATAATAAAATCACTTAATTAAGTTCCTCTTCAAAATTGGACATATGCTCTATTGTTTGCTGTCTGTTGTAAACGCTGCTTATAATCGTCATGGGCTTGGGAGAATTAAGACTCCATAGCTGGTGATTCAGCTGTTACAAGCATGCTGGGCAATATTGCGTAAGCTTACGATATGACCCATGTCTGCCATAAGTTTAAGTAGGTCTTTGAAGAGCTACTGGGCATCAGTTATTCCTCTCTACTTTTGATTCCACAGAACTTTCCGTCATCGTACTTTTTGAAAATTAGCTTAAAACAAAAACTAGTGCATAAAAATTAATTATTTGTATTATCTTATAAACTTCTTGCTACAATTTAATCCTTCTGTCGAATGACACACAGAAATTATCACGCGCTTCGAGGTTGTCCCGAACCGTAGTCTGTAGTGAGCCTTCACCTCCTATTAGGATACTGAATCACTCAAACACCTCATAGAAAGAAAACATGAGGTTTTACAGTCTTTCTAAATGTCACAGGACAGTACACGCATCTCATGAAGATTTTTTAATATCCAACTACGGTCAGCATGGTTTGTGAGTGTCATTACTAGAGAAAACCAAATTGAATGTTATCAAGCTTGGGCTTTCACACGCTAATTCGATTATAAACCGACAATCGGTACCTCGATAGTCAGTGGACAGGGGGGAAGCGCGGCGGTCGTATTATATTTCTGAAATTGCTCAGGTGTAACCCTAGAAGAAACGTCTGAGAATGTGAAATTAGTGCTGTTCCATCGCATATGATGTTAGCGATGGATTTCATACAAGGAAATTTATAAAGGCCTGACATATTGCTTTGTTATACAAATAGGTTTCACTTTGAAAAGAAATCATCAATAAGTTATCTGGGTGATTTTTTTCTGGTTATCAAATTGAATCTTCATCCTTCTGTCATGCAATCTTCTCATCAAAATTTTCTAACAATGGATTCACAAGGACATGTCTGCAGACAAGTTATTCAGGCAGTATGTCTTCTCTTGATCCTAAAGCTCTTATTCAATAAATTAACCTCTGGTATATTTATTATCGATTGAAGTAAATTCATTCAATGCTATATTCATCTGGTAGATTGCTACGTATAAAAATACAACGGGTTTGTGCAACGGGTTAACCCCCCCGCCCCTCCCCAAATTCGACCCTCATGTTTCTAACAGAACTTTAATGCACTAGAAATAGCATGATAACACGTAGACACACGCATCAAAGATTAAATTTCTTCCTTTCACTGTAGCCAGTCTCCACCGACTTCACTGCACGTCGTATTTATGCGATCGAGAAATTTTTAATTTTTTAGAAACAGTAAATGTCTTAGCTGCTTTTTATTGTCTGACATCTCTTGTGCCTAGAAAACGCAGTTGTTGACCAATTATTCTTACCTTGAATTTCAGATGAATGTTTGAACATTTTTTGGCACTTTGCTTTCAGAGCTCCAAGTTTTTCATTCTTATCACCGAGCGAGAAACTGTCTTGAGCATTTGACTGCATGCATTGCCAAACATACAGATGTCATTTGTAAACTTGAAATACGAGAACAAACATGGAATTCCAGCTTTGTTTAATCTATCATAAGGTTAAGCAAAGGAATTATTTATTCAAAAATCCGATATGCATGGAAAAATGACAGATACCAGTTATGTGGCTTTGTTCACGTTTGAAAGCTAACAAACCTCTGCTTTATACGGTTTGTTAGGAAAATACATTGCACAAGCTTTTATCTAAAGTGATTATGTGTGGAAATTGGCAGATATTGTTTTAAATGAGCATGTATTGAAATGTCAAATATTTGTAAATTTATCCAAAATGACACACACTTTGGGTCTATGGATTTTAGGGCAAAATGATTTTAAAGAAATCTGTTTCAATTGTAAGACTGACGCCTGGATTTTCCTCTGATTTCAGTTTTGAGCATGTCCATTACTTCCCCAAGAAAGCAGCTTTTTTTTCATTCCACACTTGGGAAATACATTAATGACATTTCCAATGGCATATTATAGATGAAAAATATTGACATAAGTTGAGATATGTGTGAATTGCTAATTAAATAGCAAACAAGTTTTACTTTTATTAATTCATAAACATGTTTTTCTGTTGTAGTCATTTGTTTTATTTTTTATGCAAAAAATGCTGTAGTCCTTCAAACCTGGCACTAATGGATGTCAGGAGTAGGCTGTTACATTTGTTTACTAGCAGATTGCACTTGATAACGTAATTTGTTTACCATAGATCATTGGAGATCATTCCAGGACAGTGACCCATGTGGTCAGCCTAATGACTGACAAATGATGTAATTTGTTTACAAAACTGTAGAAAACTAGAGGTCATTCTAGAAGAAAGTTACATTATATAAGTGATTAGTACATAGAAACATAGTCTGGAACATTCTAGAGCCTAGTTATCAAATTTGAAACTGGTGTGCTGGGTTACGGTTTTTTAATTTCCTTGATATTCAGAGACATCTCGTCGTGGCCTTTGATGGGATGTTGACTGTGATAAATTGCAGGAACTCTGGTCACGTGTGATCTCGAAACTGCAGTGACCAGAGTCCCGTGATTCATCACAGTTAACATGCCATCAAAGGAGACGATGGTATCTTGTCTCCCAAGATCTTGGAAATCAAAAAGGTAATCCAGCACTCCAGCAGACCAGTTTCAACTTTAATATCATGGATGACTCAAGGTCTACATTTTATTATTCTAGTGCCTTGTTTATGTTTACAGAAATCGTGAAGTAGTAATTCAGAATTGTTATCAGTATAATTAATTGTTATTGACAATCCCAGTTGAAGCAGCCAGGCAACTCTGCAATGTCCGGAAGTTTGTGTTATAGTAAGCCCAATAGTCATGCGTTATGATTTTTTGCATTCTATTTAATATTCACTTGGACGAGTGATAATATCCATTTTTTGTTATTGATATGTTGCCAACGTTGTTTAATTATTATATGGTTTCTAGGTGCACGCGGCGTGCAAGCAATATTTCCCACGTCGTTGCCCACTGGGACAGTGTCAGGTATCTATACTGCCCCCTATTACCATCAACAACATTGACTCGGACGGCTTTTGGGAGGCGACGCGACCTGCCGGTACCAGTCCTCTCTTGGTCTTTGTGAACTCAAAAAGCGGTGACAATCAGGTAGGTTCGCAGTGCATAATACAGTGATTTTACAAATTCCTTTGAAATTCGTCTGGCTTTGTTGAAGTTCTGATCAAATCCAGTAGGAAATCAGATGGAAAATGAGGTCAAATCATTCAAAAATTAACAACAAAAAAATTTTTTTGTCTGAAATTTCGCAAATGAATTTTCAATGAGAAGAAATTGATCCACTATATTTTTTGAAGAAAGTTTAAAAGAAGGCAGCATATAGAGTTGAGATGACTAAGCCTAGTTTAATTTAATTTAATTTCCATGATTTATTACTGTGCCATGCTGTCAGCCACTAAATGGCATGTAGTTTGTCAATTAAAGCAACTGTTCCTAGAAGCGTTCCAAATAAGCAACATGTCAGACATCGAATTATTAATTGCTAACTTCATGTCTCTGGAAAGCGATTTTATTGCTAATTTTATATGTAAATATGGTTGCTACTCTTCCTAAGTACGCCTGAACCCTGTCTCTGAAGCCTATTGCTCTATAAGTCCCACTTGTAGCTAACGCTGACATTTACCAGGATGCTTCTATTGCTGATATTTAGGTTCCAGACAGTTGCGTAGCAGGGGGGAGGGCAATCAAGGGATTCCAAATTTCCAGTGCGAAAGCCCCTTTTGTTAGGTTCCAGAAGCCTATTTTGAATGAGCAGCAAACAGGGTTGTGCCGCACGCTGCACTTGTTTGCATGACTTTTCTGTTAGCCCCCATTCATTGCAGTATTTCACACTTGCCAGTGTCCCACTGTGTATGTTACTAGCTTTTGCTTTGTGGTGGTATTACTGCCTAATTTTGTTTCCACTTGAGAATGAAACAAGACAAGTATGTTTTGAAAAATCGTGTGTCTTTTAATCGTGTCTCTTGGTCAATTACTTTACCAATGTTCTGTTAGTGGAATGTCGAAGTTTGTTCTCAAGGATACGAAAAGAATGGAATAAATATTGTTAACGACGACAAGTATCATGTTTTTATCCAATTTTGCATAATTGGACTGTGCAAAAATCTCTCGTCGCCATTGGGTAGCCAGTCCATTTGTCTGATTTGTACAGCTTCATAAAAATGATGAATTCTCCGAGGACCGAGTAACCTCAGGATGTGTTTACCATATTTAACAAGTACGATTTGGTTGAGGATTTAATTGCATCAAATAATGTTTGTGTGTGAGTGCTCAGTGAGCACCGTCAGGACTAGTCCATTTATAAAATTAGGGGTGTGATACAGCAGGTACTTCAAGATGATAGATGGGACTTGAGAAATTTGATAACATGCTTATTCAGTGTCTTGAGGATGAATAGCAAAAACTGACTTCATTACAAAATGGTTGTTGTAGATGCTTAGGCAGATGTACCCGAGTCAGTTCAGTCAGAGTGAGTTTATGCAAAAGACCTCATCTGACTTCCAGTTTGTAACTTTCTGGGGCAGTCTTTCATCCCCCTTAGCCAAAAGTAATAATCGACTAGCAAAATTCCCTTGGCTGTATAATGGACCAAGATGACCTTTTGCTTGGACCTTCTCTTCTAGGAGATCAATCAAAGAACACTTCACTGGTGTCATTTTGTCTCATATTTTGCATTGATGAGTTTTGTCTATTGATGATTGAAGACATCCGATTGGATTGCGTGCTCACATCTGCGTGTTTTTGTTTTGAAATTTGCCATGTTTTCGTCACTAAGTTGTTAGTGCTATGCAGATTCTCGAGTTTGTGTTGCTCTTGTCAAGTTGTTAAAAATTTTGAAAAGTCTTCACTGAATTTGCCTTGAGTGCGCCATTTTTTGCCAAAATAATAACTGTCTAAACGCAAGGCAGGATCTGGACGTATGTTGTTTTCCTATGTGCCATCTTTTATTAGTGTATTCTGGACTGAGGAGTGCATGCATATTATTTTGAAGTTGTTTCTGAATGCTGGTGTTTTTATTCTTTTTTTTCTTTTATTGTGATATTTAAAATGAGGGTGGCCTCTTCAGTGATAGCACTGCTTTCCAAGAGGGCCCTCAACAAGAAAAACAGTAATATAATACAATGAAGTAATAAAACAACAATGAAATATACGTAACAAAGATGCAATTAAAACAGGTTGAGAATTAAGACAATAACTAAATGACAAATAATGGTAAAAATTTAACTAAGACAGATGAAATATATTAAGAGATGAATCTAGACAGTGAGAGTATTTACGACAATGAAAAATGACATGATTAAGACACAGTTCGGTAAAAACATAAATATTATTTTATTTATTCTCCATTCTTTGATATGCTTTACCTGTTGTAACCTTTCTAAAGCATAACAGCACTGTTTGCTGTCTAATATGCAACTTTATGAAGACACTTTTATTGGCAATTCCTGTCAAAATATTTAAAATTTTCAAGTTCTGAAAAACATACCTCGGCTACTAAACAATGTGAAGGAGCCGAGTATTTGACCAGTGTTTCATTGTTAATGCTACTGCTTCAACACGCGTATCATAGCAACCGTCACTAACGGTTGACTTGACCTGTGGAGCCCTGCATGGCCCGTGTACCATTGCTCAAGTATGCTGTGATTCTTTGCAATTTTATAACAGAGACAACTGTTGGTAGTAGAAAATGTAATTTTTTACTATAATTCTTTTAATGACAAAACAATTCATGGCATAATTAGTTTTAAGTATGATCACAGTGGCTGAACGAGGATCGCATTGTTGGAAGATTCTTTACACAAGGGCAACTTAATTGCCCGTACAAGTGAATGCGTTCCTTTAAGTTATAAAATTAAGGGATAAGACAGTTTATGTCTCTTATCTGACAAATTCTGGTATTGGTATAAACACAATGTCAGTTTAGTGAATTCCGTATGGTTTCTCAGTTGAAACATTCAAGTAAATTCAAGTGACACATATTTTTTTGAAATATTCTTTTTGTGCTCATAAAGGCTTGTTTTCCTAGGATATTACATAATAGTTGCGGTTGTTTAAATTGTGATTGATTTAAATTTAAAAATGAAGTATACTGTCCAAGCAAAACTTTGCTGAAGATAAAGGACCATAGGTATTTCTGCAATCAATAACTATTGAAAGTTAAAATTTTGTTGAGTGTCCATTTTTATAGTGTTGACATATTACCAAGGACACCCGTGTTTCAAGTATTGCATGATTTTCTCAGGTAATTTTTCATATTAATTGTAATGATTATTGCTAAACTGTGATGTGCCTTTAGTAACATTGCAGCAGGATTGTGAGGTAAAATTTATGACTGAAGCCCAAAGTCACATGTCTTGGTTATTGTTTCAGGGTGTGAAGTTTCTTCGACGATTCAAACAGTTGTTAAACCCTGCTCAGGTCTTTGATCTCATGAACGGCGGTCCCACACCAGGGTAAGTGTTTGTTGAACCCTACTCAAGTGCTCGGGTCTTTGATCTCATGAACTGCGATCCCACACCAGGGTAAATGTTCATTTCCACTCACTGAGGCAGTCTAAACATTTAAACTTGATATTGAACAGCTGTCGATAGCAACTTAATGGTATCTAGTACCTTAGAGAAATGGGGCTAACTTCGGAACATCAAATCTCAGAAACGGTTGATCAGAATGGTTGGTGATTCTTGCATACCATGCTTTGTGCGCTGTTCTCCAAAACGACGTATGAATTGTTCGTAAAGTGTTCTACTTTTGAATGAGGGTTTACCAAAAACAGGACTTATGGTTTTAATGAAAAAACTCAAAATTTGCATAATATGAAAAGGAACTTAGAAAATTAAGAGGCAAACGAAATTTACCCATTTTCTTGATACTTTTGGTTTCCTATGAGTGTACCTTTAGTTTCCTTTTCACTAAATTTTACTAAAAGCACATGGTCGCGTTACCCGTTTAATAGCAGATGATCATATAGTAAAAATCAAATTTACAGGCTATCAAAGTTTAGAAAATATATACTTTTACTGAATTAAAACCTACGGTTTTGAAG
The DNA here is from genome assembly GCA_002633005.1 of Phoronis australis. Classification (NCBI taxonomy): domain Eukaryota; kingdom Metazoa; phylum Phoronida; family Phoronidae; genus Phoronis; species Phoronis australis. The sequence continues at coordinate 245,075 of NMRA01000408.1, read as the reverse complement.
ATATTTGACTAAGACTTGCATATAAGGTCCTACATAACATCAGATGACTGGCGTGTGGGTGAAGATCTGAATATTTTGTTTAGAAATTCTGTGTGATTCTTATTTGTTGTTTGTGGTAGTAAAAGTTTTAGTAATAGTCAGTTACACTGGACTCACATTATGAGAACCAGTTTTATCCATTGAATGCTTTCCGGGGACCCCTGTTAGTGACTGTTGTCAAAGTTTTATTTGGAGGAGATTGAAAAACACAACATTTACTGCACGAACTAGAAGACATGACCAAAAACCGATGACGGCATACCTGATTCATGTTGCGCATTTTGTACTCGTTCACAGGGTGAGACTATTCCAGAACTTTGATCCATTCCGAATCCTTGTCTGTGGTGGAGATGGCAGTATAGGCTGGGTACTGAATGAGATTGACCACATGAACATTCATCGCCAGGTTGGTGATTCTCTATTACCCAGGCAACGTTTCATTTCAGGACCAGTTTTTTCTCCCGCTTATTGATCATGAATGTAGTCATAGTAACTCGTTTATTTGCCAACTAAAATAAAGATTAAAAGTTGAGTGATAATATTTGACTATTTGTAACTTTGTACTCTGGGCCAGTTGCCGTGTGTACTATGGAGAGTTAGTCTATTTCTTACCTTGGGTTGTCATATAACGATGATTGACAAAGTTTTCATTAATTGCAGCACGGTAATTGGCCCTTGAAACTAAAAATTTTTGGTAATATTAGTGTTTTTGTGCAAAATAAGTGAAGAATTGTGATTACTTTTGGCCTGTACTATTGATCAATACAATCAAAGGTCCCTGCATTGGTCTTGTCATGTTGGGTACGTCTTCAGACTCGACTAAATTCAGGATCATAGTTTCAACATTGACTGAATACTAAATCCATGAAGTAATCATAGCTCCGTTTGCTTGTTGTCCAGATTTCATGTGGACAAGGTTTGTTAAGTACTGCAATTAAATTGCTTTCATACGAAATGTGAAAATCAATATCATTTAGGATTAATGAATATTGTTAAATCCACATCAATTGAGTCTGTACTGCGGAACTCAGATAATAAGCTTTTAGCAGTTTTGAAACATCCGGTACTGGATGCGGCTTTAGTTTTGTTAAATGTATTTAGCATCGGTCTTTGTTGACCTAGTTATATCTCTATATTCTCCATTTTGCAGTGTCAGATTGGTATCCTTCCCTTGGGTACAGGCAATGACTTAGCTCGCGTGTTGGGCTGGGGCGGCAACTTTGTCGACGATGCGCAGCTACCTGCTGTGCTGGAGAAACTTGAACATTCTCAAATCAAAATGCTCGACAGGTAATTGTCATGACAAACTATCACAGGATGTAAAGTATCAAAGATGCTTGTACCTAACATAAGTGCACTTAAGCCAGCCTTGTAAAAATATGTAATTCTACTTGATGTCAGGTCAAATAAATACCCCCTGGAAATAAGTTTCCATGTAAGTGGAAGTTCCCAGTAGTCCTTCATGAGAAGCATACCATTTGATAAGTAAAAGGGTCTTGTTCATAGCTTTAGACCTCTCTGTCAATTAACTCTACAGTCTCGTGCTATTTTTCTTTGCATTTCAAAGTTGCTTGAGTGGCTTATGCATGTTGTAGCAATCAGTAATTTGGGTCAGAGCTTGGCGTCCAATGGGTCTTTAGATTATTTTTAACTTTTTTGTCATTTCATACCGGCGCAAATCACTAACAATAAATAAAATTTGTTGACATATTCTCAGTTTAAGAGAAAATTTATCCATGCATTAGAGTGGCCAGGAAACTTTTTCCGTGTCTCACATCTTGTGCACGTATGGTCGAACCATACAATTTAATATTTCTTGATTGCTTGCCTAAACTATTGCTTGACAGTGCTCAGTTATGGTTCTTCCATCAAGTTTTGTTCTTGTCTTAATCGCGTGTACCTTCTCCCAGGTGGAGTATTTTCACATACGAAGGCCTGATGCCAGCCCCAAGGAAAATATCTCAGCAGTTTGACCCCATATCAGTGTATGAGGACTCCGTGGCAAAGCACTTATCAAAGATACTCTACTCTGACGATCATGCAGTTGTGATATCATCAGCAAAGTAATCAACATAACATTTTTTTACCTTAAGTAGTCAATAATTTCTTTAATTGACCTGTCGCCAGGATTTTGAGTGACAGCTTGACGGACCAATCAGGATGCAACATTCTTGACACACCTTCGTTTCCAAGCCGCCATTTTACGCGACAAAGAACACATTGCCGGGTAAAAGTTATTGTTTGCTTGTCGACATTTCACATGGGGGCGGAGCTTGCGATAGGTCAATTGTTCTTGAGGCTGAGTAACTTTTCGACTTCCTGTATTGTTCTATTGAAATGTACAATTTGTGCTGCAGTAAAAATGTTATTAAAATTCGAGTTAACTCCTTCTGTCAATTTTACAACGTGATATTTCTTAGATCAAAATCTATTTCCTTGAATCATTGTTCTGACTATTATTTCAGAGTGTTGTGTGAAACGGTGAAGGATTTCGTGGCCAAGGTGGGCAAAGCTCATGAAGATGATGTGGGTGAGAATCCAGAGACATCTATCAGCAGGAAGGTAAACCGCTGTTTTAATGGTGTCCAACAAAATTCTGCTGGTGTTTATATTGTTTTCACCTTGTGTAGGGCATTCAAGATAAGAGTCTGGGGTTATGAAATTAATGTCATTGATTTCGAGAAAGAAAAACTCATTCGTAGCAGCATGATGTCATTCTTAGATGGAAACAGCAATTACTTTATAGTTTATAGTATTCCATGAATAAGAAATTACTGTACCTTACTTTTGCGTGATATTTGTAGTGATTGCTGGCCAACTTAAATAAAACATTTTGCTTTATTTTCTGTTAAATTTAATGAACGTTAAAGAGGAATATTTAATATTAACTTTTTGAAGGTGTTTTGGGAATAATCTAATAACTATTTCTGTTTATTTTTACAAAAACAAATACAAAATTAATCTAAACTCATCAAACCGAAAGAATATGGCACAATGCAAGCACTGTGTGGTAGTGGCTGTGTTACTGTTGTGTTTGCTTTGTGTCCTGTTCCTGGCGTCTTTGCACTGGGTCTGGGATTGAAAATAGACTGTCATCTCGACTATAGAGTTTAGTTATCAGGATGGAAAAGTGAGGGAACGCAGCTGTTTTGAATATACTCACATTTCCAGAATAGACTCTCTCCCTCACGTCTTTGGTTTTGAAAAATTACTCGTTTTATTAATTTAATTTTCACAGAAATTGACAGAACAGATTTGAAATACCTGATAATAAGCAAAACATCCCCACTTTACTGGAAGCACCTTCAGCGAGGTCCGCCTTGAACCGCTATATCTAAGTAAACTGGAGATTTCAATTGGAGTGTTTTCAGCATGTACATTGGGCAATTAACATCATTCAGCAAAAGTTCAAAATACAAGTATTCAGCGATTCGTTGATCTTTTGTTAAACTATTTATTAGGCACTCACTTTTAGTGCTTATGTTTCAGTGTGCAACTCTGAATGAAAAGTTAAACTCCCTGTTGAACACACTGAATGAAGAGGCAGAAGCATCGTGTGTTATGACTCACTCACCTGGTCCAGAGGTGTTAGTCACTCAGGAGGAACAGCCACAGGAAGAGGAGGAGCCAGAGATGATGGACAGGCCAGCCCCAAAGACACATGTGAGGATTTGTGTTGTTAGTGGGCAGCATTGAAACTTTCAGAAAATTGTGCCAACTGTCACCCGCAAGAGGAATTTCAAGTACTGGGACTGTGTTCAGCATTGTGTTTATTTATGGAAATTAAGAGCAAGTTACAAATACCAAATTGAAGCCTGATTGCATCATTCAATGAGAAGATTTTTTTGGAGCTGGTAACAATAAAATTAATATCTCGTGAATGTTTGTTTAATAACGTGTTTTTACACTTTGTGTTTTACCTCAATGTTTTTTCCGTTCACAAATTCTCTGGTTTAATCCTGTAGGACTTTTTACTGGCTAAGTTCTAATGCATTTTCAATTCTAATATTTCAGCAAGCTATATTCAGGTCACGTGACGCACTGATGTCAAGAGCCAATAGTCTCAAGAAAGCTATTAGACAAATCATAGAACACACAGAGAAGGCTGTCGATGAACAAAATGCCCAGACAGAACAGCAACTCCACCTTCACCCCACAATTCATCACCCCCCAGTTTCACCTGCGTCTGTACCCAGTTTTGTCAAGTTCGCTGAAGAGGCAGCTAACGCAGAAGCCAAGTCCCCTCTGAGCTCGCCGAGGCTTGAACGACGCGGTGAGACCTGCCACTCTCGTACATTGAACTTTGGCAAATATCTCAGTTGTAATATCAAGTTTTCTGACATTTTGCTGCGGTCATGTGTCAGATGAGTTCATTGTAGTGTGTGTGCCCTAGAATGCTGCAGGTTAAGTCTTCTGGCCTTGACTCTGTGTTATGACATAAATTGTTTTTGATGGCCTTCACGCAAATGCTGTTGCAATTAGTAAAGTAAGACGATGATGTTTGTGTGATGTTTGTATGTTTCTATTAAGTTGTGAACCTTATTGTGTTAAAGATACAAAAATCAAACAGCTTGAAACATTGTTGTTGTTCAATAAATATTCTTCTCCGTGCCAACAGATGGCTCCAAGTCACCACGCGGCCCGTCACGTCGCATCAGCTCCATGAGCACATTCAACAAATCGGCGAGTGTTGGTTCCAATCTGGCTACATCTGACGGAGTTCAGCGAGAGTACCCGTCTATACCCATTCTGACCACGCCTAGCTTTCCCATGTTGCCCAGTTCATGTAAGTTGAAATTTATGCAAATCTTCAGCAATATACTTGATGAATGTTTGAATCATAATATGCTCCAGATAGTGGCTACGCAATGAATTATATGACTTAAGGTTAAAGAAAGGTACGTAGTACATTCATTTGTTAGACGTGAAAATGAAACAAATATCAACGACGGCTAAAGAAGTGGATGGATTGATTTCAATATTTAGATGGAAGCAAAGATCAGAACAAATTGTTTCAAACTTTGCCTGTAAAATATGTGTGGGGCTCAAAACGGAGCATGTCTGCAGTTCTTATCGGTACTTCTCAAAAAGTAAAAGTGGAACTAAATGAAATATTTTTCCTACCTACCTCGTTAAAATTCTCCAAGTTGGGACAGTCTCTAAAATGTGGGGCACCAATCTTCCAACAGACATTGAATTTTATTGATTCTTAAAACTGGGACATGGGCGATTTTGGTGTTCTTCGTATTTCTCAAATTTTGGACACAGCGTTTTGTATCTGAAAAAATAGACAGAACGGTTTTGCTGTATTTCTGGTGATTTTTTTAATTTGAGACGCCCAGTATTACCGATTTCTAAAATTCCATACAATCTCCAGCCTTGAGCAAAGTAATTAATTCAACTTTCCGAAATTGGAGATTTTTTATTCAGAGGAAATGGAGCAGGGTGAGAGGATTCAAAAATATTTTAAGGACGCCAAAGCGGTAAACGTTCGTATGGTCATGCATAAGTTTGTAGAAACATCTATAAAAGCAATGAGTAATTTTGCTTCTTCAATCTTGCACGATAGGAATTATTTTTCTTGAGTATTTGTTGTTATGGAGCTGTTTGTGTACTAGCTACTGTCAATTTCTAGTCTCCATATCATGTCTGTTTCTTTGCCTGCATTATTGCATTATCTTGGGGCCTGTAAGTGATCTGCCGGAATGCATTAGAACTAATAATTGTATTGTCGTGTACAGGATATTACCAGGCATTCTTATTTCCAAGTAATCTAGTAGCTAATTTGAGTGTAGGCAATGTAATGGTCAACTCTCAGGTTGAGCAATGATTTGTTCACGTCAGTCTGATGTTGATGTTAATAGAACCGTTACAAACAAAATGACTGAGCTTAGTCATTGATTAGCTGTTAATATCTGTTTCCACGTAATAGGTTCTTTGTTTTGTTTGTCTGCTCTTGTGTACTTTTATGTCGAGGTTTTAAATATGGTTTGCCCTGAATCGAATTTAGAGCTTTGGCCTTGAATAGTCCTGGACTGTAGTTCTGACCTTGGAAAAGCCCTTGAATTTCAGGTTTTAGCCTCTGAAGTATTTAAAGAACTTAATTGTAAGTGTCTGTCATTTTAATTTTTTATTGCAAAAACAAATTTTTAAAAAGTCATGAGTAGCCGCCGTTTTTTGTTGTACATTTTTGCATTAGTGGTTGAAAATGCATAACATCAAGTTTTCCAATGTGATTACTTTGTTTTAAAGATTTTCCCAGTTGTGAAAGTGTGGTTGGGGTTATTGCTTACAAAGTTGAACTAAAATGGCCTCGACTTTGAATCGAGTATACCTTGAACTACCCTCAAAAGTCCTTGAAAAGCTCCTGAATTTCTTCATCAAAGTTTTGTGCATACTCAGTTTAAATGAAAATAAAACTAGGCCCTCAGGTATCAGCATTCCAAATAGCCAGTCTTTGAGTATTTGAGTTTCATTTCTGCAGAGTTACCTCAATTCAGGATACTAGGCCGGGTTTATGCAAAATCGGAAATGAATACTGTTAATTTCTCCCCAATAAAGGACTATTGATTAATATTTAAGTAGAATTAAGAAAGTTGATTGATGAAAAAGATATATTGACTTGATAAGTGTCACTCTAAGATCTAAATGATAGGATTATGTTCTCACCAGGATTAAGGCTTTGTGTGCCATGAAATGCTGTCAATCACAGGTGAAGGTGGACTGTATTGGTCAATTTTTAGTGAGATTAAATGTTGTGTGTCTGTTTCATCCCCGCTATAGCCAGTAAACTGGTAGGCGGTGGTTTCATCAGTAAAGTTGTTGTGTCTATCACACTACTAAGCCACTCCCACAATATGAGTAATGTATGTCTGTTTCATGCCAGATATAGCCAGTAAACTGGTAGGCGGTGGTTTCATCAGTAAAGTTGCTGTGTCCATCACACTACTAAGCCACTCCCACAATATGAGTATTGTATGTCTGTCTCATCCAAGCTAATTAGCCAGTAAAGAAGTAGGCGGTGGTTTCATCAGTAAAGTTGCTGTGTCTATCACACCACTAAGCCACTCCCACAATATGAGTATTGTATGTCTGTTTCACTTCAGATGTAGCCAGTAAATTGGTAGGCAGTTGTTTCATCAATAAGTGTTACTGTGTCCGTCACACCATTAGGGCATTGCCACAATATGAATATTCTGTGTCTGTTTCATTCCAGCTATAGCCAGTAAACTGGTAGGCGGTGGTTTCATCAGTAATGTTGTTGTGTCCATCACACTACTAAGCCACTCCCACAATATGAGTATTCGATGTCTGTTTCATTCCAGCTATAGCCAGTAAACTGGTAGGCGGTGGTTTCATCAGTAAAGTGTTGCTGGCCAATGCTGATGCTCTGTGTGCCGCTGCCTCACCACTCATGGAGGAGGAATTATCTTTGTACGTACTGGGCTAAGCCTAAGGTTTACCTTAATATAATGATTTGATACTCACTGGCTTACGCTGCTGAATAACATGCATATTAAAGAGAGTTGCCCCAAGTAGTAAGAAGACACTACAAGTGCATACAGGTAGCTCACTGCAGGGCATAGATACAAATTATTGATAGTTCTCATTTGTACTGTGCCCAGACTGTGAAATTTGGACTCTTTTGATGCTACAGTGCATAGTTCAGATACTGCGGCTAACGTGTAGCTGAACTTGGCACTGCGTCTAGTACGGTAAAAATTTTCCAATTTTAGATGGAGAAAATTTTTGCTCAAGGTCGGAGCTTGTGCCAAATTCTAGAAATAGGCAATATTGGCTGTCTCAAATTCAAGAATCCCCGGGAGGACTTCAAAATTACCCACTCAGTAGATTACTAACACGTTGTCTGAAATTTAAGAAATATGGCAAAAATCGCCCTTGTCCCAAATTCCAGAATCAACAAAATTTTAATTTTCCCTATCTCAAATTCTAGAAACTGTCCAAATTGGAGAATTTTTATCGTAGTTGAATCAGAATACTTATGAGCATGGCTATCTGCATTGGTCCAACCCATGCACCGCATTGCATGATGGGGTTTACTAATAGAATTTACTTCATTTCCATATTACTATGGGGAAATTTTCCAAGCTATTCAGAAAGCAACTAGTACGGTTGTCCAATTTTACAAAATGCTGCCTTTTGCTTTCATTTTGAAAACCCAATTCCTTTTTATTTTTAGAGAGGAGTACCAAGAGAAATGTGTGATGAACAATTACTTTGGAATCGGTGTTGATGCCAAAATCACTCTCGATTTTCACAACAAACGGGAGGAGCACCCTGAGAAATGCAGGTGAGTCGACAGTGTGCCCAGTAATGTCACAGCTCTTTAGTAACCTGCGGGTTGTGTTGCTAGCAATATGGTAAGGTCCGTGCTGAGGCAATGCAGCAGAGCTTGGACTGATTAACATGACTTCAACACGTTTTAAGTAGTGAACAGCAGATCTTTCCTGTTGCTGGTTTATTCGTGTGCACCTGACCAGTAGTTATTATATCTGTTTTCGACCATATCATCAATAAAAAGGAACAACAGTGTTTTTGAAAAATGAATTCGTAGTCCTTATTAATTTTGGAACTGTATGATATATACTGTGTATGCTGATTTTATATTTTCATCTTCAGCAGTGTCTATTTGATAATAATCCTAAGTATGAATTGAAAAATGCATGCTCCCTAACTATGCTAAATGTCAATGCTATTGGAACATCATCTGCACTAAACAAAGTGCAGTTGTATTCATTGACAACTTGTAAATTGATGTGAAAACAAAAAATTCTGCAAAGGTGTAACCTTTGCACTTATGACGTACCTTAGGGGCTCAGATAACTCACATCATGTAGTGTTATTCCCCAACACCACGTCACAATACTTTCTGGATACAGTTGAGTGATTTACGGCAGATCACCTTCAACACAAAACTCGTTCTTGAAAACATTTGGCAATTTTCAACGTACTTCATATTCACATCGTCGCTATATGTTGTGTTTCTAAATAATTTGACGAAGCAATCACAGAGATAAGGAATTAGCGTGCAAGTTCCACTTTAAAGGAACACAGTAGTGCCTCCATTAAGCCTATAATTCCTCATTAAAGTTTGCAATAATTTTTCTCCATCATTGTGAGTTATTAGGAGACTCCGAATGCCTTGCTGTGTTGCAGGAGTCGCCGTAAGAATATGATGTGGTATGGAGTTATGATTGGAAAAGAGTTGGTGAACAAAACATTCAAGAACCTTGACCAGCGTGTCCAGTTAGAGTGTGATGGACAACGTATACCACTGCCCAGTTTACAGGGGCTGGTGGTCCTTAACATTCCCAGGTAATGTATAATTATGATAGAGTGACCTACATTAAGGACAGTTGAGACTGTATGGGGATTATTTAATTCCATACATGCTGTTAACTTTAGTGTGTAGTTTGTCCAATAAAGCGTGGGAATTCACTGCAGTGATGCCAAAACATCAATATATGCCCCATTTATTAAGTAAGGACTAATCTCCCCGGCAAACTAGTGTTTCAAACACGCGTTGGAAAATACAGAGTCGCAATGTTGAGAGTTTGTGCATAAATTGTGTGTAAAGCTTTTGGAATTCATTGAAGTGGTGCCAAGCATCAATAAGTGCATCCTATACTAATAAATGACTATTCTTCCATGAGTTCCTAGGCATCACATTGTTTTTCAAACATGTGGTTAATAAATTGAGAAAGAGCAATGTATGACGAATTTCACTAGGTTGACAAAAATTGAGATTTTCTTACGTGTCGTGATTTCTTCATTTTTTTACTAATCAAAACATCACAGTACATTGTTTCTTCCAAATGGGATGCATTTTCTTAAAAATGTTGAAAATGTTTTTATTTGATGCTTGAATTGTATTAGTGTCACTCTTAGAGTTTTGAAAAAGCCTCAGTCGAGATTTTAATAAATTCAAATAATCAGGATCGGGTCATAATCTGCAATGGATGTTTGAAAAATTTATAAAGTCAAAGCTAAGCTGTATTTCAAAACTCCGAGACATCAGCTTGCAACATGTATAATGTTTTTAGTAAAAATGTTTTGAAGAAACTGTACCTAAATGAATTTTTGTAAAACCTGAAACAAGTGTTGAAATCACATAAAATGAGAAAAATGCTGTTGTCATTGCTCTTGTCACATTCCCTTTTCTTACATCAATAACAAAACCAAATTTTATTTAATATAACATGTTTAATTTGAAATCTCAAAACTATTTTACAGTTTTCTAATTATCGTTTAGTTTAGAGTGCATAAAGCATAATATCTGAAAGTTCCGTTTGAATCCAATTTGCCGTTTCTGAGATATGGTGTTCTGAAGTTAGCCTTATTTTTTGAGGGTCTGGCATAATCTTAAACCACGTAAATGTGAAAAGTAAGAATCTTCTTAAATATTCCTTGCAGCATTTTCCCACTGAAATATACTTAATATGTTAACCTGACTTTTTACATTTTCTTCTGTGTTTACAGTTACGGTGGTGGAATCAATTTTTGGGGCGGAAAGAAAGAAGAAGACGTAAGTATTTGTTTTTTAGGGAACTGTGCAGAACAGCTTACAATGCTGAAAGTAATGTTTGCACTTCAAATTGGATTTAGAACAACGGTGTTAAAATTGTCAGGCTAAAGTTATTTCACTAGGCCACACTGCCTCTCGATTTGAAATTAAGATATATTAAGATATATAAGAAACATTACATTTTTTTTTTGTTTTCAATTGTCATGGAAAACCTGATGACAAATATCGTTTCAATTCATATTAGAAACATTTAGGAAATAATAAATAGTAAATTCGTGGGAATTTTCACAAGATGATTAAAAACTTCATTTTGGTGAAAATTTTCAACTAATTTTGTGAGTTACATTACAGTCCATCGTACAGTTCTCCTGGCAATAGTCTAAATAACGTGTCCGTATTTTGATAACCAGTTTGGTGCCCGTCATTCATTGGAGAAAAAAAATGGTTCTTAAAATTCGGGCACGATATGTCCGACCATTTCCATTACTCTTGCCAAAATCACGAATAAAAGTCTATCTGTAGGAAATATAATTTGTGAAAATGGATAATCCTATACTGCAAAACTCAGGGAAAATGAAAATGCTGCGTGAATGTGATCCATTCTCTACGTTTCTCGTCACATTTCTTTTTTGTAGAACTTTGCTGCGCCGTCGTTCGACGACAAGATCCTGGAGGTGGTGGCAGTGTTTGGCACCATGCAGTTAGGCATGTCCAAGTTGATCAATCTCCAGTACCATCGGATCGCTCAGTGCCGTTCCATCCGTATCACTATCATGGGTGATGAGGGGGTACCTGTGCAAGTGGATGGCGAGGCATGGATACAGTCGCCTGGTTACATCCGAATAGAGCACAAGAACAGGGCTCAGATGTTGACCAGAGACAGGGTAAGGGGCGTGGTTGATAACTGGTGTGCGAAGGTGTTGATTGCTGAGTTTTTGAGTGACGATATGACGTGTTTACTTAGCAAATGATCTATTGGTTTCTCTTTTCAAATCCAGAATGCTTGTTTTTGCATTACTGTCAACAGAAATACTTGGATATGAATATTTCAAGTTGTTTTATACAAGAGCCTGTCATTTTCTCTTCCCAGAATGTAAGTTTTGAAGCAAAAAAAAACATGGGTGGTACACGTCACTCTCTGCATTTACTTTGACATTAAATTAGCATAGCCTGCAAATTATTCAAATTAGGTTTGCTCAACACAGGTGTTTAACCAGTCACTGCAGTTTGAGCTCTGTACAGTCATCATCATCATGTTTGGTCAATGCTTTGTTGTTATGTAACTGACTACTTCATGGTTCGGGAAAATAGTGTCACGTCCACAGAATTGTGGCATAGCAAGTGGTCTATTCTGCCTAATGCATCCCATGTTTTGCTCTCATTCCAGGACTTTGAGAGTACACTGAAGTCGTGGTCCTACAAACAGAAATACGACCGCGCTCCACCCTCGGGCATGTACTCTTTGTCAGAGGAAGAGGTGGCCACCTTACACAGCTTCCTTGACTCAACCATGGCCTTCCTTCACTGGTACTAGTGACTGCTGTGATAATTATGTGGCTTTTAATGTACTGGATGTGTAGAACTTGTATAAATTTCTCAGCTGGGGGACTCTAGGACAATGGCCCTTAGGAAGTTTATTGCGTGCAATTGAATTTATGTCAGGTGATTGTATGAAAACTCAAAACTTGACCCTACCCCTTTGTGGAAATTGTGTTGTTACAGTAGTATTTTGCAAGTAACTTCAACTCCTTTTGTGTGGTAGCATTTTGCAGTCAAGTTCAAGTTCTTTGAAATTAGAATTAAACAAATCCTTCTGTTTTCAGCATCAAACTGGCATCAACGGACTACAGAGCAGTGGAGCACGAACTGTTCCACCTTGCACTGGAGACGTCTGACTATTTAGGTCTGCTGTGTCCTGAGGGCAGGCTGGCTGAGGTATGTCTTCAAGGGGTCTGTGGTGTTTGAGAAGTCAGCACTCATCTGTGTGGGAAAGGAATTACTTTTTTAGGGAGGAGCTTGTCTGTATTGGGAGGAGCTTGCCTCTATGGCACAAGCTTGTCTATGTAAGAGAGGACTTGTCTGTAAGAAAGGAGCTGTGTAAAATGAAGTAATTTGTGTAGGAGGGGCTTATCTGTTTCGATTACCATTTGCATTTATGGGTAAGAACTTTAATGTCTGAATGGGAGGTAGTTTGTCTGTATCACCTATGTGGGGAGGAGCATTACAATGTGTTTGGGAGGAGCTTATCCATTTTGGAATAAGCTTGTTGGTGTGCAAAGGAGATTGCTTGAATGGAGAGAAGCCTGCTTAGATTGGGAGGAGCTCACCTGGGCGGGAAGGAAGTTACTTGCTTTGGTGGTGTTTGGTGGGAGGAGCTTGCTTGTGCTGGGAGGAGCTTGCTTGTGTCGAGAGGAGCCTGCTTGTGTTGGGAGGAGCTTGTTTGTGTTGGGAGGAGCTTGCTCGTGTTGGGAGGAGCTTGCTCGTTTTGGGAGGAGCTTTGATAAGTGGGGACTCTCAGTGATTTTATTTAAAAAGTACAAATAGAAACACAACAGATACAGCGAGAAGCGGAGACATGTGCCCTTCAGTCGACATAACCTCTCAATTCATTGTTATAAACAGTAGTTGTTAACATTGCTAAACATTTCTCTTTTGCAGCCGGCTGTACGTAATCACATGTGTGGTCTGATGAGCAGTGTCAAGACCCTGTGTCAGGTGACCAGTGTATTCCTGGCTGAGAAGGCTAATACAGTGGTATGTAAATTGTGTGTGCTAACATGTTGCAGCCATCTTTGTGTCAAAAATATTCACATAATGGTTAATCAAAAACAGTGCCATCTGGTGACTGGAAAAGTACACTATGTTGTCCACTTGATGTGAAGGAACACAATTTCTCACAATTCATTCCAATTATCCCAGTTGATTTTTTCAAAATCAATTATCCTTGCTCTTTCAGTGTTTTTCGTATGGAAAATACCCATGTTTGCACGGAAAGGAAAATTACGGTTTTGAAGGTGTAGTACTTTTAAGTTAAAACTTTGACATTTTTTGTTTCAGCTACAGAGAGCTGAACCAGTGAAGCGACTTGCAGTTGCCCTGAACACACTAGAGGGAGACACCAGGCAGATATTGGATGTGTGCGCTCACTTGTTCATTGCTGAGGAAGAACTTGATACCAAACACAAACATGGAAGAGGCTTCCGGCTCATGCCAAAGTTCTTGAAGAAAGACAGAAAGAAAAGTGAGGATAAAGGTGTCCTGCCGCAAGGTAAAATTTAAGAAATTGATCAGTGCTTCTTGTAGTGGAATTAAGTGCGCATTTTCTTTAGGTTTTGTAAATTGCTTTTTGTGTTTGGCATTTAAATTGTATATTGTGTAAAATTATATCACATATTTTGATACATTTATATTAACTTGAAATAAAACTTTGGTGTTTCATCATGTAGGTGTGATCTAAGTGTTGTTTACTTTGACTAGAATCTTGAGATAGGTAAGTATGCAACCTTCACACCTCAATCTTGAAGGCCACTTGGTCAGTTTTACCTATATCATACCTTTATCTTGTCCTGTTAAAATCGCACTCATCTCATGCAGGTTTACCCGTCAGCGAGTGGTCTCCTGAGAGAGTAGCTATATGGTTAGCCACCATCGGTCTGACAGAGTACCGTGACGCATTCATCCGTCACGATATCCGCGGCACAGAACTCTTGCAACTGGAACGGAAAGACCTCAAAGACTTGGGTATCAGTAAGGTGGGCCACCTGAAGAGAATCCAGCAGGGGATCAAGGAACTGAGCAGCAGGCCACAGGGGGAGCTGTCTTACAAACTGTGATATGGGAGATAATCCACTGATTATTACTGTGGTTAGTGCAGCTGCACTTGTCTTAGAGAAGTGAAGCTGATGGTGATAGCGTAAGGTGTCTCCAATAGGCTCTGGTATGGGAGGTCATGTGACAAGGGTTATCCAATGATTATCGGTTGTGATCAGTGTAGTCATGTTAGTTTTGGTGAATTAAGAGCTGTTGATAGGAGTCTCCCATAAGCTGTGAATGCGAGTCGTCTCCTACAAGCTGGGCTATGAGTTTGGAATTGGAAATAGATTGAACAGCAATTGGGGGACCGTTACTCGTGAACTGGGACAATTGTTAATGGAGATCAGAGGTCCTACATTGTGATTAGCCAGAAACAGACCAGTGGTTTGATTGGTGGAACCAGCAGCAGGTTTATGTTTTGTATTCAGTCACCAGTTGTTGGTTAAACCTGTTCAGTTTACCCTGAGTTGATACAATCCAACCTTACAAACTGAAGTCTGTGTGGATAAGCTGATGTAATGAAATTCAGGCCCATTTATGATTGGTTGTGTCAAATGCCAGTCAAGCAATGTGACAGTAGTCTGCTTGCTTTGATTTGTGAATCAAAAATAGACCCATCCTACTTTACATATGCTCAGGGTCACATTTTGTAGTTTTTCTTTATCCTTGCAGTTCACACAGTTTAAAAAGTGGTGTAAGGCTGGTTTAGTCAAGATGTTTGACCTTAATTTTAGACTATCACTTCTTTAAGTTTTTAAAGTTAACTTGGAAAACATTAGGACAATGTTTTGATTTTTGAATTTTGATGTAGTAATCTGTTAAGTGGTTGGTCTGAGTAAGTAGATGTGAATTGAGAAGTAATTGGTACCAAAAAGTACGTGAAAATTATGTTAACGCAGGATATTCTAGTGAATCTGTTTGTGGAAATAATTTATTTTTTAAATAATCATGGAATACAAATGATTGACTACAACTTTGAATGAAATTGCAACTGAAATTCGTATCAACATTTCCTGGTTTCATTTTGTATTGGTTGCTCGAACAAACCAAGCAGTGGGTTAGGGGTTAAAGTTCGCGTAACAAAATGAGTCATACTGGAGTTCTCTGCTGAAAGGCCCATTTTTTGACACGCCTGGTGAGCGTATATGAGGTACAACCACGGCGTTTATATTTGGGAAAAAAATATGCCTGGTTGAATCCTAAAACTTTCCCCAGTTTCACGGAAAGCGGCCTGTAAAGCTGCAGCAAAAGTAAATTTTCAACAATAAAGTTTCTCCGAGAAAAATTGTACATTGACATCTTGTGTATTCCCTCTCCTGGTTTTAATTTGCATGCGGATGTAGTATTGATACACCCAGACATGTATTCATCACTTCCAAATATACACCTGTGTGTGTATTTGACTTTGAGCTTTTGTACCCCAACAGATATTTTTCAGATTCGTCTGCAGAGAACTCCCATAAGTATGTGTTGTTGTTCCAACTGAGGATACGTGTTTTACCGTTTTATTGCACGCATCAGTGACCGTGTCTAATGCAATGTGACATAATTGTTGTTATCAATATGTAAATATTTGCGTGTTATTTATTAATTTGTTAATTTATTAATTTATTTTTGTAAAATGTGAAACGTCTTTTATGATGCAAAAGAGTTCATCGGCCTGTGGCAGGTGATGTTGGTTTTGCTAATGCTTGTACCGTTTTGTCTATGCTTGGCAAACTGGCTCCTGCAAGTTAACAATCTTGTATGTCTTTTAGTGGAGTTAGCCATGTACAATGTCAGCAATCATGAGTGCTTTGCAGCCTGACGAATCCAAGAATTGGCATCTTTAAGCAGTGAAAATTTACATATAACGAGTTTCAGTTCAGTAAATGTTTTAGAATCAAAATTTCCGGTTCCTTGAACAAAAATACATGACCTAGGTCCTGTCTGTGATTGTGGATTAAGATGTAGGCACTAACAGTATATGTGAAAATCAAAATCAGCTGACTTGCTGAAAATCTGCTGAAGGAATTTTTGAACGATTGCAAAGTGACTGACTAGGGTTAATTACGAGTGCGTTAATTGTTATTTAATATGTTTCATTCTATTTGGTTGTTGTAGTTACATAATGTTCAACTTATTAACTGGGATTATCATGAGAAATGTGTACTAAAACCATGTTGTGTCCAGATGTCTAGTTGCTCCAGCGTGAGGACCCACACAAACCACTTGGTATTCATTTTAAGCTTGCACTGCAACAGTGCAAGCATGTCAACTGATAATGACATCCTCCTTTTCGCTGGTTCTGTCCCCACAAGTAAGCAGCAGTGAGATAAGTTAACCAGGCACGCCCATATCCAATAGGGAATTCACCAGGTGTCGCTAGTGAAGTAAGAGCCTTCCCATAGAAATGGCTGCATTGGTGACCAAGCAGGCGGATGTTTATTTATTATCACCTGGTGAATACTGTGATGTCCACTGGACTTTTTAGTTGCTTTTTTACAAGAACAGCAAATACGATTACAAATAACAATCCCTTGAAAAGTTCTTTACAATTACATGTTCCATTCACACACCATTCATAAAAGACACTTTACCACATTTCATGTGCAAATGATGGGACATTCAGTTTAATGTTAGCGTTTATTCTCACTGGTACGTTTGCCTAGTGCTGTTTTTCCTGGGCCAACTTTCACTGGAGCAACTGCATTTCTTAACAGTTTTATTTTTGGTGTAGTTCATTGACTGTTACATGTGACCTCAAAGTGTAACCTTCCTCTGTGTTTAGGTTTCTAATGCAATACTTTAAAGAGACTTTACTTTCAGACTACTGGATACTTGAGATAGGTTTGCTTATTCTGTGGTCCTATCAGATGCTTTACAGCAAACAAATATATGTTAATATCAGACTTCAAGAAGGTACACTGTTTAATATTAAACCCCATTCTGTCTATTGAAAGTTGACTTGAGCATGCTAGAGATAAGTTGCCATGACTACCTTATGGGCGGGTTACTTCTCTCTCCCCTCAGCTGCTTGCTATTTGCTGTAACCAGTCACTGTCAGCTCAGAACCAAAGAGGGTGTATTCTCTAATATGAGATCACTTGCAATTTGTTCCTATTGACCTTTTCATGGTTTCTCTCACTAGGTGTGCCTAAATGGAAAAAATACAGTCTGTGCTTATTCAACATAAACGTAACTGCAGAGAGTGATTCATTAGAACCTCCTGTTTTAAGTTTTGTTTTTTAAGTCAAATTTTTGCTTCGCACAATTCAGCCCTATTTTGCAGAACTGTAAAGCTGTTAAATCCATGCTCATTCATACAAAGTGCGTCATATTTCTGTGTGACCTTATCCTGTACATTATTTATAAATACATATAATGTCATACCGAAAACGACCAATATTGTATCGAATGAGCGTGGTCAAATCCATAGAGCGAAGCATTGACATAACACTGTTATTGTGAGTGTACAGGGCTCGGAATGACATGCAAGGGCCAACTGTTATGAAACTGTCTTTGAAATGGAACTTGAAAAACTGTTATGAATGGTGCTACCTGTCAACTCTTGCTCTAGACATTTTACAAAGTTTTATTTTTACTAATAAGTAACTCCTGCAAATGATGAGAGATCGATATGTTTAGTTATTGATGTGTTTAGTTATTGCTTTCTCCATTTTCCTTATTTGCTCTCACGTAATGCTTATAGCGCGTTTGTCCGACTGTTCAACCCTACTCAGTCTAATATTGGCTTATGGTTCCATGCTGGGTATGAAATCACCGCCATCTGACAGGTTTTTATTAAACTAATGTTACAATGTGATAATTTGTTGGGCAGTTGTCCATTTTAACAATCAGCAGTGTGCGGTTTACTGTTCTGGAAAATTTTAGTTTTCCTCACAAAAATGACATTGAATGCAATTTTTTAACAAATGTGTGATTACTACAAACTAATTTTTAGGGTGTCTCCTGTGCAGTCAATAGGGGGCGTGTTGAACAAGTCTCGATTCACAGTCTGTTCTATTTTGTTGAACAGTGCCTTGTGGCTGTTCAAAGGAGTGTAGGTTGTACGTGCGTTTTTTTCTTTAAGTATGTTCTATCAAGTGCAATTCTAGTCTTCATATTGTAGTAATCGTTACTGACCTTGCTCTTGAAGCACGGAAAGTCTTGGCGTTATTTTAAGCTTGTATGCTACGGAAGAGGAGGAATTCTTTGTTATGATCAACTAGTTATTCACATATTTTAGAAGTGATTTTCTACTTTCTAAACAATCGATTAAGAAATGTTTCTCAACCATTTGTGACCTATGAAAGTTTTCTAATTTTCGTAATGTTTTTTACTTTTTACTCACCATGTTGTTTTTCATAGTTCATTTCGTATCGTACTGTATTCATGTACCTAAATCATTGTGTCTCTTCTTCAGTCATGTGATGTTTTTTTAATAAATTGGGAAGGTTAAAAACGTGAAATGTTCGTTTGTGTTTTTCTATCAGGGATGTTTTTAAATCGCGTTAAGGTTTTGTATGATCCATGGACAAGTCGGAGCAATTTTTGATTTTAACTGCGTAAAAGTAAATATTTTCTGAAAATGGACAAACTGTCATGTGTCGGTGACCATGTCTTTTTAGTAAATTTTATCAAATAGAAACCAACATTGATAGCAAAACAATATCAATAAATTCGTCAAGTTCTCTTTGATATAGACGTTCAAAAACAAAAATTTCTAAAATATTTCGTTTTCATTTGATGCAACTTTTTTCATGAAGATCATAAAAGTCCTAGCTTTGATAGCTTCTCGTGCAAAAATGGGAACAGTTTAGATACAATTTATTAGTAACCGCGTAATGGAGAATACTACGTCAAGCATGGTTTCATATGAATTCGATCTGCCATTTCTGAAAAAGTACCACCTACCCGAAATTTTTGGTACACGCCTGTGGGCTCCTCGTCAATATGAGTGACCCCCGGGCAAAAATCCCGGCATTCAGCTTTCTCAAAAAAGTTGATTTTTTTTTGCGATTCATCCGTACTCGTCTCGGTTCGCGGAGAAGTCAGAAGAAAATGAAATGATACCAGCTTAGGCCTAAATTTTTACTTCAAAATTCCTTTTTAATATTTTTTTCACTACTGGAAGATTTTCGTCGATTTCTTGAAAACTGTTGTTCTATTTATTTCTGATTTCACGCTAATGTGAATTTTTGCCACACGCACGTACACGTACAATCAAGTGTCGGCAGCAGCCTTTTGAGTCATCCGATCACATTTTGCAGTGTACGCACCAATGTGACCGGACGAATGGCAGCTGGTGCCCACGTGTTTCCATTGTGCGTAATAACGTTTCGGTCCAACCCATCGCCATACATCGTGATATGCTTGGCTACTGTGTTTCCGAACAAGAGTTCGGTCACTATTGTGAAAGGATCATTTGTAAGTATTAGTAGTTTGTGTTTCGTTTTTGGCTTCGTCTTCCCTGGAACACAGGCAACCATATATTAATAAATATCGTTTGCTGTAACTGATACAGAAAAGACATTGTACGGAGTTTACTATGCAGTAAGTTGATTATAGACCAAGGGCTTATTTTTCGAAGCCCAAGTTACAAATGGCCTTTAGATTATACAACAAATTAGCGAGTCGTATCCAATACATGTATGTGGTTAGTAACTGTAACTGTACACGCAGACTTGATGTGCTAGCATAGTGGATTATTTCTATGACAGTGGAAATATCTATTCTAGGGCGTCTCGTTGATATATTTTCGTTTTATTACAGCGAATTCGGTGCACCATCATGGCGACGATTTGTGTGGGAGCTGAGCTCAAGCGGTGGAGTATTCTAAAAAACGTTCTCAGGGCTATCAAGTTATCAGAAACCGACTTTATCGAAGAACATCATCACAGAACGGCAGAAACTATCGAACTTGCAGAAAATGATGAACCCGAGGCGAGCGATGAGATTATCGCGCGCACGCTGATCGATTTCTGGTATAGATCTCATATAAGCGGTTGTTTTGTTTTACAAATACGTACACATGCTGTTTTTGGACTTTTTGTTACTGCGAGAAGTACTATCTCCGCTTTTTACCTAAAATTCTCATTTTAAAACTCGAGTGCGTGTTTCGATGTGATCCTTGGTATCATCTATTTTTATATCGAAATATTGCGAATAAATGACATCTGCCCACCATTCTGATACTCGGAAATTCTATTTTAAACTTGTTAAATACAATACATGCTTGATAACGTTGTCTGTAAGTCTTATAGGCAAAAAATTCGACATATAGCGCTTCTAGTTTGGGACAAAAGAAATCAGTTGTGTGGCGAGTCAGGGCATCGATGAAATGTCGTTTTACAATATAGATACAAATTTCTTATGTGTTCGAAACAACTGAATGCCCTTTTACACAGTTTTTAATAAAATATAATTTCCGTTCAATGTTTCAGGGTTCGTCATCACCCCCAATACTCCTCTTTGTTTGAAGTGAAAAAGAGCAAGAGTTGTTCTTCGCTGAGGTAATTCAAGTATGAAGTTAATGCATGTATATCATTTCGTAAAATACTAATCGGTGGCACATTTCATTGTCACCAACGGGCAAATATTGTCATCGTTGTCGCCTTCGTGGGGGTCGTCGCCACCATTAGATCATCTTTGTTACTGGTCTTATCATCATCGTTGTTGACGTCGTCATCGTCGTGGTCGTCGTCACGAGTTGTCACGGTATTGAAACTGAAACTAGTGACTTTCAAATTAAACGGTCTTCCTCCAACACTGGTCGTTCGGACGTACGTTTTCCATAATTTAGTTTTGTCACGACTTCAATTATTTGCAAATATACTGAGTTCTTTTCTCGTGAACCACGATGCATTCTCGAACAGGAGGCACTGAGTTATCACGTGCTTGGCACAATTTATCATGAAAGCTACTTGTATCATGATACATGTACATACTTCAACCCTACAGCTAAGCAACAGTGGTTCGCGACGTGAGAAATATGTTCGTAGGAAAAGAATCGTCTTTTGTATAAGAAATGCAGTTCGTGAAAAAGCCATATGCGTACAACCGGCGAGAAAAGGTCTGTTGTCACGTAGAGACGAGATTCCCGTGTTGATGGTGTGTATGAGGAAAACTGGATACCCACTGAACTAAGGCGAGTTCTGTGTTTATTGCTTTATATATGCCTTGACACTCAACAGTTGGAAAGGCAACTGTCTTTGGATATCGAAGCACGGCAACCTTTCAAAGAGCTGAGGGCGATACAAATAAAAAGTATTAACAAACCATTCGCAAAACAAATATTCGACCATCGGCCCTCGGATAATCATCGAATCCCATGCTTTTGTAACGCTTACAAAGAAATCACAAATACGAATGAAACGTTACCTACTCACTTTTCAATGAGAAACTTGATGCTACTTTGTCGCTGGAATGCATTTCAACTCACTGAACGACAGTTTTTGTTTGTGACTCCGTGATCAGCCACTATAAACCACTGTTCCATCAAAGAAACGAACTTATGATTTCGATCACTGACGCCTGTGAAACTGATTTCAACGTGTTCCCAACTCAGATAAGACCAGATTTCTGTGCTGGAGGATAACTGTCAATTTCTTATTGCTTGAGACCATTCTCGGCGCATAAAATGACCCGCCGTGAGAATCAGAAAGGTATTCGCTCAAGAGGAACCCTTTGGCGCTTCATAATCGGCAAACTGGTAGAGTATGGTCACAAGTGATAACAAACGTCCCAAGCCAGGAAATTTGAGACCAAGCTCACAACAATAAGATAAAAGTCAAACATAAATAACTATACTTACACATGGGCTATAGCCCCCCTCCCCCCCCTCCCCTAGCCCCTCTGTGGTGCACCGCGCTCAGCCCATGGGTGGCGTAGCACTGAAAAAATTGGGGGCTAAAGCCCCCGCCCCCTGCCCCCTTATGGTGCGCCGCCCATTTTACAGTGATAACTGAAATAAAATGATGAGAGAATTGTGATACAATGTGTTGAATAGTTGCAAAGAATTAACTTTAACCAGCATTAGTTTTCACAAGCAACACTCCCATAGCAATTATGTACTTAAGAAAAATACTACTAACATTGATAAACGAAATTCATTGCGAAAAGTGTTCAAAATTGAGACTGGGACATTTTTGGGATTATAGTATGTGATAGTTTCCTGAAGTTAGCTTTGACCACAGATATAAAACAACAAAATCCGTCTTGTTTTTGTGGTGTTGTTACAAATCGACAACTCTCGCTGTTGTCTGTCCGACATTTGCTGGAAATCAAGGTCGTTGGCTTTACCAGTTTAATACGCTCATATCTGGGATTTAGCACCGCCAGCAGTCGTTTGTCTGTGACCGCGCTGTTTAGGTTCGATTCTGCTCGGAGCCTGGGCCGATTTCAGAAAATCAAATTTCTCACCGATGATGTCCCATTGACAAAATTTTACTGGATCAATATTAGTAGATCACAGATGGGCGTACAGTCTGACTTCCATCGAGTGCGCATGCCCGTAAGAGCGACATGTGGTGTCAACACGCTATTATACTTTCGTTTCACGAGATTTTCCATCAGTGAGAAATCACTATGCGTACCGTAACCAAATCAAGAATAATGAAATTAAATCTATGACAAGTGTGCAATACATGCGAAATCTATCTATTTTTCAAATTCCTTTCCAAAGTTGACCGAGGGGTGAGACGAGACAAATGCATGGGTGGCGCACCATAGGGGGGCTGAGAGGGCTTTAGTCCCCCCCCCTTACTTTTCTCAGTGCTGCGCCGCCCATGATGTGTGGGTCTAGAAACGTCTGTAGCACGGACCGGTGAGGATCGAACTGTACACATACCTCGATCACGCACGTTCACCCTCCAGGCTCCAGTAAAACTACTTGAATGCCTTGTTCGCGTGTTTCTTATGTTTAGGTTTTGACAGCCGACTAGAAACATTCACTCTACCGCAGCCCGGATCAGAAGCAGATCTAGAAGGATTGGGGCATATGTACATGTCCATGTTAGTCACTTTAGATTCCTTCATTCCATCAGTACAAAAATGGTCGAGCAGTAGGTCCGCCCCATCTGAGCCCCATCTGGATCCGCGCCTGCGTAATAAGCAATCTGAAAACTGCAAATGAAACTAGCAGTTTGAAGACTGGCTTGTTTCATTTGCTGCATTCGTACTAATGTCGAGTTGTCATACTGCTACATTACTGTTTTGGTTGACATGAATTCATGTCAGTCTAGTGGAATCATAACGTACATGTAATTCATGTAAAAACTATTTTGATCATTTATCATTGTTCTGTGATAAATCATAAATTGTCACGACTTATGATAAAAATTGCATGCAAAACATTGTCAACTGTTCATCTGAATTCTTATCAACAATTTATATATTGTACCATTCGTATGAATTCATCAAGAAATGGCTCAGCCATATATGAATACAAAAATCAGTTGTGATGAATTGTGACCGACCAAAATTGCCCGTGTGTCACTGTTGCGTAATGTTTATTTTGATATAATGCTTATTAGATATCTATTTTCTTAGGTCAGAGGTTGTTCCCTCCGAAGCAGAACCAGCCTCGGCCCCAACGACAGACCGACTGCCTACGGAGACTATCAAGAAGTTAACGAGTATGCTCAATAAAGTGTCTGTAAAGGAAAATCTGTCTATCGATGGTCATTTTTCTTCAACTAATAATATGGATGCTTTTACAGACAGGCAGCTTCATATCTCCGAAAGATCACGAAGCCATTCGTGTACAGACGGAAGTATAAATAATTTGAACGGTCCAGAGATTGTAGAGTCCCCGCTGGATTTACGTGTAAATAAAAGGGCAAATGGAGAATCATTCAGCAAGAATTCTCTGAGTATTGAGAATCATATCGATGATTTTAATAATAAATCCGTGAACGCTGGTTACCAGTTCGGCCTCAGTTCGAATGACGCCATTTGCTGGAAGACGTTTTTGCGAAAGAAATATAACAACTATAATGCACATGAAAAGAAGTTAGTAGTCGATTTCGCCAACTTAATTGGCGTCTCTTCGATTGCAAGACAGATGAAGATTCCCCAATCAACCCTGAGCACGTGGAAGAAACACTTCCATAAGAACTGTGTCTGTTCGTTAACAGGAAAGAATAGGGACACGACGTGCTCGGACGATGACTTTGGGTCGTTGGAAAAGAGCATTACAGGTTGGGTGCGGCAACAGAGAGGCATAAAAAAGATCGTGACTGATGCTAACATAAAAGCAAAGACTGTTGAATTAGGTCGTTCTTATGGCAAGAGTGCTGTCTGTAGCGGTTGGTTGAAAGATTTCAAGAAACGCCACAAAGCTTTATTCTCCACCAGTACGGTGTGCAGAAGGAGAAGTGATGACAACGAGGACTTGCTAACAAGAGAGGCTGACAGCGTAGGTGTACAGGATAATGTGAGTGATAAGAGCCAGTCTAAGCGAGGGAAGCGATACCGTGTATACACTATACAGGAGAAGCGTGAGTTTGTCGAACTGGCGAAGATCTTTGGAGTCGTCTCTATTGCCAGACAGCTGAAGGTGCCCCAGTCCACGCTGAGCACGTGGAAAAAGTCATTGTCAAAGAACTGTATGAGGCATGATAAGTCTGGTCGCGCTGTAGGTGCTGGTCGGAAGGTGACCTATGACCCAGAACTTGAGGTGGTGTTAGTGCGCTGGATTCTTCAACAGCCCAGGGCGGTAACAAACGTCAGCATTAAGATGAAAGCATTTGAACTCCTTCAGCCGCATTACGTCAGATTCAAAGCTTCAAATAACTGGCTTCGACGTTTCCTTGACAGACATCCGATTCTCTGGACCAAGGTTAAGCGATCAGACACAAACAATGAGAACCAGTGGGATTCTCACGTTTTGAATCAGCATCCCATCTTTGGTTTTTAAATGGTTCGATAGAAATTTCTATTCCACTCTAATAAGTTATCTAGTACAGAAAAAATATATAAAATAAAGATACCGCTGTCTAATTTGTGACTAATGCCAATCTTTTGAAAAACATCAAGTACGTTAGGTACCATTTCCTTGGACTGTTAAAACCAAGAAATTTCCAACATCGCGATCTCATCTAGTATATCATATTGGATTAAAGTTGACAAAAAATGTGTTGGTACACAATGTTGTGGTAGTAAGCGGGTCAGATGTCACACAAAGGATCAGCAGTTCGAAGTTAAATCTAGTTTCTCTAAAAGTCAACTGTCTTTCTCCGTTCGAATTTTTTTGGTGATAGTATTTCATACAAAACACCTTTTTTCACGACAATTCTTGAACGTAGTTTGGAAATAGCATTTTTTAAATATCGGTTAGCGTCAGGCGCGCGGTTTACAACATAATTGCTGGATTACATGAGCTTATCAGATGAAAGCAAACAATGAGGGAGCTAGACTATGTAAACGTTGGTTTGACAACTTTCTCCCCTTGCTATCGCTGTCAAACTGATGACAACACGGCTGTATTTCGACTAGCCGATCAGTGAAATCGGGATACTCATCCCACAGCGCAGGTGAGTAACTATCGTGAACGCTACGCCGTTAAATTACATGCGTGAGCTAATTCTTGTTAGAGGCGTAAAGTAATTATTTACGGTGTAAAGTAATTAATACTTTACGGCGTAAAGTAATTATTTGCGGCGTTAAAAGTTGCTTTACGCCGTAATTAATTACTTCACGGCACAAACAATTACTTAACATCGTAAAAACGTATTTTGCGCCGCAAATGATTACTTAACGCTGCAAATAATTACTTTACACCGTAAAAGGTTACTTTATGCCGTAAATAATTACTTTACGCGTCTACCAAGTATTAACTTACGCACGTAATTTAACGGTATAACGTCCCTTTGGCCAACGATACGTAACGACACTTTGTGTGATTTACTGGAACACGGTAAATGTCGGTTGTGGATAGAAGACATTTAATTGTTGTGTAGAGAAGATGGGAAGATCTAATCCTCTGTGTGATCGACGGGACTTCGGACTACTGTACTCAGTAACACCGATGCGCTTCTTTTTTCAATACGTTCATTTACCCAGAAAGCATATCATTAGTGATTAGTAGATACGGCTGGGGTTAGGTGGCCCCAACCAACTACATATCTTTACAACATACTAGAGGACAATACGTCATACAAATAGAACAAATAAGTATCTGGAAAGGAACTCCTAATGATTGGGCGGATAATAGCCGAGATTATTATCAAAGGGGGAGGGAAACGGGAAGGGGGAGGACTTTCATACACTTATTCACATTCACATTCACTTGGTTTGATTAACTTTTATTTACATTTACGTAGGTGCATATTTGTGAAAAGGACAGTTTTCTTATAATACAACATGAGTGGTTAATAACATAACACCACCGTGGATATAGGATAGACCACTCAAACAATGACGCTAGTGGTATACCCTATATATATATAGGGTAGACCGTTTAATGAATATGCAAGTGTGGCATTGTCTGGGCAATACCTTATTAAGTATTCAATTTAAGTCCTTTTTTCGAAGCTTATTTATTTGAGAAAAGCTCATTTCAAATGAGAAGGTGTTCACATATTGTCTGAATCATTTTAAAGAGGTGCCTGCAAACCCTCCAAAGTTCTGACGTTTTATCCGAGGCGTTAATTACAATGAGGTTCACAGCGTCAAAAAGTATAAATCTGAACTTAATAAAACAAGGTTGAGTCCCATCTCTCGATGATGTATAAATATAATGTTGAGCATGAGTGTATATGGTATTGAACATTTCACTTAGATTGCCAAAGAAGCAAACTAAGAAGTGGTACATAGATGGCTCAGTGTGTAAGGTAAAAACTTTGAAATGATGTAAAGAATTCCAGAAACGTTTTAAAACAGAAGAAGCTGTAAAAAACATATGCTGAAAAGTCTAGACCTGCCACAGTTGGGACATTGGTCTGTTTGTCAAATATGAAATATTTTTAACATTTTGTTTGTATAAATTCTTTTGTGGATGAAAAAGTATTTAAACATGATTGTGAAATGATGGTTTATGGGTAGATTGAAAGGGAGATTATATCTTAATTTCGTCGTTTGAATAATAGTTGAGTAAGGACGCATAATTATCTAGCTTTACAGAAAACTTGTGAATAAATATTTTAATTCATGAATTGGAGCTATTGAACAATAAAAATCTAATGTTATTACAACTAACAATCCTTCTATCCACCGCACTCAGAACTTTCTTCAAGGTTGTTGTAGTGCAAGAAAATGGTATGATAGACGTATCTTTCAAGTTATAATTTTTCTTAATGCTTTCCCATTTAAGAAGTTTGTTCTGGCTATCTAAAAATCATCATAAATGCGCCAAATTAGTTTCCTTGGTCTGCTGTGCATTGGTTTCAGTGCGCAACAATTTTGTTGCTGCAGTTGCGTATGCAGAGCGCATACCGAGCGTGTTCCGGACGCACCCAGTTTATGTCGACCGCATACCTGACGCAACACGTCGTCATTCACTATCATTTGTTCAGACTGCGTTGTATCTACGCTGAAAGTGCGCTAGGTATGTACTGTATACACATACAGTGGCGGATCTACGGGGGATTCAGGGGGTTTAACCCCCCCCCCTTGGGCCAGGACCCAAAAAATGAAAAAAAAACGTCTCCAGCAAAACAAAAACGGCACCGCCAGCGTGTGTAAAGCCTATTAAGTAAACCAACCTGGAAAAAATTGAGGGGGAGGGGGTTCACTCTGAAAATATAATTTTTTGCATTGTGAATTGCTGTTACGAAAATCAACGCATTTCGAGTCTTCGTGGCTCATCGGCAAAACACGCGGAGAGCAATTGTGCGCGCGCATTTTAGATGGATCCATCGCTAAAAGAGCAGCTCTATAGCTGATTTCTTTATGTAACTAGCTTCTTTATTCTAAGATATGTTTTGATTTGATTAGGGAAAATACTGTGATGCCGCAACCCTGATATTCAGGCAAATTGACGTGCAACGTTTTTACCTCATCTGTCATGCCGTGTCAGCCTATTACACTCCACACGTTTGTCACTCGAGTTTGACTGGTGTATAGTAAAGTTGTCTTGCGCAATATCATACAGTGTACATGTACATGTAATATTTTTGAAAAAAAATCGTTTTTCGAAGAACTGCTATTGTGGCGGGCGCACTCTAACAAGTTATGTCTATACAAGGAATGACCAAGGGCGCACTCACATTGACAAAGTGACCGCATTCGTGAACAGTGTACAGTACCAAAAATTGCGGGGAGGCTGTACTTTCACAACAAAGTCTTATGGGACTCGTGCGATTTTCAATAGGCCTCCTGAGGAGCCCTAGTTCCGACCTCAACACCTACCGTCTTTCTACCTGCAATAAACACCACTGCAGTCTTCTATACTGGGAATTTCCGCAGAAAGGCCCCACCTGATGAAACGTCCATTTCCATGGGCATTTATTTGATGTTAGTACTTTCAAACGTTCAGACATCGGGGCGTTTATTTCGAAAATTGCAAGAGATGCAAATAGGTCCTGGGATACATCGTCAAGGTTTGAAGTAGTCCATGATGAACGGATCAAACTTAGTTGCGCATGTAAGCCTTTTGAATGGACTTGGCAAGGGGCTTAGTGCCAACTGAGTTGCGAAACGAGATGCTGACGTTGTAGAGGGTTACAAGCTCATTGACATAGCAGTTGACGAAGTGCAAGCGTTGGTAACAAACATCGAAGATATCTGGGTAGAATGGTTCCAAGACGAGCAAACCATTGGATCCGATTCCTCGGCAGTCTAGACAACAGAATGATAGCACTAACGTTTCTGGAGAAATACCCAGGTAATACGTTATAATTCTACACAGTTTGTATATAATGTCGGTTTTTTATGCTTGTGTACAATGAAAACGAAATAGTTTTGGACATGCCAAATTTACCCAGTACAGCAGAGGGTCTACGAGCGCACAGAAACTGGTTCTGGTTTGTATTTCCACTTGACTCTATCTGCTTCATATCCAAAATCTATTTCACGTAGTGCGTAATTAAATTAATACTCAATACTTGTTTCTTCCAGTGAGTACTACAGAACAGTGCGAAAACCCTTCCTAGACACCACCTCGCAGCAATTGACCACCAGATGTGTAAAATACACGAATGAGCAACCACTGGGGATTAAAAAGTGCTTAGAGAGAAGTTTTCAATTCAAAATATTTTGCATAGTACACTTTAGGTCTCGCAACGGAGCAGGCCAGCTTGATTTGTGTAGATATTGAGTTTCAGTGTACTTCTGGTTCCTCGGCGAACTAGTCTTGTGATGCTTTTTACCAACGTGTGCTTTGTAAAACTATTTATCTCAGCCATTACTGTTAGGTCCCGCGACAGATCGACTATTTTTATAGGGATAATCAGCACAGGTGTACTTTTGGTCTCGTGACGGACCAGGCTAGCCTTTTTGTGTACTCTCAGTGTACACCTGGTCCCTCTGCTAACTGGTCGTGTATATCCTTTCACTACGGTGTAGGCCTACAGAATGTTTTGGTTTCGTGAAACTGTTTTCAGATGACTTGTTTCGTGATACATTTGACGTTTTTCAGTTGTTGTCAACGTGATTCAGCTTAATAAAGTGATACTTAATTGTTTATTGTCGCTTTTAATAGTAGACTATGAACTGAGAGCACCATCGTTCGCCAGTTTTTCTCGTAACGAAACAGAACACATGTTTATTTCCTGACTTAGAGTACAGGTCTTCGTTCTTAAACAACTTGAGGCTGCTGTTAGGCGATCATATGATATTCAAATTTTTACGTCCCGTCGGTGCTCCTTATGCTCTTGAATATTTGGTAGTTGTCTAAACACCTGTATACACGCCCCACTTTTTCGTATACGACTTTTCGTATGGTAAAAAAGGTGTGTGTAGGCAGATGTTCCAACAAAAATTTTTGCTGGTGGCGTGACTCATACCCAGATGTGCACAAATTTGGTTTCACAAAACTTATGACCCAAGTTCATGTGACGAAATCGAGAAGGTTTTGAATTCTCTTAAGAAAAACTCCAGAGATATGTTAAGTGCCAGAAACTTACCAGGATGCATGGAAATTTCACTATTTGGCTACAAAAACAAAAAATTGTCTTACACGGTAAGGGGGAACATCCCCTCCCGACCTCCCCTCGCTCGGCGCCACGCGCCTCGGATTCGACCTTTGCGGGAATTCTAACTCCTCCCCCCCTTTACTGAAAACGTAGATCGGCCACTGACATATACTCGTGCCCCTCAGCACAAGAAAGTATAGAATTTTCGCACCGCTTTCGACGGATGGGGCCGCGATATGGCGCGCTGCCACACAATTAAGCCCCATATATAGGCGTATTGGTGGAGTAGGAGGCAGTTGCCTAAAAATTTGTAACCCAAAAATTTGGGGAATTTCGGGCGGAACATAATTCAATTGAAAAACAAGGCAGACACCACAGAAGGAGCATCGGTAGGTAGACAAAAGAAATAATAATTCACTTTAAACAGAGAATTAGTGTCAAGTATTCACGAGGGGAAGTTGACAGAATTAAATATTCCCACGCAAGGTACCATACACCATCAAAACATGGGGTCCAAGTTGCTGTACTACATTAACTAGTCGTAAAGACTCCTACATAACGTTTTCAACAAAAAACGATTGTCACTCACTTGGGTAGCCATTTTGTTAGTGCACCAGAAGAAAATGAAAAATAAGCAAAAATCTATATTAAATTCTGTTGATTTAAAAAAAAATGTCACGATGAAAATGCATTATGAACGAAATGGTTTAAAGGCGAAGGCAACCTTTTTCATGTCATTTTTAGCAAAAATAGGGTTCGTTGATTATCCCAGACATGTTTTTTACTTATTTACAGCTTTTCGTAATTTAATTAATTACTCGTCGTCTACTCCGGAAGTGACGTTTTGGGAGGCAAGAATTTCGCGCCAATTTCTTTTCATACTTTCTACTTGAAGTAGGCCTAGGATAAAAACACGTCACTGCAAACTTAATTGAATCGCATGGCCAGGTGGTGGACACTGGGGAGGACCCACAACCCAGGGGCCCTTGGCTGTTAAGGAGGCACTCCGGTGAAGACAAAAAACACAAACACAAAAAACAGCACAACAAAAACAATTAAAATTTCCAGAGATTTGGGCTGGTTTTCCTCAGTCAGCCGGTAATAACTCAGAACCCCACGGTTTAAAAATTGCTATGTTTATGTGAGTGTTGACGGTTGGTAAAAGAAGAGACGATGTAGATCACGAAACTTAGTATAGGCCTACTATACTCAGTAGTTTGTAGGCCGGCCGGAAGGCATTGCACGGGCGGACCCAGGATTTTTTGTTAGGGGGCCAGGGCCGCAGAATATTAGCCAGGATTTTGCCCGTCACTTGAGACATTCGCACCCCCCACTTTGCCAAATGGAATATGGGAGAGTTTTGGGAGGGGGCATGCCCCTTCTAAATCCGCCACTGCGGTTTTGTACAAGAAGATAAATGTTGTAAAGTAAATTTGGCCCCAAAATAGCTGCCGGAGTACCATCCGAGCAAAACCGTGACTGTAGTAGGAGGTGGTTCCTACTTATACGGCAGGCCTACTCCAATACTAATTTTACGCAACTGGGCCTTTTCAGGCAATCGTACTGATCTGCAGATTGCCTCACGGCAGTCGGCGTCGCCGGTCATTCTAGTTGATGATGACATTGCTTCACTGCCGCGGGTTGTGGTACTCAGTGTAACTCGCCATTTGCGGGACCACTCGATATTACGCGATCGAGACAACGCTATTCCTAGTGATAACTCGNAAAAAAAATGTCACGATGAAAATGCATTATGAACGAAATGGTTTAAAGGCGAAGGCAACCTTTTTCATGTCATTTTTAGCAAAAATAGGGTTCGTTGATTATCCCAGACATGTTTTTCACTTATTTACAGCTTTTCGTAATTTAATTAATTACTCGTCGTCTACTCCGGAAGTGACGTTTTGGGAGGCAAGAATTTCGCGCCAATTTCTTTTCATACTTTCTACTTGAAGTAGGCCTAGGATAAAAACACGTCACTGCAAACTTAATTGAATCGCATGGCCAGGTGGTGCCCGGACACTGGGGAGGACCCACAACCCAGGGGCCCGTGGCTTTTAAGGAGGCACTCCGGTGAAGACAAAAAACACAAACACAAAAAAAACAGCACAACAAAAACAATTAAAATTTCCAGAGATTTGGACTGGTTTTCCTCAGTCAGCCGGTAATAACGCAGAACCCCACGGTTTAAAAATTGCTATGTTTATGTGAGTGTTGACGGCTGGTAAAAGAAGAGACGATGTAGATCACGAAACTTAGTATAGGCCTACTATACTCAGTAGTAGTAGGCCGGCCGGAGGGCATCATTGCACGGGCGGACCTAGGATTTTTTGTTAGGGGGCCAGGGCAGAGTATTAGCCAGGATTTTGCCCGTCACTTGAGACATTCGCACCTCCCACTTTGCCAAATGGAATATGGGAGAGTTTTGGGAGGGGGCATGCCCCTTCTAAATCCGCCACTGCGGTTTTGTATACAAGAAGATAAATGAAGTAAATTTGGCCGACTAGCTGCCGAACTGGGAGTACCATCCGAGCAAAACCGTGGGCTGTAGGAGGTGGTTCCTACTTATACGGTAGGCCTACTCCAATACTAATTTTACGCAAATGGGCCTTTTCAGGCAATCGTACTGATCTGCAGATTGCCTCACGGCAGTCGGCGTCGCCGGTCATTCTAGTTGAGCCATGACATTCTTCATTGCCGCGGGTTGTGGTACTCAGTGTAACTCGCCATTTGCGGGACCACTCGATATTAAGCGATCGAGACAACGCTATTCCTAGTGATAACTCGCTCAGGGGTGATCCAGGATTTTGAGTTGTTGCCAGGCAGCCGAGGGCGGACCGGAGTGGACTGAGGATCAAGTTGCCCGCCACAGTGAAAGGCCAAGTCCGCACCGCCCGAACTGTCAAATGGAATCTGGTCTAAATCCGCCACTGTTGCTCCACATATCTGTTGATATTCTTTGTAATAATGTTTTTCATTGTAAAGAGAGTTAGAGCCCACTCAGGAAAGGTCCCCGGGCGGCCTCAGTCCTGACTCAGCCTCACTGCCTCGTCGGCCAGGTGGCCGACCCCCAACTTGTCCGTCAGCCTAGTGAAAGCAGCACTCAGTGAAATGACGGCTTCTGTCTTCGAGGCCCCTGGATTTGGGTAGGTTTGCAGACGCAAAAATCTCGCGAAGGAAAGTAGTATAATCACATGCTTTCCTTGTAATACATAGCAATATCTTGCGAAGTATTCCGTGATGTTGCATTTTTTGCGAAACCTTGCCGCGTCCGTCTACGAAATACAAGCCTGGTATTACAAAATGACGGTAGATGTCGTAACTGTGGAGAGCTTGCGCAATAGTGTTTGAAGGGCGAGACGAGACAGCAGAAGTGAGAGGATCTCTATGCACAAGTAGGTAATAGGTGTTGCATTTACTTTCCCTAGATATTTAGTCGTCTTGCTGCATTTTTGTTTTACAATTATATAACACTTAACACTGCAATAGTCCGCTTGTTCTGAGGCAAACTTTCTTAGATGAGGCAGGTAGACAGGAGGGTGTCCGACTCCCGAGACCGACGCTAGCCGTATGATTCTATGAAGACTATCGTATATTTAGTATGTACAACTTTGCACCAAGGCTAGACGCTAGCCAGCCAGGTTTACACTTACCCTGGTATGAAGACTGACGTAAAATAAAGCTAGGAGCCTCTGTGTGCTTAGTTAACTTCACGTAGACTTCGAAAATTTACACCGCCCAGGTAACACATTACACACGTCGCCATAGCATCATCGTTTGTATGACTGAGGTCCTCAGTGAGGAGCGCACAACTTGTGTCCGATCACGTCACTTAGATCATAAGAATACTGTCATACATCATTCCTACCCTCTCACAGTGGGTATCCAGAGACCACGAAATGTTTTAGAATTTTGGTCTGTGTCATTCGGAATACACCGAATATTTTCGTAGCCTGAAATTTTCCCCCAAAGGCAGTCACCAAGTAATGAGACTGTCTTGTCCGCTGGTTGACTCACCTGGAACTGCCAAATGACATGTCGTATAAATCGGCAATACATGGTAGTCAGTTTTTGGCTGTGCCAATGCAAAACGGCAAGTTCAGTCATGAAAAGCACGCTATTAAAAAAAATGGTGACCGCGAAGTTAGCAACTTGATTTTCTGACGGACTCGATTAGGCATTCCGCTCAGTGTCTGATGTCCAGCGTTCGTATGTTTTGGGGTAGGTTTCCGCGGATAGCCACTTAGCAGGTGTGCAGCAGTTTAGGCCTAATTGCTTACATTCGCATTTGATTTACCACAGTCATGATGAGCCGTCTGGCTGTGTGAGTGGAATTTGCCTGTGCATTTGGCTATTTCAACTGTTGTATTTTTCTCATTTAATTTTGACACGTAATTTTGAATTACTTTATGTCAACCACCACGGTATGTTTTTGGTTAAAATCGGCCTACATTTGCCAAAGATACTCCATCATCCATATCTAAACAAGGAACACTTTCCTGGGGAATTGTATACGTCTTAAGTTAATGTTACTACATTTCGTTTAATTGCCGTGGTCTTTAGAGTGATTTTTTTATTTAAATTGCCACAACAAGACTTTGCTGTGTAACCATTTGCTTTCCAGAAAATCTTAGGCATTACTTAGCTTGCAAAAATTCAAATTCCCGAATAAAAGAAGTAAAGGATTATCCTTAAGTTTAGAACTTCGATTTTTTGTTATGGGACCCCTGATAGTGGAATAAATAAAATTGTAACAAGCATCACTATACCAAAAACAAAGCTGGTGGTACAGATTAAGAACACCACTGTCTGTGACCTGGCATTTTCATGCTGGGTCTTAGTTAACAGTGTTGTGTAAACAATCTACCCCAGTGAACTGAGCTCAGACTCTGAGCGAAATGGTCGCCCAGCAGCCATCATAGTGCACTTAAAAGTATCCTTTTCTGTGTTAACGCCTATCTCACTAGAATTTTAGCTCCAAAAATATGTAACTCGCTTAACCCCTGAGTAACGATCATTTTGTTTCATGTGGGAAAATACTCGTACTTATGCTGCTCTTATTGAGGAAGATATGGAATGGTCCTCTTGGCTCATGTTCATTCCAATATCATTCTCATGTGCAAAAAATAGTGATAGTGTCAGTGTTCACTTAACAGCTGTGTATGACTAGTTGACATTCCGCCGTATAAGGTTTGCATTGAGAAATTAAAGGATAAACTTTGTAAAATTTGTTGCAAGGCGTAGGGTATGTTAAGTGTTAAATGTTAGCTTAACTGAGGACTCTGTGACAAGGCAAGTTGTAGTGTGGACATTAATTTAACCCCTAATAGTCTAGAAATGGATAAGCAGTTTGGGAAATCACAACTAATGGCTTGATATATATCAATTCAGTTGTTCCCTGAATGACAAATTCGTCTATACAGCACTTTTGGCTACTCTGTATATTCTCTTTCAGGGACTTTGGGTGTGATCACCCCATTGTAGACACTAATCCCTTACTATATTGTCTGCAATCCTCCGATCTTGCACACACAGTCTGAATTGGGCCTTAACTGACTTGATGGTTCGGGTACAAGCAGCCCACCTAAGTTCTCAAAGATTTCATGTTTAAGCGTCCCTGCTGGTGTTTACGTCCACCCCCTGAATTATGAGTTCCCTTATATGAGTGCTGTGGGCAGTTACCCGGGCAATTACAGTACTGAGCACCTCAAGCATTGCTTTATCAATGCTTGATCTCTTTCATTTAACCATTAAATATAGGCCTACACAGTAAACAAACGCTATTCACAGTTGGCCTTGTCAGTAGCCTCACGGTGGCATGGCATTTTTTTTCCTATGCCCCTCAGTTGCAGAGCCTCGTTTGTTATTACTCTTAGCTTAAGTCATAGTTCATAGCATGTAGCGTACTCCAGGCAAAATAGATTCAAATACGGAGTATATGATATATACATTTTAAAGGATTTTGAAGTGAAACTTAAAAGTTATTCTAAAGGGACACTCGTTTATAAAATGTTGTTAGGGATAGTTATTAGCTTTGAGTTGGGGACGAAGACCTGCTTCAAGGGATCATCAGTGGGATATAATTAGGATTCAAACCCACAATCTCTAGATTGGAAGACCAGTGGTCTACATCTTGAACCACGTGTTTCTTCTATATGGTATGGACATCGGGGAGCTAACAGACACAACTAAAAGAAGCAAAAAATGCTCTCGGTTTGCCGTTTTTAAATCTCGCAAGAACATTTCCCTAGAAAATTGCGTCGTCCTAGATACGCCAGTGATGGGCACTTGTTGACGTGCTTGTGTGCTGGCCTATCTATCTCCTGACTGTTTTGTATCCTGTTCAAATATTAGTTTTGTGTTTGTCAATATCTCATCGATTGGCTTGAAGAAATGAGCTATAATTATTTTGTATTAATATGACCTTGGTAACAACTGTTCAGTATTTTCTGTAACCCTGTAGATAAAATAATGTACTATATTGACACAAGTGCCAAAATTCACAGACTGTAGAAGCTGCCAGTCAGCACAGTATCTGACAGAGTAGGGTAATGTCTCAACAATTTAGCACAATATGGCGTGTAACTGGTGGGTAGCACCACATTGAATATACCAGTATTTCTACGTTCATGTTTTGCACCATAACTGTTGGACATTATAAAAAATTGTGGGCATTCGCTTCAATGTTCGAAGCCCTTTAAAAATGAAGAAAGACCATCTTGACGTGTTTTTTTTGTTCGAAATTGGTAAAAATTTTATTGTACGTATTGTGAATAATTTGTTAGAAAAGATAAAGTTGCGATGAATATTTGATGTAACAGAGTTTCCTAAATGGCTGGAATGCAACTTTAAATCGAACATGTGTATTACCGTATTCATCCGGGTTGCCACCCAAGGTGCCTTTAAAATTGGGAAAATCAAAAACTGAGGTGTCCGTCACCTCTTAATGCCAAAATAACTCAATATTTTTGAGAAGTTGTGAGATAGAAACGTTTTGCATACATAATGAGCTGGCAGTGCCCTATTCAGGCGGATGTTTCACTATAATTACAATCAATATCTTGAATTGTGTGACGACAGAGCTGCGCACATTGTGAAGTACGTCTTGGTCATGCAGCATATTAAGGGTGGGCAGTAAGATGAGCATAGTTACTTAAAGTGAAAAATTGTAAATTTCGAGGTTGACTGGGTTAGCCAAGCATGGGGTTAACCCTGATGAGTACGGTATAACTTTTGAGGACGTTAACGGAACGTTTCTATGAGCTAGTGATGATTCTCATCAAAGCAAAATGTCATCATTTGTCCATGCTTTGTTTTGGCGAATCTCGCCATGTCCTAATTTGTGGGAAAAATCTGTCACTATCAGAAGTCCGACCTTATTACCAACCATGTAGGTGTGAATGCCAATACGTCTTCTTTGCAGCAGACTATCAGCATCATCATGAGTGTTGTGGAAAACCAGCCATCTGGAGACAAGAAGTTTGAGAACCATCAACTTCAGTCCCATCAGCCCACACCACAGGTCGTCACCATCCCTGCAGGACTACCGCCATCTGTTGCTTACTTCGCCACTCTGTCCAAGGTTAACATTTATCAAATCTTCGACTTGGTTGAAGGTAATGCTGTGCTCTTGAAAGTCAGTGTTTTGATGTATGATAAAATCAATCTAATTTTGAGCAAAAAGTAGTGTAAGAACAGCATATTTCAGTTTTCATTCACAAGTTAAAGTGAAAGCCGGAATTTAAAAAAAAACAGAAAAATATCACAAACTTTGAACACAAAATGGCAGAGAAAAGAAATAATATTCTTTGTCATTTTTCATGAAAAGTGAACTGTTGTTTTTTTCATTTTTCATGAAAAATAAACAATTATCTAAATACATAGTTTTGCCACTGTTAAGTTATCTCATAGCCACAATGCGGCAAAGTTTTATAGAATTGTCGGAAGTCGCATCAATGCTAGAATATTGTTAGATCAATTTTATTTGGAGAATTCTTTTTCCCCAAGTTGGTGAGATTTTACACTGTTCGAGTGTTCGTTAATTCTCCACTAATGTATTAGCATACAAACCTCATTTTGCTTACCCAAAATTATTTTAAAAAATATCTTTTCCCTCACTTATTTCGCTCAAAGCTACATGGTCATAATTCTTTTCCTCACGTAACTCGCACATGGTCAGTTTTGCAGTCAATGACCTCCCACAAATCCTAATCCACACCTCATAAACTCTTAATAAGGTCTGAGCACTATACACACCTCTTCATTCATCCATTCATATGGGATATCTCATCCTTATTGCAAACCTGAGGTGAAAAGGGTGACCTACCCTTGACTGCCCTGTGACCCAGAGGCATTTGCTCAAAAGAGCGTTTCACTAATTATCGGATAAATTACTTTTTCGGAAGCAGAATAAAGTGACCTAACTGTTAACTGAAACACCTTAGCAACTCATTCGAACACGTGCATTCTCGGCATTGCTTGGTCACTCTGTTAATTGCTATCAACATGCCCATCAACAAGGAAGGCTGTGTTTTGTGTATTCCGTTTAATTCACCCACCCCAGCTACCTGGGAAAACACACTTAATTTATTTTGTGCAAAGTTAGTGTAGAATTACAGCAGCTGTGGTGTCTGGTTGTTGATAGCAGTTATCATCTGTGTTGTATTGCACTTCAAAATGCAAGTGCCATGTGACTCCTTACCCACAATGCTGTTGTTTTTCCCTGTCACATTTTCACTCCACTGGTGATCCATGCTTGTTACTTACAACTACTATACTTTGTACCGAATTTATTACTTTGGCAATCCACTATTTTTGCACAGAATAACTTACATAATTTCCTGATAGTCGAGGTGCGCCAATTAGAACTGAATTTGTAGTCGAGGGTTGTGCGAAATTACCTGCATAATCTAGTAGTGTATGTTTTTGAATTTAGCAAAATGCAGCCTACGGATTACCAACCTGGTCCAGCTAACGGTTATTTAGTTACTTTACGCCGTTCCTATACAAGAGTACTTAACCCATCATTGGTGAAACAATCTTTTGAGCACTGATATGACTCTGTGTGACACGACACTCCTCACTGTATCTCATGTTTACAGTAGCATGAGATTTCCTGTATAAATGGATGAATTAAGTTGTCATTATACTATGTTCAGATGTTATCAATTCAGTTAACTTAAAATTGTGCATTACTCGAATTAAAAAACCAGTCTTTATGTTGACATTTTACAAAAATTGACTTGGTGCGAATTTGGCGAGGTAAGGAATTCCTACCAAGTAGCCTCGTGCAAAATCAATGAGGGACAAAATATTATTTTCCAAAATCAATTTTGGTGTGTGAAATGGTGGATAGCATTAGTCGGTGGCATGAATGTACAGTGGTGAATTGTGACTAACGTTCCCCATGGATAGCGTTAGTCAGAATTCTCCACTGTACAGTCATGCCATCGACTAACGTTCCCCATGGATAGCGTTAGTCAGAATTCTCCACTGTACAGTCATGCCATTGACTAACGTTCCCCATGGATAGCGTTAGTCGATGGCACAAATGTATAGTGATGAATCCTGACTAACGTTCCCCATGGATAGCGTTAGTTTATGGTGTTCATCTACAAAGGAGAATTGCAACTAACATTTTCCTTGGCACAAAACTACAATATAGAATTTTGACGTTAGTCAAACAACACATTGGAGTATTCTGACTAACTGACGTTAGTTCGAAAGAAAAAAAGCTTTCAATCACTTAGTATTAGTTAGTTTGACCAGTTTCAACTAGTTTTGCATAAGCAGTTTGACTAACGTTGAATCACGATTTAATGAAAAACTCAAAATGTGGAATGCCACTTGAAAAAATAATTGCCAGTTGAAATAATAACATGTTGACTGAGTGTGCTGAATAAGTAGAGGAATTATCGTACATTCATGTTGTAATGCACAGTGAGTGGTTATGGTTACTTGGTCAGTTATGCAACGTATACTTACCTCCAATTTAGGAGAGTTCAGTTTGGGATGTTGCTGTTGTCGCATCACCTTCAAAAATGGAAATATCAACTCATAATCTGTTTACAATGCTTATTTTGCCCATGTACCCTTGAAATTTCCAAACACGATATCAATTATCACTTACATCATGCTTGACAAACTGAATGGTTTTGGACCAAAACTTCATATGTCCTGAGTCAGGAATGTTGAGAGTTTTGTAGGATTGTGGGTTTTCATTTTTATGCGCCCACATATTTATATGTGGACGCCGTCATCTCCGTCCGTCCGGGCGGCGTCCGTCTGGCGTCCGGTGTCCGCTGCTCTATCTCCAAAACCCTTTGACATACGTTCATGAAATTTAGCACATATGTTCCAGTCATGAATGGGACGGCATATGCGAACTTTCGGACGGATCCGACTTCCGGTTTGTCCCTAGTGGCAATTTTAGTTTTTTATGCTTAACTTTGTATCTTCAAAAGTCCTGAACGGATTTTCATGAAATTTGGTATGTAGGCATCTATTAGTGAGATGTCGCTATCTTTCCGTTTTCAGATGGATTCGACATAGTTTGCGCCACCTAGTGGCCATTTTTAGTGTTTTCGAGTCTGTTTTTTGTGCGTCCACCCCTCTATCAACCCAACCGCTCAAAGGATGATTGTGAAAATTGGCATGTATATGCTTACTATGTAGAGGACAGTTGACGATTATTTTCCGACGATTTCAACTACTGTGGCGCCTCCTAGTGGCAGTTTTGTTTTGTTTTTGCGCCTATGGCTGTATCTCCTAAACCTTTCGCAGGATCTTTACGAAATTGTGTAAGTATATTTATATGATGTAAACAACGGAAGATGACGACTTTTGGACGGATCCGACTACTGGTGTGTCCCCTAGTGGCAATTTTAATTTTTTACGCTTACCTTTGTATCTTCAAAAGTCCTGAACGGATTTTCATGAAATTTGGTATGTAGGCACCTATTAGCGAGATGACGCTATCTTTTCGTTTTTAGATGGATTCGACATAGTTTGTGCCACCTAGTGGCCATTTTTAGTGTTTTCGAGTCTGTATTTTTGCGTCCACCCCTCTATCAACCAAACCGCTCAAAGGATGATTGTGAAAATTGGCAAGTATGTGCTTACTATAAAAAAGACAGCTGACAATGATTTTCAGACGATTTGGACTACTGTGGCGCCTCCTAATGGGAGTTTTTTTTTTTGCACCTATGGCTGTATCTCCTAAACCGTTCGCCTGATCTTTACGAAATTTAATATTATATGATGTTAACAACAGACGATGATGATTTTGGACGGATCCGCTTACCAGTGTGCCCCCTAGTGGCAATTTTATTTTTTTACGTTTACCTCTGTATCTTCACAAGTCCTTAGCGGATTTTCATGAAATTTGGTATGTAGGCACCTATTAGTGCGATGACGCTATCCTCCCGTTTTCGGATGGATTCGACCTAGTTTGCGACACCCAGTGGCTATTTTTACTGTTTTTAGTCTGTTTTTTGGCATCCACCCCTCTATCAACCAAACCGCTCTAAGTATGATTGTGAAAATTGGCATGTATGTTCTTACTATGAAGAGGACGTTTGACGCTGAATTTCCCATGACTTTGATTGCTGTGGCGCCTCCTAGTAGCAGGTTTTTTTTGCGCCCATGGCTGTATCTCCCAAACCGTTTGCAGGATCTTTACTAAATTTAGCAAGTGTATTTATGTGATGTTTACAACGGACGATGACGACTTTAGGATGACTCTGACCACCGATATGCCTCTAGTGGCAATTTAAGTATTTTACATTGACTTCTGTATTTTCATAGGTCTCCAGGTGTATACTTTGTGTTAGTTCGTGACTATGAAGGAAAAGTTCCAAGTAGAAATTTGTTTCTGGCATTCTAATGCTGTGCTAATCTCGTTTTTGGTAAATTTGTTTTTAATTCTGTTTCTGTAGTGCTTTAAGCAACTGATGTATAGGATGTGCTTGTATTATGATGATCACTCACATTTTGCCCCTAGCCTATTGAGGAAACAATGACCATGCCTTTCCATTTTGCAAAGTACAACATACTACATATATGCCCTCTACTGGCCACTTTATGGTACCAATAAACAACCCTAGAAGGATACCGTAATACGGTGCGATTGTGGGTGCATTTCAACGCTCTGCGTTGCTCTTGTTCTTAAACCTGAACATTGGTTTGCCGTGTGAATCAATTTAAAGGTTAGCATTATCTTTTATTTTCAGTAATGACGGGTTGTGAGATGAAGAATCGATACCGTGTCTGCAATGAGCAAGACCAACAGATCTTCTTCGTCATGGAAGGTGAGGCTGTGCTAAAAGTGGAATGCTTGCATATAATTTGGCACTTTTGTATGAAATCTAAAGTTCTGACAAAAAGTTTGAGTATTTTGCCAGAGAACTGAGAGAAGTCGAATTGAAACGGTATTCCTCTTTTCTTTGCAACAAGACGTGGAAATGATTCCACCCAGTCCCCTGTATAGAAGTTTGTTCGCCATGTATTGCGAATTTTCGACACTTGTGTGGAGTGTAGGGCTATGGTGTATATCACCTTTTCTTTTTAAGATGGCGTATACATGCCGTAATTTAATGTACTGTATGGATACGCTAGGAAAGCTAGTGGCAAAGGTTAGCAGTTTGGACTCGTCTGCTAAACATTTCTTCGCGTTCGACCTCTAACTTCCTGCTTCGGTACAGTGGGTATGATCGCTCCACTAGAGAAACTAGTTATATGGCCGAGAGTAACCCATTGTACATGAAAGTGGAAAAATTGTTTGCTTATAGATGAAACAACAATAAGTGGTCTGTGGATTTTTATTTGACCTTAAACCTGCCTTCCTTCAGAAAATTAATTTCTGATTTAGATGTCTTACAGTCATGAAATTGTCATGTTCCATTTGTAAAACTATTTCTGGTCTCTGAAAGAACTGAGGGTTGTTATTAATGTTTGTGACCAACATCATCAAGTTGATATGTCACCTGACACGTCATTTTACGCACCAAAAAGGAGCAGGCAGCCCCTTCCAAGCCCAGGAACCAGTTCTCATTGTCATAGTCAGACGCAAAACAAAATCGACTCGTTTCTCAGCTGATAAATGAATTGTTATGTCGCAGGTTGTACACGTTCATTAGACTTCTGTGCTTTTACTCTGGGCATCCGGCGTTTACTTATAACCTCTAAATTTACGACTACAATACTGTGGTTTAAGAATCAGGAGAATTTCTACCACCGGTTTTGTGTTTTCTCGTGTGGGAGGGGTTTAGATGATCGCAGATGGATTGATTGAATTTAGTCACATGGCAGTCGAATCGTTTCACTCCCTGCTGTCTTTAAAATATTTTTTGTCCCTCTACCTCACTCCTCTGCGATGGGTAGACAGGTAGGTACCATAAACATTCGGGTTAATACCCATGCTCACATACGCATATACCCATAGTATTAAATTTTTT
Organism: Phoronis australis; assembly: GCA_002633005.1. NCBI lineage: Eukaryota > Metazoa > Phoronida > Phoronidae > Phoronis > Phoronis australis. Next base: position 201,168 of record NMRA01000408.1, on the reverse strand, counting down.
GGATTAAACGCCCATTGCTTGGCTAACTGTAACCTGCTTCATTGAATTGATTTCAAAATAGTAACGCAAACTTTCAAATGTAGAAAGCGCAGCAATTTCGAGCGACAGTGTAGTAATGGTTGTGGGCATCGTATTCTGTTAGCGTCTTCAGCATTATATTAAAATGTCCTCGTTGTTGATACTGACATTACTTAGACCATTGTTGGCCACAGTCTCTTATACACTACAACACGTTTATTTTTCGAAAGAACCATAAGATTATTTCTCGCACTTTTAAGAGTCATGTCGCGGTCTCATGACTTTAAGACTTTCCCTTTATGGCACGTATTCAGTGCGAAGGAGCAAACTCAGAGCACCCTGTAGTGGCTTTTTATTCCATGCAAAACTGGTTTTTGAACACATGAACGAACCTCAAAAGGTTTTTCACCTGAAATTTGCATTGCATCACTCCTGCATGTCCATATGTCATTCAGCCAGGACATACAAAGCCTTGTGAATTTTTTTCAATCGTGTGAGTTTCAAAATATGAACTGCGAACACTCTCCCTTCATTTTCAGGCTTACCAGTTTAAGTGCCCAGGGCGCTTAGAAATGCATAAATCTGAGTTTATGTCCGCCGACATCATCAGCAGTATTGTTGCAAAAATTGTTTCATTCTCCGGCCATAATAATAATAATAATGATGATAATAATAATAATAATAATAATAATAATAATAATAATAATAATAATAATTAATAATAATAATGATTTCGTTGTCAGATGTCAACCGAAGCATTTTGAGTAGTTTACATAATAATGAGGAAACATTTAATTTTAAGTTAACCTCAATGACTCCATCAGTTATTGCGTGACATTTCATTCGACAAAAACACACCGTGTTTGATTTTTATCAAACATTGGTATTGATCGTTCAGGGTATTTTGTTGTACAAGCCGTATGAATTATACATAAACCATTTATTGTTGAAAGAGCTGAAGGAGACTCAGGTACTTCTGGGAATTGTCAGTATAATATTTACGCATGTGTGAAAATTTAATAATCTTGTTATATACAAAATGGGCTAAAGATTCTTTGTGTAGTCTGATCCCTATTCTTCTATTGAGAGATATAAATGAGCTCAAGTGTTTATAATCAGGTGGGTGTCAACATGTTTGTTCTGTTAAGTTCTTTGGAATATTTAGCGTATTTTCATTTATCCAGGATACCTTATCATAAACTGTCTGGGCGGTTTTATTCACTCATCACTCTATGAGCTTTTGTTATTTAAATTTTGTGTGTGGGTATTTATGTTGCTTTTCACACACAAAGGGTTGCCCATTGCCTGAATCATGAGTAAATTGAAATTTGGTGAAATATTCTTTGGTTGATCTCCTTAGGTCAGATTTATATATCAGTGTACAGAGTGTTTTTACAGACATACTATGGGGTGATTTGTGGATATGTGATACTTTTGGTGCTGTAAAATTTTCATCAATTTTGGACAAAAAGAATTGCCAACATTCTCCTTTTCATTTTTAAAAGGCTTCCTATAACATTGTTGTGAATGCCAACATTTCACTAAACGCGACCATATTTTAAGACTTAACTCTTAAGTCATTCATTTGGTGCCACTGACCTGTTAAGAAAAAACAGAAAATAAAATCCCCGTTACATTCTCGCGCTGTGGGCTGAGTTTCCCCAATTTCCCTCAATCCACAACTCTGGTTTACAGCTGTATGTCATTATCAGTTGGACAATGATAGCAAGGGGAGAAAGGTGTTAAACCAATGTTTACATAGTCCATCTCTCTCATTGTCTACATTCATCTGATAAGCTCATGTAATCCAGCCAGTACTTTGTAAACAGCACGCCTATGATAACCAATATTTAAAAAGTAGTATTTTCAAAACGATGTTCAACAAAGAAGAAAAAATATGTTTTCAACATATATCTTGAAGATGTGCTCTTTATGAAATACTATCACCAAAAAATGCGAATGAAGAAAAACGGTTGACTTTCAGAGAAATTAGACTTACTTTCACCTGTTGATTACTTTGTGTGACTGCAAGCTGTGATCCCCCTTACAACGACAGCATTGCGTACCAAATCGCTTGATTGTCAATTTTAATCTAATGGGATTCTAGATCAGATTGGGAGGTTGGAAATTTCTTGGTTTTGACAGTCCAGGGGAATGGTACGCAATGCTAAATTGGTGAGGTTTTAGTATTTATGAAGCCCTCCATTACTGGCTTTTTATGTGTCCACATACTGTATGTATGAACAAAGCCCTGTGTTTCTTGTTGGACCCTAGTGTCAGGCTACCCAAACAGCATGGTTGCAGGCTTGCACCAATCACAAACGTAACTCCTTCACTTGTAAACAACGCTCAGGCACCTAATGAATTCAGTTCTACGATTCACAAACGTTTCTTCCCGATCACCAAACAGGATTTGCGGACCAACAAGCATGGTGCTGGCCACTCAAAACATGGCCTATGCTCCCAGAACAGAATCTCCTTCTTGAAGATACCTTTTTCAATTCTAACACTTATAAACAATTTTTAAAACCATCGAGTTGTATGGCCATCAATATTTCCACAGCCATACACCTCGACGGTTTCCCACATGACCCATGAAATTATGTTTGACATTCCAAAACAAAGGCCTATGGAAGCAATGCGCTTTCTTACCTCCGGGACAAAAGGAAGTTCTATGGCTGTAATTTTGGGCTTAGTAAGGGGTAAATGGTCGGCATAAATGGCTTAGAGTTTTGCATATGGTTGTAAATCATGACCTTTTGAAATTGACATGCAAGGTCAGTGAAAATAGAACCTCGCTCTTAAGGCCCTTTCCCATTCAGTTTGCTTCCCTATTATTGAAGCTTCAATGTTAACTGTGGTTAAAAGGTGAAGTTAAGCAATTGTTTCACCAGCTTCAGAGTTATAGTTCTGCAAAGTTGTGGCAAGGTAGCACTGATATAACCACTGGTCACGTGTCTTGCTGTTTTTGTCAGTGTTTGCCATCAAAAATGGCAAGGACCTCTACCCAAGTGGAAATATCACTTCACAAGGCTGCCCGCAGTTGCCGCAATGGGACGATAGCAATAGTTATTAGAATGAAATATTAACAATTAGTTACGAGACACAGCCCGCTGTTGGCAAACGCAGGCAATGACCCCTGCCCATATTCCGATGGCATCACAGTTAAGTGTTCCCATTGTAGGAAAGCGTTGACGCTTTTCTGTTAAATCCACCTTTTTACTTCAGAGTTAACTTGCGGTGTTAACTTTGATTTTAGACCGAAGTTAAGTGTTCCATTGGCCGAAACTTCAGCAACAGGTAAGCTTCAGAGCCAGTGGGAAAGAAAGGCCTTTTATGACTAAAACTGGCCCAGTTGGTTGTTATTAAGCACAGATTAACAAAGGGTTTATGGTCCTGACAGAAGGTATTTGTTTTATTACCCTCTAAGTGTTTGGAATAGTCAAGCCCTCAATAGTGTAATCTGAGACCCATATATTGCAAGTCAGCTTAGATGTGTATTTAACATCATGTTATCCTGAGTAGTCCCACTTCCAGTTAGTTGGGTTTAACTTGACCTCAATGACCTTTCATAGGTCATGGGAAGTTTTCAAACCAGATCTGACAATAGGCTGCTTGTGTGCAGTGATGATATGCCATGATACTTCATTATTGGGTATTCATGCCTAACCTTTCATTCATCGACCTTTTACTTGACACTGGCTGACTTCAGAAGGTTAAGCTTGTCCGGCAACACTTTCATTTCACAGATAAAACATCTAATTGTTTGGTAAAGTCTCCTGAAATTTGAGGAAATATAATTGCCAGAATGGTCATTTTCCACAATTCAATACCTGGGACACTGCATTGCTAACAGGGCTAAACATTACTCTCATGTGTTTGTTGATTACAGTTGTACAATATAAATTGTGCAAATTATGATGCAAACTTTTTCCTGTTGATTTTTATTGAAAATTTTTCACTAAATTTCGCTGTTCCGCCTTGTGTTCTAAATCGAGGAAACTTTACTGTGTGTGGAGAGGGCGTGAATACACAACTTCCATTTCATAACCTTACGTGCATCATGTTCTATATGGTAGGTGGGTTTAAGGTCCAACCTTGATTATAGAAAGCTGCAATTCGCCCTGTCAGTTTAGCTTGGTAAAAAACAAAAATTGAATTAGGCCTTTTACTCCAATAAAATCGGTTTCTTGTTATTCCTTATTATCATGGGATTCTATTTCCGTTACCAACAGGAACATCAGCATCAACGACTCAAGAAAACGCTTAAGAATTTATTGGGGTTGGGCAACCACAAAATGCGAATTTGAAAATGCCTCGCGTATGCATTGCCTTTGACTCAAGTTGTCAGCTCATTCGAGAACAGTTCAAGTCTGGATGAGCACTGATTATTTTTAAATTCAAGATTGCCAGCTTAACAATGGTGAAACTTCACTTTAAATTTCTCAAGATTCCCTCTAACCTAAAAGAAATCATGTGGTACAAAAAAACAATAGGGGGAAACCAAGAAAGGTCACTGACCCGAGAATCAAAGCATGATAATGAGGACGAAGCAGTATAGCTGACACAAAATAATAATATTTAGTGAATTTCCGAAGGTGTAAGCTAATAGAACTAGTTGGCACAAGCTTTTCAGGTGAGACTAGTAAAAAAGAGGTGCTTCTATTAGTAATAGTTGGCAAAAGTTCGTGGTTACGATATGTCTGTACTTTGAAACAAATTAGAATATTTGGGGAAGAAAACTGATGTAGGTTTTTAATAGTTACAGTTATCAAAATTAAGGAACTGTTTTCATGTGGAAAAAATACTTTTTCTAAATCAAACTTTAAGAGATTTCAGTACATTGAGTTGATTGGTCGGACAGGTGTCTTAACGACATTTTCAGAATTATACAAATTGCGTTTCACCAATGAGGGCATAAGTGTGTCGGCAAAAAAGAGCCGTCGAAATCAACAACTTGAAAGAAAACATCACATTACAGAAATGTCTGATTGTATTCGTGTGAAAACTTTAAGATTTACTACGCTTTACGTACTGTTCTTTAAAGCCCAGTAAGGAAATGTTTTTAAATATCCATTTTTGCACTAGGGCTATTAAAAATGGGACATTATGATTTCATGAACGAAATAGGAAGTCGCACAAACTGAAATAATTTAGAAAAATGACAGCGTTTTTGAGATTTCAATCACGAACATTTATATCAAGGGAAATTTGATCATGTTACTGATACTGTTGTTTTGGTGTGGACATACCTTTTCTGCTAAATTCTATGAATAAGACGTCACTTTATCGATTTAATGTTTTAGATTGATATCCGGGAGTAGTGGTACTAGATTGGTATAAAGTCAAAATTCTACACACTTTGTATTTCAAAGAATGTTTTCGTTTTACCTGGGAATTAGTATCTCGTGCTGGTTGTCAATAATCTACTTAACTCTAATGATGTTATTTTTACAGATACGGAGTTCTGCACTCGCTACTGGTGTGGTACTCTACGTCCATTTACGATCAACATCACCGACAATAATGAACAGCTGATAATGAGGCTGACCCGACCTTTGAACTGTCAGGGTGCCTGCTGCCCCTGTTGTCTTCAAGAGATGAACATTGAGTGCCCCCCAGGGAACATCATCGCCACCATAAAGGAAGAGTCAGTATAATGCATTTACTGTAAATGTTGTTTTGAGTGTTTAATGTGTAAGGTCATACTTGTTTATCAGTTATTTCTTAACTGATTTATCACTTGAAATGTTAAAGTTGTTTACTTCAGCTGAAGGAAGCCTTACAAATTTAAGATTAAAAACAGGAAGTGATTGTTCTATTTCTACTAAGAAGTGATGCATTGAGTTGAGTGACCTTGTATTGTGAGTGAATTATGGGGTTTCAAGAACAGTGACTAATTACGACTAAGTCAGGAATTTGGTCTTCCACACCCACTTCATATTGGTGTAGCGCATCACACCCTGGAAATAATTAGCACAAATTATCTCAGGAACTAACTGTAATGGGCATATTCTAAAAGACTTTGTACTTTTGTCAAAGAGAAATTAAATTCGTAAATAGTTGTGTTGATTGTAAGACCAAATTTCTGACTAAACCTTCTAAAGTCATTTTTGTTAAAGATGCCCCTGAGTAAGTGTGTAAGAATGGGCTGTCAGTAGCCTTAGCTAACACATTTCTAATGAACAGTATGAGCCTGGTCTTATCAGACGAAGCCATCCGGAGCATCTGGGTGGCGTCCCGTCCGTTCTACCAAATAATAAGTTCATGAACTACGTTATAAACATCAAAAGTTGAATTGAATGAAATCCGAAGCAGTCTCGCTGGCAAACTGGCAATATGCAGCTTGAAATGAAGAGAATTTTTTTGCTCTTTGTCAACATTATTATTATTACAGTCACTGGATAGTTATTACCCTTTTTCTTGACTTTCATTCTGAGACTATGGAATGCACTATGAATTGCACTCTTTCATTTCACTGTATTTCCTTCTTTTCTTGTTGCATAAATTTTTATCATGACTTCCCTGACTCCGTGATTGCTTCGAAGTCACATTATTATAGTTATTTGCATTCGAGGCTATCGGCCCACAGTACACACACAACACTTATACAGTACAATACACAAGTGCGCATAGGTGCGCACGTAATATTTGAGACTTCCATATGTTTTTGTCTGTGTGCAGAAGGGTGATACACAAGCTTGATTAAATTTTCCAAATTGAAGTGCTGTTTAGGATGGCATCACACGTGATAATTATCTTTGGATAAAACTTATTTCCAAAATTGTCAGTTTTTATTTCTTAAAGGCTGATGACCATGCAACAAATAATGGAAACTTCCCCAAATGTTGTTGTTTTTTACAAATGCCCAGCAGTAACAAAGCTTATGATAAACAAAAATTTTTGTTAATCTTCATGTTTGTTGAAAACTTTGACAAGACAAAATATCACTTGTCGGCCATATTGTGTGCTAAACATTGGTGAAGAATTCCCATGCTGTTCTAAGATCATTCGCAAGTTATCATAAATGATCTAATACAATGTTGTTGCTGACCAACCTGGGTTTGGCTTATGAGCAGATACTATAAAGACTTTCCATCCATCTCTGGAACAAAGTAAGGCTCTGTAACCCTCGGCTAGCCTCTAAAGATTGGAGGAAAATTTGAAAACCCCTTTCAAAGTCTGCTAAATGAGTAAGCGTGACCTATGCTTGTAGCGAATTACACGGCAACTGTGGGAAACGACCACCCACTAAAGATCACGATGTCCAATCCAGTTTGAGATAGGAGGTAGGAGCTACGAGTTTTTAGTTGATTCCTGCTCTGTCACAATTGACGCCAATGATGCATTAGCGGGTGACAGGATTGGTTGAAATCATCGAAACAGAATTTAGTATGATTTAACCTCGTCTTCATGTCAAGAATTGTACGATGACCTTGGCCTACCTCAAAATCCAACACTCTCTGCTGGTTCGGTAATTGGCCATTATGTTGCATGGGCAGCGCACCATACGGGGCTGGGGGGCTATAGCCCCCACTTTTTTCAGTGCTGCGCTGCCCATTATTTATGGGTGGTGCATTACAGGGGTGCTTGGGGGGGCTATGCCCCCCGCCCACTTTTTTCAGTGCTGCCCCGCCCATGTGCTACACACATAATTAATGAGGCACAGTACAACGTTCGAGCTCTGGGCAACTTTCGGTTAAAATTCACAGGCTAAAAGTCACATTTCTTGTCCGATTTTAAAAATTCAAAAACCAAACAATGTCTGCTTTCATGAACTATTCAAATGTGATTATTATATTTAAAAACTTTCAAATCGAAAATTAAAAAAAATCCTCCCCCCAGTGTGTTTCTGCCCAATCTCATCCGGTTTGGATGTCAACGTAGGATTCTTGTCATATTCCCAATGCACCAGTGATGGTGGAGTGTAATTTTCCCTCATTTTATGTAGTTCATTCAGAAAGTATGGGTTTACACTTTACAGTCACTGCACTTGCTAGTTGTTGACACATTTTGTTACAGAAAGACAGCTTAAGCTCTGATGCAACTGGAAAACTGAACATTATATAACCTGTCAACATTTGGTTGGTCAATAGAGGCATTTGCTTAATTTGCTCTGTCTGCACTTTAGGCAGAAAGTTAATGGTCATATTAGTAGTCTCAGCTGACAGGATGTTTGGCTCTTCTTACATCTGGTGATGTAATCTTTACTGCCTATGATGCATCAGCGTACTTTCCAGAAGCGTGTTCAACAGAGTGAGCGCCCGCTAAGCATGTACTCGCAAACACAAGGAACAGCTCCTGAACAGCTGTGAGCGCTCACTGTGCGATCCAGTATGGCGACTCTGAAGCACATTGTGTTGAATGTCTTAGCCGATGAGCTTAACAGTAACAGTCCTTCCTATGGCGTACTGAGCTATAATATGATTAATCTTTGCCAATAATTGTTAATATCGGCAGCCCAAGACAACAACCGTGAAGGCTTTGGAACGACAAGAATCGAAAATTACATCGAGGAAACTGTTCCTCGCTACAGCGACCCGCAGTTTAAGTCGCAGTTTCGGATGAGTCGGTCAACTTTTGAGGTTGGTTTTCGTGTTGCAGAACCATAATGGGTTCATATGTTGCAGACGTGAAGCCTTCGCAGGACGCCATCTTGGAAATCTAAGCGAACATGCTCTTGAGTTTGTTCGCGAGCGCTAACGTGAACACAGCTGTTCAGGACGAGGGCGCTAAAATCGCTCACAGGCACTCACTTTATTGAACACGCTTCTGGTTACTATCAGATGATGTCCTGTGATACCCTTACGACCCATTGCGTAACTACTTCTTTGTGGGCTGGGGTGACATTCAAAGCAAGAAATGGGATATTTTACAAAACGTCCTCGCTCCTATTTTGTTTCGCAGACTACTTGTTGAAGTTTTTGTGGAGAGTGTTTGATTCTTATGGACAGGTTTTGCTCTCCAAAATGGACTAAAATTGGACTTATCTAGGTATTATTACGAAATTCGCAGCTGCTAAAGTTTTGGTGGTTTTTGTTTTTAATTCGAGTATGGTGACTGAGTTAGGCGTTGCATTTGTGGCTAAAAATGTCGCAGTCCAGTTTTCAGTCAAATTTTTGCGCTAAATGCTTTGACTTTATCAACAAAACCAAAAAGGCATCCTTGGTGTCCTCTGTAGGAGTTGGACAGTTCATGCTTAGCCTTACAAATCTTCACAATTGGATAAATCACGGTGTTCTGTTCCAAGTACCTTTCAATTCTGGAATGATTCGTGTTTCATGTTTGGTTCACTTTAAGTGGTTGAAACTTAGTACAAATAGTCAGAATTGCACATAATGCCTATAAGAGGACACGTACTTGACACATAAATTATGCACACGTGATACATCACATTGACCGAAAAACATAAAAATTAGGTGTTAAAGTGAGATTATCTGGCGAGACTTCTGTCCAATCCGAGACAAAACATAGTTTGTCAGGCCGCTTGATTTCATAACTAAAAACTCGTGCCATCAAATATTGTTATGACTAGATAGTAATTCAGCAGACTGAAAACTCAAGATTTTTGAACTTTCAAAGATTAGAGATTGTTGACAATTCGTCAGCCTGGCACGCGGATTGTCCCAGTGATGACCTCTCTTGGCAAGAGACATTTTTCTCGCTGAAACAAAATTAAAATTACCATGGCAACGTCAATAGTTTATCTGCTTCAGGTGACTGTCCGATTAAAGTATGATATATGCTAATTTGCCTAGCAAACCATGTGTTGTGGCAAGATTTGATTAGCCAATAAAAGTTGAATGGATGTATTCCAACCAATAGGAACGAATGTATCATGTGTGCACGATAATGTCCTTCTCAGTAACAGTGTGATGTGTGCATGTTGACAACTGTCTCAATGGCTGCGTGTGTAATTCACTTTTTCTAGCTTTTATCTCAAAACATGGGACGCTTTTCAGAGAATGCTTTTTGAAAAATTACTGGGTGTCTTTAGTTCACATGTAGATAAAAATTTAACGATGAACTTGATATTCAAAACTCACGGATCAGATAAACAACAAATATAAAATATGTAGGGCAATAATTAATTTTCTTATTTCTGCTTTTTGGTGCGAGAAATTGGATAACAACTTTGTGCGGAATAGTGAACGTTTGACTGAGGTCAGGTGCTTAGTAAAATGCCTGTAAAAATATGTTATTCATATTTGCTGTTTTGTGATGACACTGGATCATAAGAGTAAAAAGTTTTAGCAGAATAGGAACACAATTGATACTATGCCAAAAAATGAAAATATTCTTTTTACTTTTGATAGGTGGACTTGTATCTACCCCCGCTACACTGTGTACGATACAACGGAAACTCCCATCTTCAAGATTGACGGGCCGTGTTGTTATATCAAGTGCTGCACGGATGTACCATTCCAGGTAATACCCAATGGTTGTCAGTACTCTGCGATATCACTCAAAACCGATTCAGAATGGAGCCTGGAATCGGAAAGGTTTCCGATTGATTAGGAAAAAAAAATTTTGATTCGCTTCACTGATTATCAGGTTGTTGTAGCTCAGTTTGGGTTGTTCACTGTTTTTGCAAGCTTAACAGAACAATGGTCACTTTTTCCTCAGAATGACATTTAAAGGAGAATGCCACCCGATTTAATTAGTCTTTTTTGCTGTCTTAATCGGTCTATATCCACATCGCCTCGCATACGGTCGACTTTGCCTTGCCAAGAGGTGTCGCGTTAACCTGTGAGGAAGGTGAGAAACGATGCTAGCGACGTCAGTGGTTCATGTGCAGAGTGAATGCCGCTATGTTGCGGTGCATCGTTCCCGGTTGTCCGAACTAAGCAGCTGCAAGGAAAGCGGGAATATCGTTTTTTTTACTTCCTTGAGAATCCGAAATGCTTAGGAAGTGGCTCATGGTAGTGAAGAATGAAATGTATGCTGTAAATAGCAAGTATGAGGCCATGAAACATCTCCGTGTCTGTGTCTTGCAGACGTAGACAGTGCCTGACGAATGCCAGCTTACCAAATAACTCCATGTGTTCCGTTGTCTGAGCTTGTTCACGGCGCCTTTCTAGTATTTCTCCATCACTGTATTCCTGTTCGAATTGATAGCCTGTAAAACTTAACGATCCACCTGCGAAGTCAGGACTGATGAGCTCTAGCTCGTCCTAAATCGGGATTGCGAGTTGCCATGTTGGCGTTTATTACTGAGCTTTCTGTTTCAATATGAATTATTCTCACCCTAACCAATACTTATATAAAACTGAAACAAAGTCTGACTCATTAGATGCAGTTTGTAATGCCTTTGGAGTGTTCGTGAGTGCAAGTGATTTGAGAAGCCAGCAATGAATAAATCACTGCTTTACCGACCTTTAGGTGCAATAAAACTAATTGACGGGACACCTAGGCCATGTAAGTTCTTGCTAATTTAGTGTTAGCTGACAGAAACTGTTGTGAAACAACTCAATTTCCATCCCACAGCCAGGTGTTAGGGGAATCTTTATTTACATTTACATTACTCAAATAATGATTGTCAATGTACAACTTCTGCCCTGACAGTGCTGTGGCCAAAGCAGAACCTGAATTCGCCGCCCCCGACGAGTAAGTAGATTTGCAGTTTCGTGGCTAAGTCACCAACATAATCAGGCGCACATTACTTTGGCTCAGTAGTATAGTATTTTCTTGACTGAACTTTGGCTGGTTTATGTTCGTGATGTCTGATCAGTTTCCGAGCCACTGGCGGGGNAGCCACTGGCCAGGCTAAGAAGCGTTTTTTGTTTAGAACTCAAAAAATCACAAATCCAAACAACATAGATCTAGGTTCTCCTGTCTGTATCTCACGGAAAATACTTCGAAATTATCTCCGAAGAGACCCCAAACTCCTGCTACGGACCTTATTGGCCTGCCGAACTTTGTAGGCTACGGTGTGTCCAAATACCAATAAATCCGTTAGAGCGAAATAAAACAACACGTTTTTATAAGAAGTCGGTGTATTGTTAAGGGTTTTACATCGAAGTTTGATGATTTATTGGCGTTAAACGATGACTTCAAGCGATAAGCTGACACCAGTAACCCGTGTTGTGAACTGCTGAACAGACTGCGTGTGAAACCGATGACGGCATTGGATAATTTCAACACCTCCGTCTGCCGTCAGGTGTCAGGTAACGCAACCGTACGTGTCGTTATGGAGTAGAACTACTCGATCTAAATTGATACAAATTAGGTTGTTTTTGGGTGGCATGCTCCTTTAAGTCTCTTTCAAGATCTGCATGAAGCTTTGATCCATCATGGATGAAAGTGATGAGCGTATCGGCGACAAAATGTGTACCACGTACCAATAAATGCTGGAACTTGATGCAAAATACATTTATGGGGTGGAAATGCATTAACTTTGTAAGACCTTGAAGCAGTGACTGAAAATTTGGTCTATGCTGATCATTTTGAAGTAATAAAAACAAGAGTACACATGAACCTGCTTTCCCACGGAGTGGTTCTATTTCTAGTGATAGTGCTTTGAGCATTGAAGCTGGTATACAAAATGTTGACAATCTTTGCATGAGACAACTCCTACGCTAACATTTGGGGTTTTGTTACCCCAACGCCTCAGCAAGCTTAAGCCAGACTGCGACTAACCGATTCATAAATTAATATATGTGGCATAGCCACGCTGCTGAAGGAATCCTATTAGTCAATTTTATTTATAGTGCATTGTTTTTAAACATTCAAAGACGGCCAAACAAGCGTGTTGGTTTACGACCGCAATTATCTCATCTAACGCTCAACCAAGCCCATGAATAGCGTCAAGCTCACTTCAATCTGTGACAATGCCATCAAGCCTAATTGATGGGTGGAAGAATTCTCTGGATACTCTGCGGTGAACAGTGCACGTTTCTTGTCCACTTGTGTGCAAATTCTGTTAGCATAAGATTCTTCAAATGCATTAATCAACTAGCGAGTGCCTGACATTTTGAAAAATAGGTCAGTCATGTAAGGCAGTTTCAACCTCTGAGAAGTAGGAGAGTTGGAACGGGGGCAGCCCAATTGATGCACTGAAATTTGACATAGAGGTGAGATTTTTTATTCTGAATAAGTCACCAATCTTAATCCTTAGATGTTTTATTATGAAGGAAGCGTTATGCTCCATTTTGTTTGGCCTTCCATAATTTTGTTTGTCCTTCCATAATTTTGTTTGGCCTTCCATAATTTTGTTTGGCCTTCCATAATTTTGTTTGGCCTTCCATAATTTTGTGTGTATTTCAGGTGTTGAACCCTGACAAAACCCAGGAAATTGGAGCCATCGTCAAACACTGGGGAGGGGCACGTGAGATATGCGGGGGCGTCAACGACTTCAGCGTTCAGTGTAAGTGTGTAGTCATTGCAACGGTGTTAGTAGTCTAAACATCTGAACATGTTACAAATTCTCATGTTCACACAGTGACTGTGTAAGTTATTTCGTAGGCCACCAGTGCAGACAGATACCTACAGACTCAAGTGAACTATACCCGAGCTGACAGCTCACATCAAGGCGTGAAAAAACAATTGAATTCTTCATTCAGTTGCTCATACTTTGACATGAGGTGTCAGATGTCGTTCACTTGAGGTAGGAAGTTCAGTTAAAAGCTCTTTGTCGGCACTCAAGCCCTTAGTTTCCACAGAATCACATGCACCGTCAGAACTAATGTCCCAACCTTCATGCCATTTCTTCAGTTGATTACAGTATGTATTTTCACAGTTGTTTCATTTTCACTCACTTTGATGTTCTACCTAGCGGGTCTATACAAGCGTCCCGACTATTGTAGATCCCCGATGATGTGTCCATGTTGTAGTAAAATTTGTTTAAAGTATGTATTTGAGAATGTTACATGAGGCAAATATAGCAGCCTTCGACGAACGACCAATTGTCATGACTTGCTTTGTCTTGTAGTCCCTCCTGACATGGATGTCCAGCAAAAGGCCATCTTGTTTGGCGCCACCTTCTTGGTAGATTTCATGTATTTTGAAACCAACAAGAACAACTAGCATGCGTGACAGCAAACAGCGTGATAGACACAGGTTTCTTCAGCGTCCATACAAGTTTGGAGTGGCAACATGACCTTTGACCTTTGCTTGGTTTTGATTGAAGTGTTAGTAGTTGTTTCAGGAGGCGCAGAATTGTGATGCCAGTGATTGTACAAGACTTTATGTGGTTTCATTTTAATTACTTTTTACCTGTTGTATAACAGTTCATGACGTCTATAATTTTGAAGGAAGCAATCTATTTTTTCATTATAGGTTATGCAACAGCATGTGCGCACCCAGCCTAAAAATGGGGGTGCTCGAATTTTTGAGAATGTGGACCTTTTACTAAAGTGCTTTTTTACACTTACAAAGTTGACACGGATCAGCTGACACAGAACAAGTAGTTCCAGTGTGTAAACGGACTGACACAGAACAAATTGACACTGCGATGACAAATTTTTGCCACCCGTTTGTGAGGTAGAGTAATTTGCGCCCGAACATTTGCGCCGTGTCTAAACGCCGAACTGGAGTAAGGCGGAAAGGATCATCTCTACTGCGCTTGTGCAATGACGTACTTACGGGTTCTTTGTCTCTGCAACTTTCGTCATTTGTAAACCTGCGCATGTGCGATCCTGTCTCTCCAGCCTTTAATTTTCTTGCCACGGTTAGTGAGTTGTGTGTGTAAACAGCTGCTTGACACGGGTCAATTCGCTTCGTGTCAGTTGCACCGGGACGAAAGTTGATGTCTAAACGGGACTTTTGAAACTTTCACAACTATGAATTGCGCATATGCCTTTTTAGTGGACATTTGCCTCATTTTCTACTTTTTCGGACTTTTTGTCTGTCTGAGGCGGACCTTTTTGCTCACTTCGCCAAATGGGGGGGGGGCTCATCCGAGCCCCCCACCCCCTGGGTGCGCACATGAATAGTATTTCATTGAAATTTTCAAAGGTTTAAATTTATTTGTGCACAGGTTTATGTGAGTAGCCATTTAGTAGATATGTATTTTATATTTTTACTCATAGTTCTTATTATGCTATAACCATTTCATTGTATCAGGTGTGACACTAACAGATTATTTGTATTATTTTAATCATACTTAATAAGAGTGGGAGTGTTTAGATTTATGTAAATGACAATCTATTTTTGTTTATAGGAATTATAGTTATGCCAAAATCATGCATTTTATTCTCATCTAAACTGAGAGTCACTTAGTGGGGTGAAAAAAGGATCATAACGTAAAATTGCCGTGAGGACTTGACAGGGACCTCAGGGGTCTCACACTCCACTGATTTATCCACATTATTTTGAAAACGCTTTGCCAGTCACACATTGTGTGTCATAAAAGAGATAAGCATACCTGCAGCTGATGCAGCAAGTAGAACTACTCTCGTTTATCACATTGGTGTAGACTCACAGTTGAACTGTGGTTTTCTGTTGAGCCCAGACCGTCCTAAGTTGCACCATATACCAACTCCGGACGGTCTCTCACGACGATTAAGCGTTATGTGCCTGAGCAGCGTCAAAGGATATGTCATGCTGAGAAAGTTTTCATTGACGTCAGATTGCAGTGGTCTAGATATGTCTCCATTGTCACATGGAAGCCTCCTTTTTACCTACTGATTCGTATTTATAGTTGGTTTCAACTAAAGCGAGATTTTATCAGAGGCAGTAATTTGACTCATGTGAACAGATCAAGATTATTTTACCTCTAGTCAGGACCTTGTTCAAATTGAGTAAACTTGTAACTTTTGCGAGTTTTTCTGTACTAAGAAAAGGGTTGTACTACGTTTTTCACGGGCAACTCTTGTAAAAACAGCATTGTATTTATGAGGCATTCATATCTAATACCGCGGCCATGATAATCAACTCTTTTGGACTAGCGAAATGCGACTTATTCTTGGTTATTGTCAAACACAAGTTGACAAGACACCAATGAATTGTTATCGCCAAACGCACAAACTCCAGGTAATTATGTCTTATTGTTTGCCCCTCTTGCTACAGAAGTCTGACATGCCGATTGGTAGTCTTAAAAACATAAATTCTACAAAACAATTGTTATTGAAGGCCCATGTCGCACCATCTTTGAATATCTTCGTTTTGCTGTTTTAATCCGGCAAGTTAAGCGTTCTAAGTTCACATCATCAAATCAAGAACCGAATAGTTTATTTCTATCGGAGGATTCAGTACCACTAACTCGATTTAAATTTGAAATTGTGATTTCATCTTCATTGAGCTAATATAGAGCTGCATGGGTCTTCATGATAATGTACAATAAAGTAATCTCATACTTGTTTTAAAAAGAGAATTTGTGTACTGTAAATGTAATGTTTAACACTTTTAGTGTATTCAGAATAAATGTCTAGACTGTAAAAATGTTTTAGTTGTTATGTGCAATCATTCATGCAATTGGGCAATTATGAGTGTACACTACATTATTTTTCGTAATAAGCGAAAGGCGGGAAACCTCTCACTCATCAAAAAAGACCTGGTGGACCAGGCTGAAACGTCTGCAGCTAACATGAATCATCTCTAAGTAAGTGATTATCTACATTCCTTAGCAATAGATGTCGCTACTGTGTCCTGAGTGATGAATGTAAAATGATTATGGAAATGAATCTTCATTTCACCGCCATTTGGATATAAAACACAACCAGCACAAATAATGATTTTAATAGATATATATAAAAATTATTAATTTTGACATCAAATTACAAATTAGCTAATCAGCCTGTTATTACATAATCAATGACGACCAAAAAAATTTTACATTATTTTACTGGAACTTCTAGATATGCAAGGAACAAAGATTATGAAAAATCTGATGCATACTCACTGGTGAGCGTGAACATTCACTTGCACCTCATCTTTCAGCACAAAAAGATTCTTGAATGATCTATGAGAGTTCCACAATCAAGAGCATCACACATCAGCTAGTCTTTGTAATGTGTTAACCTATTGACAGTCATATGAAAATTAACCGTTATGAATTGGGATTTTTTAAATGTGAAAAACTGTCCAAAGTCAACTCAATGGCTCGATCTAATGAAACTAAGGGTTTGTATCCTAAATCTGTCTTGGCCCGTTCACAGCTGTAATAGTGGAAGGTGCCAGCCAGGGCAACTCTCATCGGTGAAAATGTTGGCTTGATTTCCTTGATTGGCTTTATCACCATGGCAACAAACTGTATTACTATGGCAATGAAATAGATTAGGTAGTAAGGCAGCGGTATCTTGGGAGGAGCATAGTTCAGGCCGATCAGAAGACGAGACATAAACTCCCAAAATGGAATCGGCTCATCATTTGTGATGAAATACGCCTGAAATAAAAATAAAGTAGCAATATATCAAGAATAGAGCAACCGTGCAGTTTGATTTAGTCAATAAACTAATTACCGTACTTCTCACGCTGCATTTACACTTCTCCATGGAAACACATCTAGAGCCACGCAAACAAAAGTGACTAGAAACCTGCCATCGACCACAAAAACTGATTTACACCTGGTCCACTAATTATTAGGAAATTGGTCTCAAATTGTTTCCAAGTGGTGATTTCAGAGACAGTTTCTTCATTCTTCAGACCAAGGTCATGAAATCTGAGGTCACGCCGTGACCTGAAAGTTCATGACCTTGGTCTGAAGAAGTAATGATCTGTTGGTTCTTGCCAAGCCCAGAGATCACTTGCACACCGAGCAAGAAACAAGGCAAGACCAATGGTAAGGGTAAGCGTCCTAAATAAAAACTTGTTTTTGACAAAACGCCACCAGCTTAATGCCACTTTAAGTACCTGTAAGTACTGAAAACTATCACTATCCAGCAAAAGTGATTGCCAAAATTGTTTGTTAAACTATCGCAACGCTTCAAATTCTGCAGTTTCACGAAGCCTTGTCTGATGGTGGAGCTAAGGAACAGGACATTAGGTTATATTTCTCTCTGTTATGAAAAAATCTACTTCAGTTCCATTATATTGCGCCCTACATTGGAGAATGTTAGCTTATTGAAGTTAGTGTTTTAACGTGCCTATCCCAACAAATACGAATACTAGTCTGCAACAAGTTGTTCACACAAATTAGATTTTAGTCTAAGAACAGGCAATTGGTGCTGCAATAAGTCAAACGTTACCTTCCCAAGAGCCGGTGACCCCGAGTAGAGAGCCTCCGCAGCCATAACGTGGCCGTGGACCACGTTGTCAATGTAGGTAAAATCCACCAAATTCTTGCCGTTTCTACAAGTAAGACACAGCTGAGTAGAATTGATGGTAATCAAGCATAGTGTTCTGCAGCGACTTGCCAAACTGCGCTTAATACTCACTAGGGGGCCTAGTTGTTTCACTAAAGGATGTAAGTCCGGTCTTGGCTAAAACGACTGTAACGCTTGATGTCGATTTGTGCATAGCTCACTAACGGGACTCACAAAGGTCGATGTTAAGGATGAATATGAAAAACTATCAACTTTAACATTAATCTTTCATATCAAAACTCAGCATCACGTTTGCAATAACTTGATAATAACCGCCTTATTTGGACCTTACAACCCTTGATAACACAGGCCTTCCTAGACTAAAAGCACAATAAGTGAATTGCAATCCAAAGGTAATCTCCAAACAAAAGAATTGATTATTCAGGATTCCTTAACACTTGGACAATGAAAAAAACATAAGAAAACATTCAGGCTCAATAGGAAGGTCAAACACCTTTAATCCCCGCTCGTTCAGGCTCAATAGGAAGGTCACACTTCAACACTGTCTCTTAACTTCCAATCGACAGCCTCCTCCTAGCAAGGAAAACTTAAATAATTCTAAAAGTTAACGTCCACGTTTGGCTTCACGCCGCGTCACCCCTGATTTTTGATTTTTTTGATTTAAGCATACGGAGAATTAGTCCGGATGAGTACAATATGAATTATTTCATACCCGATCATGAACTTCATTTTTCCAGCTCTGGCCACCTGCACGGTCGTCGGTAACATCTGTGGGTCACGTGGGCCAAATATGCCGTGTGGACGAACTGCCACAGTGTAAAGGTCCTCACCATTAGCTTCTAACACAGCCTACAG
This sequence comes from Phoronis australis, assembly GCA_002633005.1. NCBI lineage: Eukaryota > Metazoa > Phoronida > Phoronidae > Phoronis > Phoronis australis. The sequence goes on along the minus strand of NMRA01000408.1, from coordinate 182,092 downwards.
AACGAGGTAGCAAAATAGATAAATCTTATTTTTGTCTCCATTCAAAGATTTACAAATACAAGCCACAATGTCAGCGTCTTTCCAGACACGTATAATATAGAACTAAAATTGCAATGCCACTGCCAATAGATAGCGCTGTTGTGCATTTGCATGGTTCAGTTCCCAGTCTGCGTCTGACTTTGTGAAGTACTGTTACACCCCACTTGCTCTCATCACCTGCAGACAGTACATTACCACACCCTTTGTATATCCAATGCAATAAACTTGATCTAGTGGAAATAATTAGTTACACTATTTTCTAACAAAGGGGTTGTAGTCTCCTTATCAAAAGGCTAAGTTGGTCACACAACTCCTTGGAGGTCCTAAGAGACCACCTGGGGTATAGCACCTGGCCTAGCCTAGTCTTGGTGTAGCAAGGTCTGTAAATACTGCATGATTGACATACTTCTATTTTTCAGAGGCTTACCACATTGTTGCAAATCTTCTTTTGACCAAATGTTGTTATGGTAACAGCCAAACTATACAAACTGCGCTAAAAAGAAGGTATATTTCCTAAAAAATTACTTCTGTTGAGAAATTTGATCAAGTGAAATTTCACCTGTCCACCATGCATCCTAAACTTAAGAATTTTAAGGTGGCAATTGTAAAGGTCATAGTACATGTCAGTGACTAATTATTGCAAGATTGGTTTCAATAGTTTCATATTATTTTGTAACGGATGATCAAGTTACTAATTGATCCAGACCTCGGTAAGTTTTGAAGTAAATTAAAAGAAAGTGACCGACTTAAACCATGTTTTTTGAACCAGTAAAAATGCCAACAGTTTTTAAATGAAAAATAAAGTGTTCAGAATTAAATTCCAAACAAAATACACAATGTAGTAAGTCTAGGCAGAATATGCGAGCCAGGCTACACCAGTCGCAAGATTCTTCACTACATTCCACAAGCCAACAAGCAGAGAAAACTTTTAAAATACAAATGGAACACGCCTATATATGAAGAATCTCCTTCAAGCATGGTTTTTATTCCAATAGTTTGTGTATAAGTGCATGTGCATAGTTTCGGAAAGGCACAACTTCGAATGTCAGTGCATGACCTTAAATACGTTAACTTGATACTCGTATACAGTACAAAGCTGTCTTTAAGGTGAAATCTCAGTCATTTCAGATGGTGAAAAATTAATTATATTTCACGGTTTCTAAGCTTGTCCAATTTTGATGAAACACCAATCTATTGCAGTCAAGACAAGCTCGAACTTACGGAAACGCGAAACTGCTTATGTGGAAATTAACAATAATTCCTGTAACTACCAATCCATCTTTGGTATTGTTCATGTTGTTTTATACAGTTTCAGTTGCCAGTTTATCTTCTTAAGCAAACTGAACATCTGAGTATCACCAATGACAACGGGGTTTATCTTTCATCAGCCAGGAATATTCTCAAAAATATAGTTACGGTTTATGCAAACGCATACAGTTATTGTATTGTTTCATTATTTTATTGATGCTTCTCCAAAACATCCAATTAACTAAGGCATGCATTTAGAAAATCTAGTAATAGCCCCATTCTATATGTAATTCCAATTGTCAACTCCTTTTAGTTATTGCTACTGTGGTTAAACCCACTGATCAACTCCACCTTGCCCCACATATTAACTCCTGCGCTAATCAATGAACTTAATGTCTCTTTCACCTTAACTTCTCCTGCTGCACATGTTGGGTTTAGGGACTGCACACAGAAAAAAGCAAAAAATAAGTCTTCATGTTTAATTGTAAATGTTGGTGACGCCACACTACAAGACTGCTATCATTATGGTTGTTCTGTAAATTGTCGGTGATGCCACTCTATAAGACTGCTATCATTATGGTTGTTCTGAGTAGCACTGTTTGTTGAAGGATTATAAATCTAAACAGAACACTTCACTCTGACATGACCTGTGCAAGCAAGCAGATTTATGCTTGAAGGTTTTGAAAAACATCCGGTGAACCTACCAGGTGATTCAGGACACATGTTTGCCTTCATAGGTTAAATACTTTTAAACACATGAAATAATACAAATTTGGGATGCACCTAGATTAGAAATCATTGTGATACACCTGCTATAAATTTTTTACTGATAACAAGAAAGATAGACATTTTTTGCTTTTTTAATAGTACAAATTAAAAGTAATTATAAATTATGTAACATGTATTTATTACTCGAACATCGTTAAGTATACAGAATTTTGAATATGAAAACCTTTCTGATGAAGATAAGAATGTTATTAACGGGCGTCTGAGTTACTACAAATCAAATGATAGTAACCTTGTTGTTATTAATAGTATTCTTTAAATATTCTCCCTGAACAGACCTGAGTGAACACAAAAATAGAATTGGGGAAACACTATCAACAACTTATATAAACAGTTCATAGTTGGCGCTAACCCCCCCCCACCAAATCAAAGTTGTGTAGTAATTACATTATCACAAAATACACGCAAAGATAAAACGGTAAAACACAAAACAATCGAATAAAAACACTGCTGTTTCATAAGAACATGCAACACAAGTTCACTGGTACACATTTTAAATTCTTTATATTTCTGTCATAATAAATGGGCTTACCTTCAATCAATGTTATATTATGATATTCCTTTCATAACTGATTTAGCTTCTAGGAAACAAGTTCGTGAAAGCATTACACAATTTTGGGACACTATTGCCCAAGTTTTTAAAGCAGTCAAATTTCACACTTTCAGACTTTTACACAGATAATTATTTCCCAACAGCTGTGTAAAACCAGGACCATCAGAATGCTCGCACAAAGTAATGCCAAGAGTACAATTTCCTCAAATGATGTGAGTTAATAAGTTTTGATTAAAAACATGTGTTTAGGACAAAAACCGTCACCAAATTAAACATAGATGTCACTGGAACCAGCAGGAACATTGGGCAGACTATTACCACAACTATTCCGTATTGTGGTGTTTCCGTTAGTACTTGGAGACATGCTAATTTTGTTTTTTCTTAAAACCTTTTTGTAAACAACAATGCCCAGAAGCAATCCGAGAATAATTAAAAGGAGAGGAATTAAGATTCCGAGTACGAGTGAGCTATCAGGTTCTTCTGTTCCCACAGAGGGCGCTGAGGGTTGTGGCACAGTAGTTTTGTCTCCAAATGAAACACGTTCTGTTGAAGAACTTGCTTGAGCAGACGATAATGACACAGTAGTATTCAGTACATTGTGTTTTGCTTGAACACTGGTTGCTCTACCCACAGTGACAGATGTTGTTTCAAAGACTACAGTTGATAAGTCTGAGGTAGTTGTTGTTACTGCAGTAGGCAACTCAGTCACATTTAAAATTAAATTCAGTTCGAGGGATCCTTCAGAATTTATTGCACGCAAGGAATAAACTCCACCATTTACAGCTTGGACATCGTGCACCAGAAGAGTTCCATTTTCCAGCAAGACGTAGTTCCCAACTACGCCACTTGTCAGTGTGACCTTGACATTATCAGCCGTAATCCACCACATTTCGGGAGTTGGGTCCCCTTGAACTGTGCACCCCATAGTTACATTGTTGCCAACTGTGGCTCGGTGTATCTTTCTTTTACAATCAATGGCGGCGGGTGGAAAGCATTTAAAATCAGCCACAGGCAAGTGATGTATGGTATGATATTGTAGACTGGCTGGAGAATTGCAGACGACTTCATAATGAGAACCATCGAACAAGAAACCACTCGGTAATGTCTTGAACCAGGCTAAATGGCAGTTACAGTGCCATCGATTTCCACTTAAGTAAAGATACTGCAGATTGGAGAACACAGAATTCATGTTCTGAGGTATCGTTATCAAAGAGTTATACGATAGGTCCAAGAACGCCAGTAACTTCAATGAAACAAACGTTTTTGAGGATAATGATTTCAAGTTATTAGAGTTCAAGTCTAAAAGTACTAATGACTCCAAATCTGTGAACAAATCATCACTTAAACTTTTGAGTTCCATGGAGCTGAGATACAGCTTTGCCAGGTTTTTGAGCCCAATAAAAGTTCCTGGCTCAATGGTGCCAACAGGATTTCCACTGAGGTATAGTTCAGACAAGTTGTTCAAACCATTAAAGGTCTTTGTATGAAAGGTGGTAATTTGGTTATCGTTGAGTCGCAGTCGTCGCAGAAACTTCAACTCGTGAAATGCGCTGAACTCAATCACCTGCACTTGGCTATGTGCCAAATAAAGTTCCATCAGGTCTGTAAACGGGAGTAAGGCATCTTCAGTGATGGTGAATATTCTGTTGGGTTCCCTGTTAGTTCCCATCAGCACCAGAGCCATGACGTCAACAGGAATGCCAACAGGGATGCCACTGATTCCTTGCTGGCACACGACTCTGCCGTTGTTGCACATACACTGCGTGGGACACGACGAGATGATGGTGACAGGTGCCAGAATGAGACACAAAAATGCTGACACAAACCTGGCACCGCTATAATTAATGTACATTGCAACAGCACTGCTTTAAGTTATAAGATCCCGGCAACCACTGGTTGAGTTTTTAACCGATTTTTATAAATTACGCTATGAAAATTCCACGTCTCAAATAGAAAATAGTGACAGTGGCCATCCTGGAAATCCAGCATTCAGACGCATTGAAATACATGTTCATTGCAAGTCGTAATTTCCTATTAATCGTTCGTCTTAAAATGCCGGAATGAACAAGTTAGAACTGAGATTGCACTTTTATGAAGGAAAACTCTGAGCCATGCATGTTCCGGGGCCTAAATCACAATTCCTGTTGATGTATTATGCAAATTAGTGCCCCAAAATATGGATAATGCGAAGATGTAACAGATAAATAACAAGAATACATCATAATCTACTGGCTGTCATCCCACCATGGCATGTTATCGCAGTGTAAACAGACAAACTTCATCAAAGGGATACCTGAGTTTTTGCTTCCAAGCGTAATTAGTACAAGATGCTAGATAGATTTGTGGACATTATTGCTGAAATGTAAAGGACTGGATCAGGACACCGATAGAATTGTTGTATTATGTAATGCGGCGTAGCAATGAATAAAAATGCAAACAGTTGATGATATGAGGGAACTGCAATATGAATTTATAACATAGACAAACAAAATAAATTAAACTTAGGGAGCACACAAAAGTAGACTCCTGGTGTGAAGTCAGCCAGCTGACTAGTTGGGTTGTGCACAATAGAAATGACACCATTTATTGTTTTTATCTAGAAATATAAGAACGCCACTAGAATGTAAAAAATCATATCTTTTGGATTTAGGACCATAGAAATTTGTTCAAAATTGGCAAATTTCAGAACATCACGTCTCAGATACCATGCCTTATGCACGTTCTCCACAAAGCTGTTACTATGGGATCTGTTTTTAAAATGGTACACTTTTGCACTGAGGGGATATCAAAACTAGGACTTTTATTATGATTTGTATGAAACAACTGAAGTTGCATGAAACAAAAATGACACAGAACTTTTGAGATTTCTTCTCAAACATTTATATCAAACAAAACAATTATTTGTTCATGTTATTGATATTGTTACTTTGTTCATGTTATTGATATTGTTACTTTGTTCATGTTATTGATATTGTTACTTTGTTCATGTTATTGATATTGTTACTTTGCTGTAGATGTACCACATTTTTGTTAAATTTTTCTAAAAAGACGGGGCAACCAAATTTACGGCAGATTGGTATAAAGTCAAACATCAAATTGTACATTGGGTTTCTACTTTAAAAAAATAGACACACTTTTACTGACTCCATTAAAATCCACAGGTTTGTCAACATTTGGCATAATACACGGTCCTACGTCGATAAGGTCCCGCCCACAGTTAACCTTAGAATACAAGAAGCATTTACCAAACTAGCAATACTATAAGAAAAACACAGTGCATGACAAGGGATACAACTATGTCAATTCACAACAAAACAACAGTCAGGTGCAACAGTGAAAATAGCCAAATAATCTAGACAATTTTGCAAAAAAACTGTTTTTAGAAAACAGACTGATCCACTGCGGTGTATGTCAGACCATCTGGATACTCAGGCTAAAAAGGGTATGGTAGGTGGCAATGACATCTGTCTACAAAGCCATGCCCAGTGAGGCAGAATTTGCTGCACTAAGTCAGAAAAATTATATCAATAATTTAATTCAAATTGCCACCTACAAGGAAAAACATCAGGAAAAATATGAAAAAAGAGTATAAAGATGCAAAAATTTGTCAAAATGATCAAAATATTTACAATTTTCTTACTGATATTAATGTCATCTACAACGTATGATACTGCTTTGTTTTACAAATGGTCATTCAAAGTTGAAAGTAAGTTGAATTTGCTCTTAACAACTTGTCTCATGTCTCTCCTGTTAAAAAGTCCAAGACACTACTCTTAAAATATGTTTCTTTTTCACCAGAAGTTCAAATTTGTAAGGCCCCATGATGTGTCAGTTTCTAATTGCTCTCTGGAGTGTGTCAGTAATATGAAATGAAATTATTAGTTTTTTCTGGATAAACATATTACCTGGGATGGACAGGTAGATTTCATTTGTTCTAAACTGTATCAGAAAATCAAACTTCTCAAAAGATTAAGTTTTTGGATCTTGACGCTCTAAAATATATTGTACACAGCCTTAGTCTTGCCTCATTTAGAACGCTGTGATGCTTTTGTAATAATGGTCTCAGATTCAGTTTTAAAAAAAGTGCAAAACTCGGCTGCACAAACTATTGTAAGCTAACAAATATACAAGTTTCAACTCTAAACCTTGAGCAGACTCGAACTGGACGTGTGTACAGTTCAAGTGTGTCCATGGCATAGCACCTGATTACCTTTGTGACAAAATAAAATTAGTAAATCAGGTTCATAAAAGAAAAACTAGGTCTCGTGACAGTGGCAATATACATATTCATAAAACCAGAACAAATTTTGGTTAAACTATCTTTTCCACTATGTTGCGTTGCCATGGAATAATCTTGAATCTGACGACCTGTCAAAGTAATGGTATTAATACATTCAAGTCCAGGTACCTGGGTAATATTTCATAATTTTAATATTCCTATAACTGTAGAGTCATTCACTCACTTATGTCGAATTTCTTGTTAATGTTTATTTGCACAAATAATTTTTCTTATACCATATTTTTCAATAGATTTTTAATATTTTCTTTCTTATCATGACCATATGGGAGGCCAATTGTAATATTACTGAATAGATTTAATCCTGCCGAATAGACATATCTCCCAATAACAATATTTAGAACATGCAAACTACAAAAAATATTTTTAGGTGAGCAATAAACTTTTAATTAAAGGGCAGTTACACCCAAGAAGAACCTGTGAAAATAACCAAGCTTTAATTCCTGGTCAAACACAGTTATCAGTCCACCTAAGATGCGTGTTTATAATTTTATCGTCCAAAAGGTCTGAAAGGTCCAAAAGCAGGAATTTGTTAATTAAAATAAGCAAAACGGTAAAGAATACTTTAATAAAAAGGGTATTAAGAGATGATGACCAGGTCCAGCAAAGTATTGTATCAGAGAAATATGCAAAACATGGCAGGAACAACACCTGATATAGTACAATGGTTGCTGCAACACCAATGAATTACTAAAACTTGGGTTACCATAAAGTTTCCTAAAAAATTATAACACAATATAGTGGAACAGCAAAATTTTATTTCATCAAAATTTAAACAGTGGTATGCAAGAAGATGAATTTGAAAACTTTATAACAAATACACAACGTTAATGAATGAGCTACTGATATAAAGTGACCGTAATAAACTTACTGTTCTGTACTATATTGTTCACCTGTTAGCCCAGTAACATAAAATTATGGAGCCAAGTTTTGGTGGAATAAATCACATGTTAACATTTTAATACGTTTTAGTAATGGTCAAACAAATATTTTAACTATTGACAAAGCACTGTTTTAATTGATTTTCAGTCTTTACCCAAAAATGAGTTTCATTTACGACAATTACAGTACAAGCCAACAGAAAACAGGAGGCAAAATATTCAAAACGACTCGTTCAAAATGACTCGTTCAAAAATGACTCGTTCAAAAATGACTCGTTCAAAAATGACTCATTGTTCAAAATGACTCATTGTTCAAAATGACTCGTTGTTCAAAAGGACTCATTGCTCCGCATCATCACTGAGCGTAAGCAGAATTCTCGGCCATGAGGGTTGAGTGTAAGTGGAACTGACCGTCATAGCAGCTTCCTGACGTGTGCCTGTCATGGCAGGTATTACTGGAAAGCTAAGGAAATGAAAAAGCTATCCTATAGCTGATCAAACTTCATGACATTTTGGAAAGAAGCGCTGAAATGAAATGTTCACAAGGACAATCTTCCTCATGGATAAACATGGATTGTGTATTTTGATTAATGGTTTTGTTCACGATAATAATTTCGCGATGACTGAATTGTACGCAAGTGTCTACCTTATACACTATTGTTAAGTAACGTCCACTAAGTGAAATCGAAAAAACACTGAAACTGAGTGATTTAAAAGTATATTTATTTTATAGTAGAAAACTTTCATGGCTTTCAGTGTGGCACCAAAAAATTTAGTATAAAGGCAATAAGCCATTATGTAACATGATAATTAAGTTGTTCACAACATGCTGCTAATGAACATTGATATTAAGTTAATGCACTGTCACTACTTTGTACAGCACAAGCTGAAAATATTTTAAAAAATGACACAGAATTCCCGGAATTCCTTCTAATGATGACTTCACGGAAGCCAAATTCACCATCAAAGAAGCCTTTGATGTATTTTTGACAAAAAATTCAGTATTTGAAAAAATGTAAATCAGAGGACTATCATTTTTTGTCCACTCCCTGCACAAGAAACAGGTGCGCCTGAAAATCCAGTCATGATGACACGCCATGCAATAATCACTCAGGAGACATAATAAATAGTTTGACAATNACTCAGTATGATATTTAATCCTAAAATAAATAAACAGATGGGAGATGGTTTTCTATCTAATAAGTAACCCTGTAACATTCTGATTACAAAACACTACAACCTCTTCTACACTTTAATGGTCACAAATTTAGTTGAAGAAGTGAAAAAAGATAGTTCATCTAATAAATGGTGAATTAATTACCTTGTATATAGTTTTGCCAACATTTAAATGGATTAGCCTCAGACAAGATGTAAACAAACACCAATTATCGCTAAAGAGATAATGGCCTATGAAATTTGATCGTCACGAGGTAATTTGAAAAGGTGCTTGGTTTTGATCGTTTCAGATAAAACAAAAACTGTCATGAACAATTGAGTTATTACCTGCGCTGAGAGATAACGAGATTTTTCAGCTAAGACACTCCCTTATTGCACCTTCTAGTGGATCTTGTTTTTTCAGGTAGGCAGTCTTTCAACACAGCTGCAGAGCGTTAGTGACAAATGCCAACATGTGAAGACTCCCGTAGTTTTCAACCTTACTCCAAACTTTCGAGGGTTGATCAGGTCAACAGAGCGTTATTTCATTTCAAAAAATTATGAGGTCCAATCCATGTTATTAACACTAGGCTTAAACAGGATGTTTTTAAGAGTTGCTATTGGCGATAGAAGTGATTTTCTGAGATCAACCTACACCTCCTGTGTAACACTCTGCTGGTGAAGCCAAATTCCACTGATTTAATTATACTGCACAGTTGTATTTCAAGCTTACGTAGGATCCTAGTAAAATGTCCAAATTTGAATCATCTTCAGAACATCGTATCTCTGAAGTGACTGATATAATTCATAAAATGAAACTTTCAAATACTATGCTTTATACACTGTTCTACAAAATACTGCTAGGATTTTTTTAATTTTCACTTTTGCACGAAAGGCTGACAAAAATAGGACATCTATGACTTTTATGAATCAAAATTTGCATAAAACAAAAAAATGAAATGGTAATTTACGAAACTGTAACAGTATTTTTAACAAGGCATCTTGAAGATTTATGTTGAAATTTGATCACATCACTGATACCGATGTTTTGCTATGAACGTTCCCTTCTTTTTTGCTAAAAGCACAATGGTCACATAGCACAATTAAGAATAGATTCGTACAGTCAAAAATAAAATTCTACAAGCTTTTTACTTTCAGAAAATATGCACTTTTACAAAGTTAAAATCTACTAGGTTTGCAGACATTTGGCTAATTCCACACACTAGTCAATAAGATCCTCGCTTAACCTTGAGCATATTTAATTTGTAAAGTCACCAATCTCTTGATTTCAACAAATGTAAAACAATAGCTAGACTTGGCAAGTTGTAATATTTAACATACAAAAAACAAATTTTGTTGCTTTACAGCTCTTGTCAAAGCTAACAAATTCAAGAAATCTATCCCATCCAACAAAAAAATCTATCTATCCAGAGACCATTTATTAGCGACCCCTGATACTCTCATTTGTTTGCAAAATATTTTCAACAAAAGCTGAATGCACAGAACTTCATTGCTGAGGAATAATTTGCTTAGATTTTCATACAGACGACCCCAAAATAGCGGTCACATTCTAGCACTAAGTTACATAAGATAGCAATAGCGTATTTGGTGGACAACATTTAGCAGCAGAAGACAAAAAATGCAACGTTTTAGACGACATTAATGTCAGCCATCCCTATACGTGAAACACTTCAGTAGTAATCTTAAAGGAAGTTCTTTTAAAAATGGCATGCTGGTAAAGCTTAACTGGTACATTACAAAACTATAGACGCCGACACGTATTCAGTCGAACAGCATTTAGAAAACAACAGAAAATACTGACAACATTTAAGGCTTCCAAATATACTAGGGATAACCGTCCACACCTTGAAGGGCGGCTTATGTACACGAACCTAAGGTAAAGTCTCATCCATTAAGCACACAATGTGGTGGACAGGTGAAATTTGACTTTATCATTTTATCATAAATCATGTACGGTACAGGAATGATGTTTTGCCTTATCTACATTTTGTACCATAGCTTTAACCAACAAGTCAGAATATTTTGAAAAATTGTGGATATTCATAAGAGCATTGGAAGCTCTGAAAAAGGATGAAAGTGCAATATGGCAATTATTTTAGTCCAAAATTGGTCACATTTTACTGCATATGTTTGCATCACTCGAGTAAAATATTTTTGAAAAAACCATATCACTAATTTTGGATAAAGACACGTCACAGTGCTTTCAGTGCAAATATGGCGGTCCTTGACTTCTTACCACATCTCATGCATGGGGGCGCACCATAGGGGGCTGGGGAGGGCTATAGCCCTCACTTATTTCATGTTACGGGTAGTTCAATTTTGAATATCACAGATTTCAAGCAGTTCAAAGGGTGCGTCCTATAAGCGAGAATCCATAAACTAAACTAACAGATGAGAATTCACGGCAGTCAACCTACCTTTTCCTGTAGAATCTTCGTCTCTGTGTAGTAGTCGATAGGCTTGGAAGCATATGGCATACTCTCTGTACCATTTTTGATGTCAGTTCCTTCATAGATGACACTGGCTGAGCTTGTCAATACTAGTCTCTGGTGTAAAACATAACTAGGTCACACTTTATAACCAGATCACACTTTATAACTAGGTCACACTATATAACTAAGTCATACTTTAGCAACACTTCAACTCCAAGACAACACATACTCTCGATCTGAGAATTTATATGCATAGCAATGTTTCAGCAATTGATAAAAAATAATTGACAAAATTGGCATGTAGCACCATAAAACAAACTTTCGCAGCAAATTATTAAGCAATTTACGTGTTATTTGATAAGGACTTTTCCATGACATCAGTTCAACTAAGTTCAACATTTTTTGAAAATAAAAATTTAAAGACAACCCCCAGCTCGCTGGTAATAGATGAAGGGGACATGAATTTTGTGACCTTTTTTGAGAGATATAATGTTAAATAAATACTGGATGAAACATACAATGAATGATCTCTATAATGCATTCTGGTGGGCCGAGACACAAGAATAAAAAAAAAAAAAAAAAAAAAAAAAAAAATATCAGAGATTCGATTCTGGAAATGGACACCATGCTGTCAGCATACACGTCAGACTCCTCTGAATTATTTTTCTGAATTATTTTTATATTTTTGTAATTAACAAATCTCGAAAAAGATATATGGCAACGATATGATAACAATACTTGATATTTTACTGTCTATCAATAGCAAACAACTCATTCAAACTTCCACTCTTTCTTACAAAAGAGGACAACACTTCACCATACAAAGACAGTATGCTGTTATGGCGACATCTATTGGAAAACCAATGCACTACACACCTGCACTCCAGCCTTCTTGCAGCAAGCTATGACGTTCTTGGTTCCTTCAAAGTTGACGCGGTAGAACAGAGCCTTGTTGTCACTAGATGGCGGTGGAGAGGCACAGTGGAAGACGACATAAACTCCATCCACAGCAGGCAAAAGATCCTAGTGAGAAGATATATGACAGTGATGCATAGCGCCATCTTTCTGTTATCAATACAAACTAAAGTATGTAATAGAAAACTATAGTCAGGTTGAACCAGACAAGTGATGTGACAATCAGTTCGAAAGGTCTAAAGTCAGATCACAGTTTCTCACAAGTAGCTGTTTTCCATTCAATATAACAGAAAATTGAATCAAATACTGGACTTACGGATTGAGTTAAGCTACGTCACGGTTGTGTCCTCACTCCAAGGACTTCGGCAGGCCACTGAGGGTCATGTGACTCATCATGTGATTGACAATACACTGAGTACAGTTTGTGCAGGATACTCTTCAGCACCCTATCCCATGTTCTTGGTACCCCTTGTCTGTCAAAGTTAAACTGGGGATCATTACGGCATTTTCCCATTGCTCCCCACTTGTTTGGTTCTATAGCCCAACAACAAGTTGGGAAGTTTACACCAGGCATAGCCAATATCTTACATGACTGATTAACTCCATTCTGGCATTCATAGTTGGAGGGCCAGCTCTCTTTTGTTCTATAATTGCTCTAATCTTCAATAAGATCGTATCTGGCCTGACTGGGCTGTGCTGTTAAGTTATAATGCTGTTAAGTTATAACATATTTGAACATAAACCAATAGCATTTCTGAAATCCTCGTCAAATGGTAATCATGTTTAGTTTTTGAATTGCCAAAATCGCCCAACTGCAACCGAAGTTACGATAATCTATTCTTTTCGAAAGTACCAGTTCACTCTGGGTTTGAAGATGTTCACACGTGGTCTGTAATAAGCCTGGTAGATAATTGGCCTGCCTGTTGTCATAATAGACAAAAGACTATGCTTGGCAGTTCACAAAGAAGCAAGATGTTATCACATGCTCAGAACCCTCTTCGTCTGGTAAAGTCACTGAACGGGAAAACGCTGTCATGTGAGGACGCAATGTAGCTAACTCCATCCGTAAGTCCAGTATTTGATTCATTCTTCTTTATTATCTACTCAAGTGGATGAAAGCCAGTATTCATCGTGTTTTCCATTCAACTTCAAATGCAATAAGTTAATGATAATTTACCTAAAAAGTCTAACTATTGTTGTTCACATTCAATAAACTGACACAACATATGAGGGACTAGTTATACTCTTGACACTTAGGTGAACAAGGGCTCCCTCATTCCCAAATAAAAACTTTTAAAGAAAAATCTTGGCACAAAACAGAATTAGTGAGGAGGCATATAACCAACCTGAGTCGTCCCTGATTTTGATTGCCAGGGTAATCAAAGCTGAAATGTGACTATTACACAATCATTTTGGGCTTTGAGGGGTAAGCAAATGTTCCCCATAGTGACCTACAATTTTTGGGACAGTTGTAAATCGTGGGTGTTGTTCACACACAATAGGCTTTTTGAATTTGACTTTCAAGGTCAGTGAAAGCAGTTCTAAGTGATCCCTGGGCATACAGTTGCCCCATTTGGACTATGTAACTGAGCACGGATTAACAAAGAGTTTATGGTCATGGTTCCCTATGAAAAGATAATTGTTTGATTACCCACTAATTGGATTCTGAATAGCTGAGCCCAGAATGTGACCGTAATGGAGGCAAGCTAAAGAAGTGAAAAAAGTGCAAAGCAAATACATGGTGCAAGAACCGGAAAAGGTACAGAAACAGTTCTAAATGATGTACTTCACTGCGATCTTTCGAGAAAATAAAAGTTCTCTTAATACACTTGTTAAGGTGGGCTGCAGTTTGTGTCGTGTCACAAGAAAGTGTATGTGCCGACAAAATGTCAAAGAATGAAAAATATCACACCTCTTCCTTGCAGAGATCCCCAACAAAGAAGTTCACTCTGTCATTTTCAAATGTTGTCCTGATGTCAAAAACATTCACACTGTAACCAATGTCTAAAAGTCTCTCCACCAGATGGCGTCCTAGAAATCCACATCCTCCAATAACCAAGGCCTTTTTGCTCTAGAGAAAATAAAATGACATCATTTGTTAAGGGTCACATCCAACACAAACATTTCAAACAGCACAGCAGTGACAATGACATACATAACTAACCAGACTAAAAGATTATAATACATGATCACCGACGGTCTGAACTGTTGGCAGCACTGGCTTGACAGAAACAAATTGAAACAATTTCCGGGGAAAAAGTTATATTGCAAATGCTTGTGTCATTATGGGTTGGCTTGTAATTCAAACCAGGTGGAATTGTTTTCTTTGGCAACATTTTTCTTCTACAAATTAGGTGTATTTTCCATCCTCTATCTGACAGAAAATAAAAAATAGCTACAAATAACAACCAATAGGTGGCAGTAGCTTACGGTGACTTTTGAGCGAGGACCAAATTCTTGATAGCCACTGCTAGTTTAAATAACGAAACTTCGTGAAATTTAATGAATTCGACGTAGTCTAATAGATTTAAGCCGTAACATCTATCTGAAAAGTTATGCAGTTCAATAGACCAACGCCGTTATTTCGAGAAAATTAAAACGCCAGTGGCAGTGGACTCGAGCGAGGCCGCGGTGAGCTCCGTCACTCGTTTCCAGGTGCAAATCTGGTCAGCGAATAACCTTTGAGTATCTCGTGCACAGTGCTTCTATTTGGAAAGTCTAATATCCTAAAATGTCATATCTACTCTGTCCAAAACACTTATAAATCACCACAAACTCACGCACCTTTCTGCTTCGAGTAGCCATAACCGGATCGAAAGACAAACTTTTGGACCAATCAGTGATTAGGTTTTTCGACTACTGCGTTCCTGAGTACCAAGGCGGTTGGTTTGTTTCGAAGATCAACAAATCCATAGATATGGTGAGAAATGGCAATTTGCCCTGTGTTCGTCTTATTGTTTTAACGATAATTTCCTGTACACGAGCATGTAATTATGGTTATTAGATTAAGAACATGGTTCCCAACCAAGTCATTTTAAGATTTGACTTGTGCTTACCACCGACTCGATTCTGCGACACAGCTGCACTGGTCAATGTCAAACATGTCGGATTGTTCTTTCAAATTCGTTCTTCGTCATTCAGTTCGTAGTTTGCCAAGTTGGTCCATCAACCTTGTATGGGACAGGGTTGGTAGCCAATCAGAAGTTATGGCCGTGGTCTGCGGATAACATTTGTGATGAAAATTCACTGAAAACAAGAAAGACCAGTAAATTCTAATTATAAAAAGATTTAGAATAAAATTAACTTTGGTCTCTTTTTGTGCATTAAAGGGATATTTTCCATCCATGAATTTCCTTGCTTTTTTCAAACTATCAAAACAATTGATTGCACAAAAGTGAAAGTTATGTACAGCAAACACAAACTTTGCTAACTAGTGTTATCCTGAGCACCCTAGCATTAGGGTTCTAATTTTCTAATTACTCAGTCAAACTTGGTTGAAGGCACGACTTTGCTTTTTGTGAGACAGTTTAATATAAACTCGCTAGTGGTTTCTACAAAAACCTTCAGGCATGCAGTTACGAAGCAAAATACCAAGAGACATAATGGACAAACAAGTTCTAATAGTTGCTGTATTTCAAGACCACATGTACATGTCCCATCTACCTGCTGTCACCGTTTATTTCACTGTTTATTTCACTTCCACATTCATTTCACTATTTCCTGATGAAGAAACATGTTGTCTCGAAATATAGCTATTTTAACTTGTTTGTCCGTAATATTTCTCGGTGTTTTGCTTCATAACGGCACACATGAAGATAGGAGATTGTATCTAGAGACTACAAGCTAGTGTATATTAAGCTGTCTTACAAAAAGTACAGTCATGCCTTCAACCAAGTTTGTGTCAATGAATGAAAGGATGCTACCAAACTAGTAATTACTCTGTAAGAGTAAACGTAGAACCACGAACTCGTAGCATCTCGCACAAAACTCGTTTTTAGTGGTTAGCATATTTGGTTTACCCTATTTTCATTACCCAAGTCATACATCTAACGACGGTTTTACACGATAAGGGAAAATGGATGGAATTAACGAAATTTGACTTCAAAAATATAATACATCAAAGTCAAGAGAAGTTGTGACTGCTGATTGATCAGCGAGCGTTTTGCTGCAGACGTGTTCAAGAAGTCCTGGCACTGCTCTTTTTCCAGTTTTGTGAATATCAATAAGCATGGCATGTACCAAGCTACTGTTAAAATGAATCTTTCATATTTTGACAGTTCCCGAATCATTTTTATTTTATTTTTCATTTTTTAGTTACAGAATGGCATTTGATAATTTACAAGAGGGAAAAACAAAATTTTATGCTCGCTTAAACGGATTCCTTTGTTTTTGAAAATGGAATGCCAGGGTCTCTACGCGTGGTGGGCACACACTGGCCGCTAATTGTTCCACCAAGTGCAAAGTTTAAGCTTGTCTTCACCGTCAATGAAGTATGATGTTAGTGGAGTGCATGGCATATCATTTTGATCAATGTCACGGATGCTCACCTCTTCTATAGAGCTGTTTAACCTCATCCACTGTTCTTCAATCAAAGATTACACTTCTAATTTTAACCTAGTCAGTTACAGCACCAGGTCAGTTTACATGGCCACATGCTAAGAAACACCACGCTTTTCTTAAACATTTCAATTCGTTTGATTGAGATGTGTAACACTGCTTAAAGAGAACAAACATTGGCTTGGCAATGCCTGCCCTTCTAAACCAGACTAGTGTACTGTAGTTGTTAAGGGTGTGTGACCTCTGAACCCCAGGAAAACATCATAACAGAGTTTCTATGGTGACCTGCAACATAGCTTGCCCTTGAAAATTGAAAATTTGACAATTTGCCAATTACATTTGTACAAACAAAGTAAAGAATCATCCTAATTCGTCGTGTAATTAATATGCTCTGTTGTGTTACTGCTTATGATGGATACATCAACCAAAATAAAATCCAGGAATGTGGTTCTTGTTTAGTGATTTTACATAAGCACTAGTAATCCCTTTTTGTGGGTGTGCTGTCTGCGTGCTGTTGCAAAGTCATATAAACCATGTACCTTTGATGATGGATTGTTAGTTAGAATTTGGATTCCCTGTGGAGTGATTATTGCTCATCAAGCTAGAAGGTAATTTCGGAGTTTACGTGCATTGCTTCCTAGTTTGTAAATAGGTTTTCAATTAAAAGCATCTAGAATTTTAGAAAACAGAGTTCCAATTATAGATAAATTGACAAAACTAACCAATAACTTGAAAAGGTTGTTGTTAATTATCTGATATGTACTCACAGGGTGTTCTCTTGTGTCAAGTGCTAAAAATGTTGGATTTTTTTCTTATACAATTTTAGGAAAACCTTTTTTGACCAAATTCAAAATTCAACAGAATGCAAAAACCCGCCCCAAACGCTTTTTTTGTTGCAAAAAATGTATCGAGTGTACACGCAAGGGCACACCTGCAGGTGAAGCTCTAGTCAAACCTTTTCATTGCTCTCTACTCTGAGTGGCAGAGCCTGAGTTCAATGTTACTTCTAGAGTTGCTATCGATAACTTCATAATTTGGTCTGGTGTTCACGTGTCAGGATGAGTAAATGATAGTGGACCATATTCACGCAGTCGCCACTTTTAAAAATGAGCATTTGTTGGTTTAAAAAACAATGCATTTGAGACATAAATATTAACGAGGCCTGTGAAAAAAGTCATGTTTTGTACTGTGATTAACCACGGAATGCATTGTTTTTAAAACCTGAAAGGAAGTTCTCTGTAACATGGCGATTGTGGGAATGAGGTGTATGGATTAAAATTGCATCTGATGGCCTGTCTCACCTAGTTAATAGAGAACCAGTCATTTGCACACTCTTTTCTGGACGGGT
This sequence comes from Phoronis australis, assembly GCA_002633005.1. Taxonomy (NCBI): domain Eukaryota; kingdom Metazoa; phylum Phoronida; family Phoronidae; genus Phoronis; species Phoronis australis. Next base: position 163,860 of record NMRA01000408.1, on the reverse strand, counting down.
TAATTGTCTGAAATGAAAAACAAAAAGTGAACGAAACATTGGTGCAGAATTGCCTGTGGTATCCAGTTAACATGCCTTGGCAGTTATATGTCATGCCCATTTGATGCGTTTGTTCCAGTCCAATTTCCGTAAACCGGCTGCTGGAGGGGGCCAAAGAAAGAAGACGGGCCCCAAACCCGAGTTGACTGAAGAACAGAAACAAGAGATCAGGGAAGCATTTGATCTTTTTGATGCAGATGGCTCTGGTACTATTGATGCTAAAGAGTTAAAGGTTTGTAAATATTTTGTCATTCTTGGAAGCGCTCCTTCTTTGTTGAAAGTCTTGCAGAATTTACACATATTAAGCCCATGACGGCGTTCTCCTGAAAGAAACAGGCCCCTGATCTCAGCTCAGTTAACGAACTACCATTTTTGAAGTTCTGTAATCACCTTGAAGGAATTTTTTTGAGGAAATTTCTCTAGGAAAATTATTAGGCAAAATTTCATAATTGTGAGTGGTCTAAATCAAAAGTTGTTAATTTTTTTTGTCATGGAAGGTAGGTTTACAGTGGCCTGAATTGGTTTCTGATGTTTCACTTTTCAGGTGGCCATGAGGGCATTGGGATTTGAGCCCAAGAAAGAGGAGATTAAGAAGATGATTGCGGACATTGACAAGGAGGGAACTGGTAATGTAACTAAAATATCAAACTACTGCAAAGATGTTGATGGTTGTAAGCAGAGCACTTCATGACCTCAGCTCACCCCTGTATAAAAGTGCTTGGCACGCCCTCTATTGGGGAATTCTTTTCAGTGAGGGGAGAATCCTCTCAATCACCACCAGTGCCTTTCATTTGATATCGACGTCTAACTGTACTGTGAAAAACAACCTGCTGTATATTCCATAAGTAGCCTGACAAAATCCCATTTCTGCGAAATTCTCGTGCACTCGACTGTCGTGAAGGGCTGTTCCTCACCATTTCATCCTTTGTATTTTTTTGGCTTTTGCTGTAATTGCAGTAGTTAGGATCTGCACATTGACAGCGAACACACTGGCCCTGACCACCACCTATGATTGCCGTAACTGGGGTCGGGTTTATGGACACATCAAGTACAAATTTATCCTTGCAGTTCATGCTGCTAATTTTGATGTTATCGTCCTTAGGTCGTTTACTGACTTGGTTACCCACATTTTTATTTCAAAAATTCTGGCCTAAAGTTCATTGAATAAGGAGGGATCAGGGGTTCACAATGAACTGTTTTCTGTTGTCATAGCAACGACCAGCCATATGACCTTTGGTAAAACAGGTCACGGGCTTCTTTTCAAATTGCAAGGATATCTTTGTTTTTGGAGAAACTTGGGTTATTTCCAGTGCATCTGCAACACGCCCTATTGGCATCTTGTAGGCTTTGAAATTTTTTAACAAGTTGTCATGACTACTCCAGTTATTGGTGGCTTTTTGTAATATTTATCACCAACTGTTATTCAATATTGCCTGAAGATGTTACAGTTTGATCGATGTGACCGGATATTATTTTCAGGAACTATTGACTTCAATGAATTCCTCAATATGATGACCACAAAAATGAGCGAGAAAGATTCAAAAGAAGAAATCCTGAAAGCATTTAGGTTATTCGACGACGACGAGACGGGAAAAATATCGTTTAAGAATTTAAAAAGGGTTGCGAAAGAACTAGGAGAAAATCTCACAGATGAAGAATTACAGGTTTGTTACATTTTCACAATACTACTTAAGAAATGTTTAAAGAAGTTGAACTGATGCCAATTATATGTTACATATTATATAAGTCATGATCAAATGTTGCTGCGATGTTCTAGGTTTGTATTTCCTTAGTGGGCCATTTCCCAGATAAATATGAAAAAGCATAATTTAAGTGTTCCGTGAATAACTGATGAACTGAAAAAAGCTGATTGGTTAACTGTCTCTGGTTTTCATGGTCCTCTCGCCGGGAAAATCTTTGAAAACAAGTGCTGGTCGTGATTATGTTCTATTTTAAAAAAAATGGCTATGGGAATCAAATTTGCATTCACTTGCAATCAGGGCAAAAGGCCCTGAAAACTGGCTAGTATGAAGATGCCATTTTCAGAATCGTCAGACAAGACTACCTTTATGATTCGCTGTTGTCATGGCAATGATTTCAAAGAATAGTCATTTGACTTCATTCTTTAAACATTTATAAAACCGAAAAGTGTCCGAAACATTTTGTAAAATTGTTGGGCAATATCATTGCGTGTCTTTCATGTAAAGATCAATTGAGGATAGAACCTTTGCCTTCATGAAATTTTCACATATTAGCTAAAACATAACGCTGTCCTGTTCCTCACCCTATACATGGATATTATTTGTGCCTTTAAGGTTATCTCAAACTCTCAAGAACATAAATAACGTAATTTTGTATTTTCACAGGAAATGATAGACGAAGCTGATAGAGATGGGGATGGTGAAATCAACGAAGGCGAATTCCTACGAATCATGAAGAAGACGAGTCTGTATTAAGTCGAAGCCAGACGCTCTTGTCAGACATTGTGCCTCGGTGGGACACCTCGTATTGTCCAGTACCAATTTCCTTGGCGACAGAGCAGCATTCCAATAGTGTGAAGTCCTGTTGCCAAACTTGGAAGTGGTCCGGCAGCATTTTCCGCCATGTATTCAAGCCCAGCAGTTATGTTCCGACAGTCGTGGTTTTAAGATTATTGTGATGTACATTTCACGGAACTGATAATTCTGTTGTCACAGCATTTATTTAACATGCATTTGCAGAAAATCTCATGTGGGCTACCTTCACGTTCATAACTACTCATAGTGGATCAGAAATTACACTACATTAGCAAGATCGTCATTTATCAATGCAGCTTTTTATAAATTCGTCGGGCTGTTTTACAGTTTTCTGTTTTGCATTTATCTTCCTAGAGTTGTTTTAAGTTGCCACGTCGTGTTAACATTGTGAATAGCTGGTAGATGTCCTGTGATTAGCTAGCAACATTGCACAAAATGTGGACACTCGAAAAATGTCTTGACGAGTGGTTCCAAAAGTAATTTGACAGAATAGTTTCCCGATAACTGGTGATAACTCACCAGTGGGACAAAATACGAATTTGAAATAAGCCTTTCTATCTTAAAATGGCAGTTTTTGTATGGAGGACATACAACAAATTCTGCTTCTATCCAGCCTTGATGACGGGATCCATGGTCATTTTGTCAAATTACTTCTATTGGTGCGTTCTGTAGGTTAAAGCAGCTGGGTGTATTGTCGTCATGTTACTCTTTCTGTTTGACATCATTTGACTTGGATTTAGTCAAATTTATTTCAAAGCTCATTCAATCAATAGTTTTTGCTCATTCTGAATATGTCTAGTTGTGCATGGATTGTGGCTCACGTGAGCGTCAGATTCACGTCAGCAGACAGTAATCCAGCTCAGTGTCGTCAATTTAGTATTGGCTAGCAAATAAGTCACTTGACAGTAGTTCCTAAAATTGTAGGTTGTAAACTGGTTCTATGACTGGCGGAATTATATTTTGTAAATTATTTAATTAAATGTTTTTGTGTAAATCATGATTTATTGGCATCAGAAAATTTACCAGTGTACATAAAATTCATTGTAAGAGATCAATCAAGTTCATTTGGTAAATGCGTACAAACATTGTGTGCACTAATAATATCAACTACTACATAACAAGAAACAAACTGTTAAACATTTAAAATTAAATTAAAAATGTTATTATTGACCAATCAAATACTAAATGCCATAAATAAGATTTAAAAAATTAACAAATTCAGACTATTCCATTTCAACAATACAATACTCACTAGTGATTGCCATATTGATTCATTGCAGACCAATCTAATCAAAGTGGTTATCAAACTCTTTAGCATTAAATAATGTATAATCACAGATCATTTGGTCAGTAAAACCTAATATTTATAATTACATGAACGACCTAGTACAGGTGAAAATTCAAAACAAAACCCAATGAATTTCTGAACTGAAGTGCAAGTTTCCCTTACCCCATTCCCTGCCAACAGTACACAATAGGGAGCCAGCTATAGTTTTAGGACATAATGAGGTATCCTAGAAGGATTACATAGGTGACCACTCTGATATTCAATGGGCTATTGTGTTTGCATTGGCAAACTCTAACTACGGGACGACCATCATGCCACAGTCAATTTTTACCTGTATTGGGTCCCTCAAGATCTGGTAGTCATCAGATTGCTAACTGTGTGAAATGTAAAGTCCAATGTTAAGTTACTAACAGGGAAAACCGTAAAGTTTTGTGCTATGTCAAGGACTGCGTGGTGATGTACCGCTATAAAACTTGTCTTTACTTGCTTGTTACCCAAATGAAAAGTAATTTACTGGCTTGGAAAGAAATAACGATTTGTTATTTCTCGAGACCATGCTCGGTGAGTAAAATGACCCACAATGACAACTTCTAGTGCCTGGTCTTCAGTATAACCAACTGTCTCTCTAAGCCCTGAAATAACTCGATTTAGGCAAGGAACAAGCTGAGACCAATTTCATGGTTTAAATCAAAAGTTGAAGTTTTTTGTGGAAGGTTATTTCAATGGTTGTGCTGTAAATAGTTGTTTGGAAGGGGTACCTCTTTGTAAGTCAACTTAATAAATGGGGGGTTCATGTGCAAAAGCCAATATTCGTAGTTATAGAACAGGTAAAATTTCCTGCTGACAAATATTTCAAAAAAGCTCACCAGAGCACTTTTTAGTAATTGAAAGAATGACTGGTGAGATTGGAAACGTTGGTAAAAATTTAAAATATCAGCTGCCAGAGTTTTATTTCCTTTGTCTCCAAAGATGGCGCTGTAAGGGCCCAGATACTGTGGTTCCTCTGTGTACAGGTGTATACGGGTGTAGTTGAGTTTGACGCTTTGGTTGAACTTCACCCCAATTTTGTTCATCTCCTGCAGGGCGCGCAGCACAAAACTCGCACAGTCGTATGAGTCAAACCACATTTTGCCACCTACAAGTGTGAATTGTAAATCAATAAATGAAGGCACAAAAATAGTAAGGCCAACCAAAAACAATGCTTGAACTGCAGTTCTAAATAGAAAGTGTGAAATTTGAAACGTTATATGGAAAATAGGTGCGCTCAGAGGACTAATGGTAAAGTGCCAGGTACACAATCAAGAGGTCGAGGGCTCTGAATGAGCCCCCCCATTTGGCGAAGTGAGTTGGCAAAAAGGTCCGCCCCAGAGAAAAAAGTCCGAGAACACAAGACAAAAGTTCACTAAAGCACAATTCATAGGTGATAATCTGTTATTTTTGGCGTTTTTTGTTAGTACAGGGTCCACAATGTAAAAATTTGAGTCCCCTATATTTTAATTCAGGCTGGGTGCTCGCATGCAACATAGCCCAAGATCGGCTCCTCGACATTTGCATTTCATTTCACGTACTAATTTTAGCCCATAGCTTGAGATCTATCAGGCATTTTTAATTTATATTTGTACTAATACATTTTCTGCTGATAGAAATGAAACATATGTACCTGGGGCTTGCTCTACAGTCCACGTTTCATAATAAATTCCAGTCCTGTTGTCCCATTTCACCCACTGGAAAAACTTATCGAACATGGTACCTGCAAGCACATAATGAAGATTACATGCAATAACATCCGAGCAGGTGTCTTGACAGCAGTATTTCTGTCCAGTTGCTTGACTTAATGACATCTAGGACACGCCTTCCACTGATCGACTCTGGCACCTTAAAGCTCCATATGCTGGGGCAGTCCGTAGTGGAAAGATTAGCTAAATAACTGTTACGTTTCAGGTGCGGCGCAGCACTGAAAAGAGTTCTCTTGGGGGGAGGGGGCTAAAGCCACCTCGGCCCCCTGTGACGTGGTGCATCGGCCTATAGACCATGTGCACTAGAGCGTAGCACTGAAAAAGTGGGCCCCAGCCCTCTATGGTGCGCTGCCCATGAACTAACACTTGATCAATCGCAGGTCTAACAACTAAACCGGTTCTCCAGATTCGACTCGAAAATTGCCGGCCACGCTTATTAAAAACTAACCGTAGTTTGTAGCCCACTCCTGCGGGGTGACTGATTGACTTTCGAGTGTGAGCTCAGAAAATTAGACACAGGGCCCGCGTTCTAATCTGTGTACTCGAAATTGACATTTTCGGTTCTGATTTGGTGCTAACTCAAGATAGCATCTATTATTCTGTGCTGGAGTACATAAAGTTTACGTGAATGACTGAAAAAGTAGTTTCATTTCATGACCCAAACATTAAAGCTAGTCCAGTCTGAACTCGAAACTTTCAAGTTTTTATTAGAAATCGCAAGTTTTTACCTGAGCTTGCACATGTTCATCGAATCTATAGGGCTCATCAAATGCCCATGCGGACTAGACACTTAATGGGTGAACCGTAATGTACCGAGTACATCATAATAGACGCTAATACTTAAGTTTGCACATAAGCGGAATGGAAAATGTGAGAATTAATTACGGTAATTAATAATTATTCTCCCTGGTCAAACTGAATTTTTCCCTGTAAAATCATACCAGTCATTTCCCCAATCTTTGCAAGCGTTCCGTTTTCTCTCCAGTGTTTGTCATCGATTCCGTCGTAGATACAGGAAGCACCAAGGTTACACCAGACGAATGAGTTGTTCTTTAACACGTGTGGAAATGTACAGTTAAATAGTTCATCTAGTTCATACCATTCCATCGTATAATTGAGGCCAGTGCGAACATTCTTGAAACCGAGAGCGTCATGGATGATGTCCTGAAATTGCACAGTTATAGTCACTTTTCGGCAAGTGTCTGCTGGAATTAGCCAAACATCCGCAAAATTATATAATTTAGTCAGTAAAAGTGTAGATTTTCTGAAAGTCGAAAGCCTGCTTCAGAATTTGCATTTTGATTTTATGTCAAATACCATTCCATTGTATAATTGAGACCAGTATGAACATTCTTGGAACCGACAGCGTCATGGATGATGTCCTGAAATTGCACAGTTCGAGTCAGTTTTCGTCAAGTGTCTGCTGGATTTAGCCAAATATCCGCAAATATATAGAATTTGTCAGTTAAGGTGTAGATTTTTTGAAAGTGGAAAGCTTGCTTCAGAATTTGCATTTTGACTTTTTGTCACTGAATTCCACATTACTGGGTTATGTGACCCTATCTGCTTACTAAAATTAATCAAAAAGGTATACGTATCTTCGAACAATATTTATTGAGGATAAAAGTAAGAGACATATCATCTTGAGCAAAAATCTTATCCTCCAGATGATCCTCGCAATACAACAAGCATGTTAATGAAAAATGGTATAAACAATGAAAGGGGCGTGAAAATACAATGGTAATAAATTACAATTACTTTGATAATGGCAAAACAGAAAATTTATATCAAAAGATAATGATAATGATAAGATTAAAACACTATCTAAATCAAGTATAAACATCTTTAATAAAATAGGAAAACAATGTACAAATAATTTTGGTGCTGCCAGGAAATCATATGAAAGACATATATATCACAGGTAAAGCAAAAGTGTCTGTACAAACTTTCCTTAAAATGGTTACAAATAATCGTGTTTAACGTGATTAAGGGGTCAGATCTTTCCACTGGCAAGAACAAAAAATGCCTTGCATAAAACGCAGGTCTGTGCCTTGGAACCAGATGGTCATTAGCAAACTACCAAATTCTTTTGATATAAATGTTCAAAAAGGAACGTCAAAAACGCTGTTACAACCCTGTAAACTACCGTTTTCGCTCGTCCTTTTTCCCGTTTTTTCATAATCCTAAGTGTGCTACTTTGGAAAACAGTTCATTACGCACAGTATCTGACTTAACTTTCAGATCTATGATGCGATCGTAGTTCGGTAGGCCGATAGCTCAGTAAATTTCCCGAACTATGATGTCCTGAAGCAAGCAAAATTTGGACATTTTCAACGGTTCACATGAAGTCAATAGCAATATAAATAAATAAATATTTTTCAGTTTATAGGGCTAAAATAAGTCCACCAGTTGTCACTGATTTAAGGATCAACTGACTAGGAAAAATGTGGATATTTAGGTGCAAGTGGGACAACCCCACCCAGTCAAAACAGATTTTACGTTGGTTACACGTGATTAACTTCGCCGGCGCTGCCGGGTCCGCAACCGGCCAAGACATCAGACTTGTCAGTTTTTAAGGCGGAAGTCGTCATCGAGAACTTGAGATGCCGAAGCCGGTTGACGGCGAAACAGGTGAAGTCAACCAAGTGTATCCATTGGTGTCATTCTAGTCCCGATTTTCTTTCGCAACTTTATACCTGGAAATTGTAATTGCATTTCTGAATTCCAAACGAAAATCAACGATCATGGTATCGATCATTTTATCGAGGGATGATTACAAAATCACGTTCGCAAGAGCCCGTGGGGTTTCTATTTCCTTTTTGGATATGACTGATGATATATGAGAGGGGTGTAAGCCCCTGTAATCAGATTTCACAAAAATTAAAGTCGGTAATAAATTAACGTACCAATTTTCCCAGCAAATCTCCTAAAACAAATTCAAAGACAGGAGCTTTTAATGCAAACACTTCAATCAGGTCATCCGGCCTAATGTCTTCCGGCATGGAACCATTCTTACGGCCTGTTGGACAAAATGGATACAAAGCCTGACAGTATGGATTGTTTGTGGGCCTCACATCGAATCGTCTGAAATTAAATCAAAACAACTTAATAAAACGCACGCAATACAAAGCAAATCAATGGTCAGAGACGTTCACCTAGTTAGACCCGGTATGTGGCACCCCCCTTTCCTCAGTTTGTTTTCATTCCCACGGGCAGTAGCAAGCAGAAGGGGGCGGGGCGACAGCCCCGGGCATCCACCGGGGCGTCCAACCACTATAAATAAATAAACTTTTTGAACTTGTGACTGATTTGTAATTAAAATGATACCAAACACAATTTTGACCTATTAGCAAACACTAAAAATGATTTTCCCATCCACTTCTCTGAAACAAAACAATGAAAATCATATTTTGAACTCTTTTCAAAGTTTGCTAAACGGGCAAGTGAGACATAGTACGCTTCTGGCGAATTACACGGCAACTGTGTCAAATAACCACCCCGGCACTAATCTGTGACATAGGCAGTATGAGTTTTAGTCGATTCCCCAGTGCCTTTAACTGGTAAAGATTGACGCCGATGACACGTTGGCAGGTGACAGAACGAAGACTGGTTGTCAGTGCAGGAAATTCATTTCGCTCAGGGTCTGAGCTCAGTCCATAGGGGTAGGTTGTTTACACAACTATTAAGTAAGACACAGCATAAATAAACTAAAAATCACCTGTATGCTAGGTCACAGACAGTGGTGTTCTTCAATGGAACTACTTTAAAGTGTAGTGTCTGGTACATCTGCACCGCTAGCTTTGTTTCTTGGTATAGTAATGCTTGGTGTTACAATTTTATTTATTCCGCTATCAGGGGCTCCATAACAAAAAATCCAAGTATTGAACTTAAGGACTCCTTTACTCCTTTATTCGGGAAGTCGAATTTTTGCCGCATACTAAGTAATGCCTAAGATTTTCTGGAAAGCAGATGGTTACACAGCAAAGTCTTGTTGTGACAATAAAAAATCACTATAAAGCCCACGGCAATTTAACAAAATGTAATAACATTAACTTTACGCTCATTATTGCAATTCCACGGGAATGTGTTCCTTGTTTTAACATGGACATGTAAGCGTAGTATCGGGGTAGATTTTGACCAAAAACATACTGTTGTTGTCGTCATAATATAATTCAAAATTAACTATCAAAATAAAATGAGAAAAATGCAACAATTGAAATAGCCGAATGCTCAGGTACATTCCACTCACAAACAGCCACACGGCTTATCGCTGTGGTAAATCGAACGCTACTGCACGTATTTAAGTGGCCGTACGCAGTAACCTACCCCAACTTACAGACGCTGGCCGGACTTCAGACACTAAGCTCAAGACAGGATTTAGTATCCTTTTCATTGAACGAGGTTTCTATTTTATGTTTCGTCTTTTTTACTATGTACTAGGCCCGGGTCCGCGCATGTAACATGCGCGCACCCTGGGGGGGGGTCTCTCCCGAGCCCCCTCCCCCCATTTGGAGAAACAAAAGATCCGTCTCAGAGAAACAAAAAGTCCGAAAAGGTAAAAAACGAGACAAACGTCCACTACAAACCAGGAACCGACCAAAAGTCGGAATGCACAATTCATAGCTCTCACCGCACCCCGTTTTATGACTAGTAAAAGGTCCACATCAGTCAAAAATACGAGCCCCCTCCATTTTTAGGCTGGGTGCGTGCATGTATAAGTAGAGAGATAGAGGGGCATCCTCAAGACAATCGCCCGGCCCGGCTATCACCCGGCAAAATCTCTGTTCAGAGTGCATGACTGAGACCCAGCATATAATTATGCGATCTGGAGCCAACCGACCGGAGCACATAGGCCGGGGTGTCACGTGACATCGGCGGGGTAAAACGGTTGTCGACTGCGGTTGAGTAGGCTACCTGAAGTAGCGGAAGCGAATGGAATCCAGGACCGAGCCGGACCCTGTGACTGAGTGGACAGATCCGGTTGTACTGAGTGGTGATCGGCCCCCGGCCCCCCGCAGATCTTCACCACTATAATTGGGGTTCATCTCGGTACACACCATACATCAGGCACTGACACATCTCTTCACTTACTTGTAAGGCACTGGCCACTCAATTCCAGATACCAAAAGAACAGCACTTGTGAGCAAAACCAAGACGCACCAAATACTAGACATTGTAGTACTGTCACATGATCGGTCACATGATTTTCTAAACATGGCCGCTTCCAGCTTACCTGCAGGTTGTTGTTAACCTACGTAATCAGTTAGTTCACTGTCTTTATTGTAACGTTACAAAGTGTATCATACTTTTGCAATATTATTATAAGTTACCTATGTACTTGCGATCGTAGTAATCTTGCATTTTTATTGTTTGAATTGTACGAAAGTCAAAGCTCCCACAGTGTCTTACTCTTATAGTCTTAGTGTGAAAGTGTGAGTGTGGTGGAAAATATGCGGTGGCAAATCATAACCAATCCTGTACGCCTACAGATTTTCCGAACATCAAGCTTAACCTTAGTAGCTAAAGTATCAAAGTCATGTTACTATGTTACTACTTGGCCAGCCGAATTTCTTTATTACAACATATCTTTCAAGTGTAGACAGATGCTTTGAAGGTAATGAAGTCTTTCGACATCAACATTTTTTTCCTAATAATAATAGTCCTTCATTCCATCAAGGAAATTGAAGACTAGCATCTCCATTATATCCAATGTTCTCGAGATCAAACGGAAATGTACAGAGGCGGAGTTATAGACAAGTCAGCTGTCGTCAGCCACGTCAAGAAGACCATAGCACTGATGGGGGACCTGCCTGTTGCACTAGTGTACGAACAGTTACTTAGCTGCCACCTCCTGCAACGATTTTTGATATTCACTTACTAAACATGCGTATCCCTGGTTATCTTTGAGAGATATTTTCCCATTCTCTGATTCATTAACACGTATCTCTATTTTCTCTGCACGTAACGCCAAAACGGCTCCATTCCAACTAGTCTATTGCACTTGTATTTTTAATTGGATCGTGTGTACTGTAACTTCAAACGTTTCTATTCAGGGTTTGCAGAAGCTGTTGGAATTATTAATCGAATACCTCAAGATGTCACAGCAGAGTTGGTACGTGGATACAAGTTTGCAAACTTATTACCAGTCCTGCATATGATTGCAACGCATTATCAAGATCATGACCTTGTATACTGTGACTGCATTGCTTATTGAAGTCTTCATGATTTATTCATATTGACCTTAAAACTGAGATATGAAGCTGCTTTCTGACGAAAAAGTTGGCTTTTGATATGGACCAATTGGTACCTGTTACGAAAGTGGTCTCATACTCAGATTAGAAATGACAATTAATGCCTTAATTCTCAAGATTGGGCTAAATAACTTGGTTTGGCCCATTGGCGGATTTAGAGGGCGGGCCAAGGAGGCCATGGTCCCCCCTAAAATTCTCCCAGATTCCATTTGGCAGTTCGGGGGTGCGAATGCCTGACGGGCAAAATCTTGGCTAAAGACTCTGCCCTGCCCCCCCGCCCCGCCCCACTTAACTAAAAATCCTGTATATGCCCCTGTGGCTTGGTGGGCTATTTTGTACCCCAAGCAATAACAAAATGCTAGTTCTTTACAACATTATAAAAATAACTTTTAATCCAATTCAGGAATAAGATAATACTAGTTTTATAAAACTGTACGTGATCTAAAGCAAAACCTAGTCTTTTTAATAAAGGGGAATCAGTGACCGAAGGCACAGCGAGAACTCTCAGAAATGAAGTCAGCTAAAGACACATTCGGGAAAAATTAGGTTTTACTGGTATAAATTTTTTGTTGCAAATAGACAAAAATGTCCCGTTGACAAGTTCATCGACTACAATATAACTGTAAGCGAAGCTTATGTTTCCCAATGTTTTTACTGTGGTTTACTGTCACCTTTTACCATTGTTGCTACTGGCATTAACCATTTAACCAGTGTAATGACAGAGCTGTAAAATATTTGTAACTTCCTTATTTTACAGTGCTATGAAGTGGCTTCGCTGTTGCAATATAAAGTACAAGCCGTGAATGTGGAAAAGTTTCACAGTGTAAGCAAAATAATGCTTTGAAGAACCATTTAGGTTTACTTTTCATGTGCTCTCTTATGTGGAACCATGCATATTTGCTGTGATCTCTATCTCGGTGTGCGTATCTCCTAACCTCCTTTTAATGAGATTTGGTGGATTTGTCCTGTGATCGCTGACAACTGATGAAGGCGAGCTTCAGAGTGATCCAGCTAATGCTGTGTGTTCCCTTGTGGCAATTTTAATTTTTTTATAGTTGCTTTGTCTTCGGAGTTCCTTGACTGAATTTCATGAACTTTGGCAAATAGGTTTTCGTATAGTAGACAACAGCTCCTTACTATATTCGAATAAATTGATTGTATTCTGTATCACCTAGTGGCCATTTTTATTATTTTCAAGTCTGTCTTTGGAATCAACCTCCTCTATTCACTATATTGCACAAAAACATCTGAACTAAGTGGTGAGCCATTGGTCTAATTAAACAAAATTAAAGAAGGGGTCGAAGTTTGAGTTGTCTCGCTTTTCATGTAGGTACAATTTATGATTTCCTGCCATTTTTGCAACTTTTCAGACCACAGTTTTTTGTCTTTCCTACAGTCAGTTCTCACAAAAAGTAGAAAACCACATTCACTGCGAGCAAGTCACATATTTCAAATACAAAAGAAATGTCTTTTTCATGTTCACCCACCACAAGAATTTTCATTGGTCAAAGAAAAAACCTTGTTGAAGATAATAGATATGGGAAAGAGGTCTGTTAAAGGTATAGTGATGCTGTTGAGGTAATATGACTATTACCTTGGGACATCTCATTTTACCCAATGGCCAGTGTCAAATGCTTTGATTTAAAGTTATGAAATGAGGCAAATTAACACTTGTTTTCCATGCTTATACTGTAGTGGGAATGAACTCAGAAGTGTTATTTTTTGTTAATAATAAACCAGTTCGTTCTATAATATTATATCTTACTTTGAAATTGATCATTTTTGACGCAGATACAGAAAATGGTGTTGCACTATTTTGGCAGAAGTTTACACTTCCACTTGGCCTATTCACAAAATTTTAGAATGTGTGATGTATCTACAACTTGGTCACATATACCTTAATTAGGGTACATCTCTGCCACCAGAAATTATTCTCATTGATTCATTTGATTTCTGGGCCTGTCTTGAAAAATATTCAGTTGGGCTCACTTTTGAAGCCTGGATAAATGAGACTTTGTGTGGTTACCGTAAACAGGTGAAAATAATTTAATGCAGTTGTTAGTCTTGAACCCTTAAATCAGAGCAACTGTGGGCTAATTGTGATAGTGGCACCATTTTTCAAAATTCTAGTTTCTTACTGTTTTGGTATTGGTGTTGAGTAGTAAATAAGTGCTACCACTGCTATAAATATATATATTTGTTTTTTACAAATGTGTCTATTGCTATAATGTTCATTACAGATTTTAGAGGCACTTGATTCAAATATCAACAAGGGCTCCATCAATGCCATGGTTTCTGCGTTGGTCCATGTGTTTAAGTGAGTAAAGGGACCAGACTGATTGTTCATTCATGTCTTTATGCCCGTCTGTTTCAATGACCACATCTTGTATTCAACTCTCCTCTTTGCGGATTGACCTTGACCTTATCTTCAGAAGGTCATGTCAAATAATCTTTCTTTCTTGGGCAGACAAGAAAAGAATAGCATACCCAGTTTATCATTTTTAGGTGTTGGTAATGCAGTTGCCTGGGCAACAGTGGCATTCAGCTTATTGGCTTTACAATGACAAATGTTTGATGACTGCTGTTAGGTAGTGATCTGCTCTGTGCCAGTATTACAGTTTGTTGTGGAGTATTGTGGGTAAATACCACATTTCAGACAGGGCACTTTGATATTTCAGGATGTGGTTAATTCTAGACTGAGTACCTGAGATTTATAGGTACGCAGCACGTTTAATCCATTTTCCAATCTAGTGTATTGTCTATGTTTGACTTGTTCATTAGTCAGTGTGTATTGCCGATGTCACTCAGTTCTCTTGCTCACTTACTGACACAGTTTAGATTGCACAATTAGAAATATGGCCTAAACTGAAGCACAGCTGAGGACAAATGTTCGTTCTTAAAACATGAACGTTTTAAGGTTTGAAATTGTTGAAAGGAACTGATAAGTCATGTCTGGAAACAATCGTTGATGTTTATTTAATTTTAGATCAGCAGCAAAATCAAAGTTAACCCCAGATGCGTTGTCACGGCAACTTAAGGAGTCTCTGCTTTGGACTGATTCATCAGTAGCTGCTGTGAAACACGTGTGGAAGGACCAAGGTCAAAATGTGGCTTCCTCTGAGGTCATCGAGGAGTTATTTAGTGTGGGTCAGGTGAGGTTTAAGGTCAACTTGGATTGCAGAAGCAACTTCATTCATAAAAATGCTGCTCCCTGGTTATCTTGTAGGGATATTCTGTATTATTTTTTGTTTCATTGGTCAACATGAGTAGAAAGTGACGTAAACTTCCGCCAAAGGGGATCCTGGGTTCTGCATTCACTTTTATTGAGCAAACACAAAAAACCTGAACATGGATAGTAAATACACACCAGGGGAACTGTAATTATCACCAAAAATACGTTTCCATGACAACCAGGGTTCTGTAGTTTGCTAAATGTAACATCAAAAACAGTTACTTTCTCCTATATGTATGTTGTACCCGCAAACAATTGGCCAACTTTGGAACATCATATTTCAGAATTAGCTCGTCGGACTAACATAAAATTTTCAGTTACTATGCTTTGTTCACTGCTCTCCAAAATGCTGTTACATTATACCACTAGATTTTGAGATCGACCAAAGTATTCAAAAGCTTGGTCACTGAGAAGTGTTTCTCCACACTTTTACATTTAGCTTATTTTTATGGNACCCAGGACAATATGAATATGTGCTGCTAGCTTACCCAGCATCGGGTGAGTTTCCAAAAGGAAACACTTAGTTCCACTCAATAAAACTGTTATTCAGTGGGGGTAACTGGTGGGGATAACGTCACCGAACGATGTTGATAGAAATTGATTGCTAAAAACTTACCAAGTAATGTTGTGTAGTCTCCGAATGGAACTGCATAGTCATGGAGCACACACGGGGCTTCAGCATCCACACACTTTTTGTCAGTCAGTTGACCCTGTTGACCGCAATTGTCCACGAATATAGTAACCTTAGGTCTTTTGGGAATTTGTGGCCACCTGTCGAAGACTTGCACCAGGGAAATAAGCAGTAATAAGGCTTAGCGCGACGACGTATTTTGATAAAAATTCCATCTTTTACCAGTTGTTTACATGCAGACAGCCACGCATGCGCAATTCAATCACCACTAGTACAGCAGCGACACCGCGAGGAGAATTCTCCGAATAGCCCCATTGAGTGGTAGAAACAAAGCAGACGACGTCGAAAGTGTTCAACAGGGTGTCATCCAATCGTCAGGTATAACTGGGTTCGCCGATGATGCTAATAGTAAGGAAAAAGTCCTGAAACTCGAAAGCAAACCCGTTCAAAATGACCACTTAGCCACACCGTCTTATTTCACCAAGACGGTTGAGTTTCCCGGTTTGGAGAGAGTGTACCCCATTTCCACAAAGAAAGGTGGAATGGGGAAGACGGACTATCCAAAGACGTACCTGCCAAATTTAACGAAAGGGCCTCTTGTTAACCCTGATGATGGAGGGGGAGAAATCCAGAAATTGGAAGGTAGAAACGATGTTCGACAGGAAGTCATGCAACTGTGCGGTATCCCTTGTTTTCCTGATGCTGATGGAATGGAGAAAGTCCTGAAATCCGAAAGCAGATTTGTTGGAAGCAACCATTTAGAAGACGTCACAACGTCAGATGTCACTGAGTCAACTGAGTCTACAGTTTCGGAGGATGTGTGCTCCATTTCCACAAAGAAAGATGGGATAACAAACGTCCATGACACGAAGGATCTAACAAATGCAGAGAAAAAGCCTATTGGTGACCCTGACGATGGAGAGAGAGAGAGAAGTCCTGAAATTGAACGGGAGTAACAAGCTAGGCGACGCTAGCGATGTTTTACAGGAAGTCATCCAACCGTCAGGTATCGCTGGGTTCGCTGATGATGCTAATAGTAAAGAAAAATTCCTGAAATCCGATGGAAAACCCGTTCAAAATGACCGTTTAAAAGACGCCACATCCAACTCCAGGACTTCGCTGATTGCTGAGTTCGATGACGATGCTGATCGTATAAAGAAAGTCCTGAAATCCGTAAACAAAATCGTTGTTGAAGGTCACCATTCAGAAGACGCCACTAAGTCGCCTGCGTCTAGTTTCGGAGAAAGTGCACCCCATTTCCAGAGAGAAAGACGAGGGTGTAGTGAAGAAAATCTGCAAGAAGATGAATCCACCACTGATGTAGACAAACAGATGATTGGTGACCCTGCTGACAGAAGGAGAGACGTAGTGAAATTGGATGGCAGGATTAAACCAGGCGACGTTGATGATGTTCGACAGGAAGTCATCCAACCGTCACATATCGCTGACGCTGCTGATGGCATGGAGAAAGTCCAGAAATCGAAAAGAAAAACTGATGTTGAAGGTCACCACTTAGAAGGCGCCACCAAGTCGACAGAGTCTACAGTTTTGGAGGAAGTTTACCACATTTCCAGAGGCAAACATGAAATGGGGAAAAAGAACGTCCACGAAAAGACGGATCTGCAAAAATTACTGGCAAGTCAAATTCCTATTATTATACCCGAGGAAGAAAGTTGTATGGAAATACGAAATATTGAAGATATTGCTGCAGAAGATGACAAACCGTGTGAGATCCATGAGTTGCCTTATGTTGTAATTTCCTCTCTTAAAATAGACGCTTCAGAAACCATTTTCCGTAGTTCTGCATGCGTTATTGATACTGGAGGGAGAAAAGTCGATAAACTGGAAAGTAGAAACAAGCCAGGCGACGTTGAAGATGTTCGACAGGAAGTCACTCACTCGTCAGATATTGCTGAGTTAACTGGCAATGCTGATAGCAAGGCGATAGTCCTAAAATACGAAAGTAAATCTGTTGGAAGTGGCCACTTAGAAGACGTCACACTGTCTGATTTCAATGATTCGACTGAGCATACAGTTTCCTCTGCGTTTGGGGAAACTTCTACACAGGACACGCGACACTCCGCATCTGAACCTTTGTGCAACAAATCAGCCAGCCTCAAACGTATAAGCCCAGAATATGCAAATCTGAACAGTTTCGCCAAGTTATCCGAAGATGTCATTTCGTCTCATACAACAAATCTTTTAGCGAACACATTCATAACTGAAACTGGTGAGAAGGACAAGGTGAAGTTTCAGAGCGGTGATCTGCCGAACAACCGTGAAGATGTGCGACTGGACGACGTTAACCCTTCTAGAGTCACCACCTGGCCTCACAATCACATTTCGTTTGCGACGTTGGATTTTCCAAAGGTAATTGACATATCCGTAATCAGTAAGGTTGAGATCAATGTCACAAATTTTCAAGCTAAGAACGAACCAGGGGAGGTTGAGAATGCTCGCCTAGAGGACGACAGATCCTTTCCTTTTGCGACGTTGCCTCGGGATGATTCTTGTTTTGCTGCTGAAGACAATTCAATAGACACTGAATACGACGGGAAAACTAAACCAAGATTGCAAAGTAGCAACAAGCCATACATCATTGATGGCATTCGTTCAGAAGACGTCAAGACGTTTGTGCATGTGCCTCTTGATGCCATTTCTTCTGTTTCAGAGGACGGCCACAGAAGTGATTTTACGAATAAACCAAATACCGTAAAACGCGAAGGACCTTTCAAGCGTTTGAAATCACGATTCAGGCGCAAAGTTTCGCCTCACGATTGCGACATTTGATGTGTTGTAGTGCTTGTGAAGACGAGAACACCTATTCCAGATTCCACGACTGACGCACTGAAGTACAAGCTCAATTTTGAGCGCCTGTTTTTAACACTTTTAACGCTTTTTATCATAAAATAGGCTGCACTTCCGTGTATGTTTCGCAACCATCAAGTCTCTTCTGTGCAAACATATTGAATGTAAATTGCACGAGGACAGGCAAAATAAATGAAAGGGCAGCTTTAAAGTTTATTTTAAGTGTGCTTAAGCTTAGCCGAAAGTGCGTTGAGTGCTCTCTAACTCAGAGATTAATGAGGCACTTCTCTCTTACCACCTATCTAGACTGATACTACAAGCTAAGTTACACAGTCACCTAGACACAGCATGTCCGGGTGAAAATTGACTAGTCAAGGAAGATCATTCGGCGGGTTATGAGTCAGTAAAAATAGTACCAAAATCGTCCGTTTTTAGAGGCATGCATAACGCAATCTCGTCGTTATAGAGGGTAGTTGCCAGCACACTAACTCGGAACAGTTGGAATATCTGATCGCATCAAAATTCCGAAATTTCGATCAACGCATTTTCATTAACGACCCGGCTTTAACTTTCGTATTTACTCATTGTCCACAAAGTATGCGCGGAGAATAATTTGTTCAAATCGAAGATAATAAGGAGTCCCGTCCGTTTGAGTTCAGTTTTATTCTTTAAGTCCCTAATATTGCATCACTGCTGTTTCGCGTTATTGTCAACTTTTCCAAAATTGTACCCATGCTAACAGAAGATGGAATCTAACCTCGAATTGTGGTGGAACAAATTACACGCAATTGTCCGACCGAGGCAGAGAGAACGTTGAAGCCAGATTATTAGAGTTAATAAGTTGTTTCAGGTCTTCTATCTTTGGATTATATAAGTGCGTAGGAAATATCCCTTTATTAACAAAGCAGCTTAGAAAGTGAAACGTCTTACAAAGAAGGTTCAACCTACCTTTTCAAAATTGATGGCATTGTCCAAGATCTCGATGGTATTGGGTGAACCCTCTTCTATCGTGGTATGGAAAAGCTCGAGTCCCGTTTTATTCTGCGTTCATAACTTGTCCGATCAGCAGGCAAGTCGCATGTTTGATCCGCTTTCTGAATACTTGAAATTTCATATGCGAACGCCTGTCTAACATCTGACCTGTTTTCTTTTCAGACGTTAGATTGGCCTTGTTGTCGTGAAAACCTTACCGTTCTAAGGACGCCCCAAGCTATAATTGATTAAAATTTTATAAAATGCATACTAATTTTAGATCATCCACTCAAAATTCTTTGACATGTGCAAACCGGCCCCTAGTTTCTCAAAAGTCGACCGTTATTCATTAGATGCGTTGGCAACTGTATGGCCCTTCTGTCGACCCCACTCTCGACTTTCAGTTTCCATCAGCTATGGCATACATCAACAAAAACATCATTTTAGCTGCTATAAAACCCTAAATAATGAAAAAGTAGAACATGAAAAACCTAATATCAACTCCAAAACAGATCTACAAATTTGGCTAGGCCCAAATGGGACACCGGCAGGGGTTACACTGGAAGTTAACAATGATACGTATCCATTTAGAGAGTGGACTCAAAAAGTACCCATTTGTAAAAAATTCCTGATATAATTCCGTTTTAGTGGAATTTTTGTTTTAGAAATACACCCCTTTGACAGGGTTTAATTAAGGTAACTATCCGTATCTGTTTAGTGTTTTAACAGTTGTATTTTCAATAATTGCAACCAACTTTTTGAAAATAGACATAATATTTTGAGTGGAACCACTATGTGATATCACTCATATTTAAGTACTCTGTTTTGTGTTGAAGGGAAAAGGAAACTTGTTGACATTTATATTCCTAAAGTGAACCCTTTGTACGGAATTAAATCGAAAAAGGCACTCATCATTGAGTGGGTAATTGTATTTCTGGCCATGTTCAGATAGGTGAATGTTACGTACCTAAATTAAAAAGTGTAAACTATTTATTAACCTCGCTAATCAATCTTGCCGTTTTCAAGTGCGTTCAGACAACATATGCTGCAGATATGGGACCGCCTACCAAAAGTACCCTGGTCAGGTTCCTCAATGGGTAAATCGAGCACTGGTACTTGAGACAAATATTCTCTTGAATTTTTTATTTCCTCCATGTTTCTCTGCCACTGTTTAACCCTGACAGCTGAAAATCATTGAGCGAGGTACGTGACCCCCAAGCTCCCTGCGGCCCTAAAAGATTGGGGATAGATGAGGCGCAGGGCCCTGGGAATATAGGGACAAGCTTAGACGCGGCGAAAGCTGAGATGTTGCTGACGTCAATGGTCGATCGGATTCCTTATTATGGACATATCAGTAACTCGTTTCTTTTAATTGTTGAGCTTTTCCTACCGAACCAACGTTGGCAAATGCAGTTCGGTGTTCGTTGTCACGTCCACTAGCTTCTCCCGGTACAATGTTGCTGAGCATTCTGCATTTGGATCACCAGCATGGTTCCATCTTTCCCAAAGCCGCTTGAAATTTACGAGCAACAATAATAGGGCTCCCGTAATAACGAGGTCGGCGATAATTGTTAGAGTATGCAGAGATACCACGTTTTTTTTCAGGGTGGATATTGTACCCGAATCAAACGCTAACAAGATTCCTTTTGATGTAAAAACATACAAACGTGTCAGTTTAATTTGAACCTTGTAATAAGTCACAAGATGTTCGGCAAAATGATAATAACGTACACCTGACAAGATACTGTGATAATTCTCGCATAAATCATGATTGTATTGTGGCATACAAAAAACGACAATTAAATGGCGTGACGAACCGTTTCTGAACAGATTTCAATATAAGTCACAATTCTCATTCTTAGACACTACGCCGCAATATTTTTATCGTCTTGCGGCATCTTACTCGTCTGTTTTTGTTTTTGTAATTCTTTGCCTCGCTTAATCTCATCGTGAAACAATGCCGCAGTGTTGACGTCACCAATGGCGATTTTTGCATCGTCTTCTTTTTTCGTTTCCTGTTTCTCTCCTTTCTCCCCTGACTTGGAGTCAAGCGCTTGGCCCGACACTTTTGGTGCCAGGGTTTGTGCTGAAGCATTAGACAAAAGGGATGGTTTTGATGAATCCGGTGTAAGCGAGTGTGAAGATTGTCCAGAACTCAGAGAGTACTCCGATGACGAGCTTAGCGAAGAAGTAGTTCCTTCAGCTATAGTGGTGTCTAAGGACGACCTTTTACCTTCAAGCGCCTTCTTCTCCATCAATTCCTTAAATCCAGGCGGGCCCGCTATTGATGAGGTTGACTCCAGCGAGTTCTTCCTTTTACACCTTTTGTAAAACAAGACGCCAAATAATACGACCCCGAAAAATCCAACGATTGCCCCAATAATTGCAATCACCCACATCGGAAATTTACGCACACCTGGAAAAGAAAACTGATTGAAATGTGTTTCCTTTGAATGTCCTCACCTACCCGTACTATGTCTACTACTCAGATAAACTATTTTCAAACGTAAATTTCTCTTTGTTTTGAACAAACAGCCAGTTCTTTACTGGAACTTTTTGTCTGAGGCAAACAAACGACATTTCTTTGATGAAGTTAGTGGCCCAATCGAAATCTTGACTTGATATAATGTCTACCCTGGAAGACTATAGAGATATGAAAGAGCAAAACTGTTTCTACAGTGGCGAAATATTTTCTACATACACCTTCGATTAGTCATTTGAATAAGAAGGCAATATAAAACAAAAAAATTTAGACAGAGATGGAATCCAAAATGCATTAACAAGTGTTGTAAGATTGGAAATTAATGGTAAAATGTTAATCTCATAATTTTATTTAACAGTTTTTCAAATTTCAGCAGACGAGTTTTTAGTTTATTGCTATTAATTCCTCAGACAGTCAACGTTTGTACATTTACCAAAAAAATTATGCTGATTTTCAGGCCCTCACGGCAAACTTTTGCCTTCACAACTCAAGAATTGCAACAACAATTGAAGAGCTAGACGTATGCCTTGCATCGGGTACTTCTACATGTATAACTACGATTCCAGAAATAGCCGATCACAAGTTTCCGCTGATTTAACTTTGCCAAGACCATTTGTAAATTAGCATTTAGCCCATGTTCACTCGTGTTAGAGCACTTCGTTAACTGCTGTTGATCACTTATCTTGCGCTGCTTGTATGGATGTGTAAAAAGTGCAATACCTCGTTTACGTACATGATGTCGGGACTTGAAGTTGGCCGTCGATACACTTGGATGCCACAGTCAGTGTCATGTTAGTAGCCAGACGTACGTGCTGGGGCCACTCGTAACCCTCCACACAGGTGAAATACAGGTAACCATTATGGCTCACTTGATATCTACGACCACGCTCAAGTCTGTCGCTTTCCCCAGTGATTAGCCTTTGTCTGGAGCCAAAATGGGTCTTTTGTTTTGTAGAAAGGTATACGTGGCAAGATCCTTGAGGTTGGAAAATAAAAAGCGAACATGCATGTTATGTGAAAATTTCAACTGTCTAATAATCACCTTAAATATTGAGATGCAACCAAAATACGCTTCACTAATATATTTTAATCTTTACGAGCTCTGTCTTGTTGCTGAATATGGCGAAAAAATAACTTTCACACAATAACCTTCGACTAGCTGAACAGACTTCCCTGCCAAGCGCACCGTGTGGAGGCCAAAATAGTTACAACGTCCCAACTTGTCACAACTTCAAGATGGTAAAAATTTGGGTCAGGGTTGCGGGCCCAAATTGTCACAAGCAAATATTGTTGTGACAATTTGGGCCTACAGTACTGACACAAATTATCACAATTTTGAAGTTGGGACAATTTGGGGCGTTTTGAAAAATTTGGGCCTGCACAGAAAGAGCGGAAAACACACACGTGTACACGCATGCATGTCAATCCACCGGGATGAACAACATATTTGCATATTTGACGATCACTTTAAATTCAAAATTTGAAAACGCGTACACTTTACCGTACTACACTAGCAATTAAACCAAAATAGCTGATTAACAAATCTCAAATTCCCGCTGCTTTGTTTCTTGGCCGATTTTAAGGCATTCACATCGCACTACTTTTTGGAAGGCAGCTCTCTCGTTGCTACATAGTCTACTTAGGTCATAGGGCTAGACATACATGCCTGCAGTAGGTACAGACATTCACTTTTAGATTCCCTTGTTACCCTTTGGTGCTGCCACCACACGCGTTTAATGCTGATCAAGCCTCCTCTTATCGTTTGCACGATTTCCTGTCATCTACACAAACACCACTCGGACGAAGTTGGCCGGGTACGGCCCGATGCTACGTGAAGCGCTTTGAATCGGAAGCAATTTCAAAATTATTACTAACTTAGTTTTCATTGTAGTTAGGAGTACCAGTAGCTGCAACAATTTTGTCGTTGTTGCCCATCTATATCCTTATATAAAAATATGCTGAGGTTGGACCTTTTCCGCGGGAGGTTCGATCAAACCCCCAAACCCCCCCCCCTGGCTACGGGCCTGGTACAAAAGTTTGATTAATTAAATGAGTACGTCAAGATACCACTCCTATTTCTAAAGACTTGCTTTCGGATACGTGAAGTTGTGCAGGCTGGGTCGATCGTGGGTGCACAATTTCGGGAGCCACGTGAGTTGTTTGCAGTTTTTTTTTTTGAAAGCTCAGGAAAATACATTGAGAAATTTTCTCTAGAACTATAACAAAATTGATGTGGAAGTACAACAAATTGTGAAAAAGTGTTGAAAATGGCAACACTTACGCTAGGCTATATTTACATTAACACTGTTGGTAGATTTGCTGAAAAGTAACGGGTAAATCACAATCAAGGTCCATATTTATGCGGTGGCCACTTTGATGAAACATTAAGGTTGTCATAAAATTATGAAAGCTGAGACATCTTGAAATACCATCATTCCATGTTTGTAGTCTAAAATATTTTTGTACAAAAACCACCGAATAAAATTTTATGACCTGATGCATCACAGTTGTATAAAAGGGTAGGTACACTACAACTTGTGGTAACAGCTCTCTTGTATCGGGCGAATAAATTCATACAGTTAGCTATTAATTCATAAATTTCCTGATTAAATTGAAGAAGTATGACATAGGGTATAAGTCTACTTATACTATGCCTTCACCGAGACTACAGAAAAACCTTTTTCAATGAAGTATGACATACTAAACTAAGAAAAACTATTACCGTGCTCACCAAGTTTTTCTAAATGACGATGCATTACTGTATAATGAGAACTTGGAATATGATTCTTATTTCCAAAACAAAAACGATAAGCAACTTTTTTCAAAAACTTTATTGGTGCTATTTACCTAGTTTGCCATACATTCGCCAATGCTAGGTAAAGTGTTCAACTTGTAAACAGTAAACAAATGATACTGTTCGGGGGGTACATACAATACGTAATTATGTACACCTAATCAAGATCAAATTTTAAGTTAAGTAGAAAATAAATCTGAAACTAAATAAGGCGATCCAGATCCTCCCAAGGATACTATTGTTTCACGAAATGTAGGATATAAGTAGGTAAATAAAACAACAAGAATGGATCAACTGAAATTTTCGGATGTAATAACGTCCTTTGTCAACAGAAACAGAAATAAAGTTACAAATGTCTCTCAGATGGTCTGAGTTATGCACTATCATTATTTGATGGTTTACTGCAAGTTGTCTTGAGAGATAGAACATTTGCCTTTGGAACATCAGTTGTCACATGACGTGTCTTCTAGCTTACTGGCTAAGTCCTGTGTGGCATTCTATTGGCCACAAATTTGATATAATATCCATCGTTTTTTGTCAGACTAGCTGCATTTATGATACTTGTTCTTGAGAATACCAGTAGATACAAGAACTTGTAGGCAATAGTTACAAGCACAGAGGTTAAAGATATGTACTCTACAAAGGTGTACGTGCACTACGCAGTCAATTCTCTTGTAATGACCAGTCAATTCTCTTGTATTGACCTTGATTGGGANCCCCCCCCCCTGGCTACGGGCTTGGTACAAAAGTTTGATTAATTAAATGAGTACGTCAAGATACCACTCCTATTTCTAAAGACTTGCTTTCGGATACGTTAAGTTGTGCAGGCTGGGTCGATCGTGGGTGTACAATTTCGGGAGCCACGTGAGTTGTTTGCAGTTTTTTTTTTGAAAGCTCAGGAAAATACATTGAGAAATTTTCTCTAGAACTATAACAAAATTGATGTGGAAGTACAACAAATTGTGAAAAAGTGTGAAAATGGCAACAGTTACGCTAGACTATATTTACATTAACACTGTGGTAGATTTGCTGAAAAGTAACGGGTAAATCACAATCAAGGTCTATATTTATGCGGTGGCCACTTTGATGAAGCATTAAGGTTGTCATAAAATTATGAAAGCTGAGACATCTTGAAATACCATCATTCCATGTTTGTAGTCTAAAATATTTTTGTACAAAAACCACCGAATAAAATTTTATGGCCTGATGCATCACAGTTGTATAAAAGGGTAGGTACACTACAACTTGTGGTAACAGCCCACTTGTATCGGGCGAATAAATTCATACGGTTAGCTATTAATTCATAAATTTCCTGATTAAATTGAAGAAGTATGACATAGGGTATAAGTCTACTTATACTATACCTTCACCGAGACTACAGAAAAAAAAATTCAATGAAGCATGACATACTAAACTAAGAAAAACTATTACCGTGCTCACCAAATTTTTCTAAATGACGGTGCATTACTGTATAATGAGAACTTTTTCTCTTGGAATATGATTCTTATTTCCAAAAAAAACCAATAAGCATTTTTTTTCAAAAACTTTATTGGTGCTATTTGCTTAATTTTCCATACATTCGCCAGTCGTTCAAAATAGATAAACCAATGCTAGGTTCAGTGTTCAACTTGTAAACAGTAAACAAATGATACTGTTCGGGGGTACATACAATACGTAATTATGTACACCCAATCAAGATCAAATTTTAAGTTAAGTAGAAAATAAATCTGAAACTAAATAAGGCGATCCAGATCCTCCCAAGGATACTATTGTTTCACGAAGTGTAGAATATAAATAGGTAAATAAAACAACAAGAGTGGATCAACTGAAATTTTCGGATGTAATAACGTCCTTTGTCAACAGAAACAGAAATAAAGTTATGCGCTATCATTATTTGTTGGTTTACTGCAAGTTGTCTTGAGAGATAGAACATCTGCCTTTGGAACATCAGTTGTCACATGACGTGTCTTCTAGCTTACTGGCTAAGTCCTGTGTGGCATTCTATTGGCCACAAATTTGATATAATATCCATTGTTTTTTGTCAGACTAGCTGCATTTATGATACTTGTTCATGAGAATACCAGTAGATACAAGAACTTGTAGGCAATAGTTACAAGCACAGAGGTTAAAGATATGTACTCTACAAAGGTGTACGTGCACTACGCAGTCAATTCTCTTGTAATGACCAGTCAATTCTCTTGTATTGACCTTGATTGGGATTTACTCGTAACTACTCACATGACGTCCTAAAAGAAATTCTATACTTACTGGTGCCGGCGTAAATTTCATAAAAATGAAGAAAGTAGAAGACAATTACACTGTAGGAAAGGTTTGAGCCGCTGCTTGGCATACTAAATCAAGACCACGGTACATTTTATTTGTCTGGTTACAAGATGCAAGAGCGTGAGAAGCTCAACACGCGGTAGGATTCTTGTCACTTTTATTACACGGTCACGTGCATCGTGTTTATCATCCCCGCAGATGATTGCGCGTTCATTGTTGAGGAATTTGCCTGACCAACATTTGTTGAATTTTGCCTAACTAGATTTCGATACCTATTTTAAGAAGTGTGGGGCCGTATCATCCAATGTGAAGTTCGGACTACCTATGGGAAGGACAAACTTAGGGCTAGGAAGAACCGGTCGGCCCAAAATGAGAAGGAACAACGAAAAATGAGAAATAGAGCATTGATCCTTTATTTTGTAGGCCATTAAAATTTTTAGTGGATGTCATTTTGAAGTTTCTTCGACCGGGGGTACATCGTTATGCTATGACGGCAACATGAGTAACAATTTTATTGAACGTTTAGCGTGCGACACAGCAGTGACATTCGGTAACTTCTACACGATCTGAAATCGAAAACTAAAACAATGGCGCGTCCTTTCCGTCACTACCTCATCCTTTCTGTTTCACGTGCATCATTCGTATTTTTGAGTCCGTCCTTTACCTTCATATGACTGTCCTTCCCATTTCAAGGGCACATTTTTGGGCCTATGTTTCCCCGTGTCTGGTTGCATGAAACAGTAACAAAACAGGGACTCAACTAAGTTCCCTAAATCGTTTTGGGCATTCGTTTCGTTCTTACTCACAGATGTAATATTTTCTATCATTTTATCTTTATTATAAGCTCCTTATATGACTAATCACATTTTCTAATAGCATAACTAAAACCTGAGCCTTTAGTAATTGAGTCGTGATAATTAGGGACTTATTCCTTTAAATTAGGCACGTTGCATGAAAAGATCCCTACTTATTTTCAATAATATTGAGAATTCACCGTACAGTTCAATATCGATTCGTTTCAAAGCCAAAAAATGACTTTGTGTTTCAAAAATAGTAAATCTGACGATTTTTCTAGAAATTCCTGCAACATTCAAAGTGAACCTTTCACGTTAGCATCTCAGAAAGTAGAATCGCCACGATCTTTGTGAATTTCGCTTTCCATGCCTCTTCAAACATATAGCCGTGAACACTCATTATGCATAAGTATATGAATTGTGAGTTGCAATTTTGTCGTCGTTGCTGACGCGGTGGTGTTCGTCCGGAGTCATAATCCATCGTGGTTGAAGCGTCGGTGTTCTTCATTGCGTAGTCAATCTCTCAGGCAAGTTCATTCCATTCAGTTCTACAGGTGTCGCTCTGGAATCTGAGCGCTTTCGTCTTATTTTTTAATATTTTAATTTGTTGTGCGCCTTCTTGTCTTATTTGTGATATTTACTTCTGTATAAAGTTGTTATTTTATCTTTGTTGATGTTGTGTACCTTTGGTGTAGTCCTCTCTTATTATTTGTTGACGCAAGATATTTCTACCTGGTTACCGGGCTCTGGAAGCCCAGTGAGACCAGTGTTTTACATTGCAATGACTACCAGATTAAACACATCTTTAAAATGTATTGTATATCATTATGTTATCATGAATCGATGTAAATTAATTAATTAATTGAATAAATAAATCAAAAACGCTTCGTATAAAACCCAGTGCTCGACTGTCTTCTGCTCACTCCCCGGCAGCTGCCACAGTCATTTTCTAGGTTTCCTAGAGTCGAATGGGCTATACAGCCTACAGCTAGACTCGGTAGATAGTTGTTGAGAAGTGGATGCGATATTTTCCGACACGATTCTTGGAATCATCTGTACATTTCTATTGCCCCTTAACATCTGATTTTATCTTGATTGTTAATTGTTTTATTACTATATCCCTACTATCACCAATCTCACTCTCAGGCAATAGTTGCTTTCACAACATTGTGTAAGAGCTCTGAATTTTGTCTTGTAAAGTACTATGAAAAAAAACTTCGACAAATACCTTAGATTGTGTAGCAGGCTTGTATTTATGAAACTATGTAAATCAAAGCAGTCTAGAGCAATAACTAAATGAAACATAAGTGATACATAAATGTTTGGCTTCAGTTTTGATATTCAATTTTATCTAGTACTTTACACTGCGTGGTTATTGCGCATACTCACTCACGTACTTCCTGTTAAGCGGCGCATTGTAAAGATAAAGACATATTTTAAAGAATTGTATCATTATTTCTTTTAAAAAGATTAGCAAAGTTTATACAACGCTTCGAATGACATCTACAGGATATGGGGAAACCAAAAAAGGGCTCAAAGAATCGTCAAGACGATGATTTGTAAGTAGAGTTCCACTTCTTTCACTCGATTTCATTCGGTTTCACAGTCGTAACTCAGTTTCACGTGTCACGCTTTGGCTGCTTTGAAGAACATGTGTTCATGTTTATGGCTTTATGGTATTATTTTGACACAAACGCGTTTTTGGTTCACAATTCGACTCGACTCAGCTAGTAGACAACACGTAGCCCCTCGGTGGGCCGGCTGTCAAATAATTTAGTTTACTCAAGGAAGACTAGTTTTTAATGACACTAATTTTGTGTCAGATTTTATATAGCCAGGTTTTTACCCACATTGGCGCAAAGCTGTATATTTAGTATACAGCTTTGCGTCAAGACTAGGTGATTCCTAGTCTTTGCGCAAAGCTGTATACCTACTAAACAGCTTTGCGCCGATCTGAGTAAAAAAACTGAACAAATAAAATCTGGTAAAAAATTAATGTCACTGAAAACTACAATCTTCCTTAAGTAAATTTCATTATTTTCCAGTTTTGGAGAAATTGTCGTTCTACTGTTATTCCGCTGTTGAAGTTGTGGAGTGATCTTTTGGGCCGGCGCCAGTGCTCCACCTATTGGCCAGTTTCTGTTTTCACTGATTATTCAGTCAACTGTTCTTCTTCCACAAAGTTACATACAAATCATCGGAACTGGTTTCATTTCCTTATAACTTTTTATTATTTTAATACCAGTTCCTTTACATGACAAGGGACCGAGTGACCTAAATATAACTTGGCAAAGAGAGTGTATTTACCGTACACTTTCAAAGTCACCACACAAAGCAGACGTCAGAGCAACGTAAAGTGGTGAACATGTGACATATGTTACTTAAAATTTTGTTGTAATTCAAGTAATGTGGTAAATAAATTCCTATTATTCAAGGAAGTGTATAATTTTTTCGTGTAGTGGTAAGGGAGCTTGGTTGTTATTATATTAGACTTTTATTTAGACTCGTTGGAATTTTACCGCCATCCTAGTTTCTCTGTACTACCCCTACTTGTACCGATTGGTTCCTGATTATTCATAGATTCGGAGTTTTTCCAAGGCATTCATTTGCAATGCCGATTTAGTGTGGCAGCCATTTTAAAAGTGTGCCACCTCTTGGCCAGAATGATAACTAATAGGTAACCTTGGCCCAAGCTAATTGGATGCAGAATGTGTTTCTGTGTATTTTATCCTGCCAGTAGCAGTAATGATAGTTATCTCATTACCTAACTTCCACTTAGTCTCTAAGATGGCATATGTCCGCCATAACACCATCCGAAATATGTCCGCGAGAACACGCACCCTCTTTTTTTCTTCAATATGCTTGCCAAATTTTTGGGTTATCCAACATGCACGGGATCACTGTATCAATCCTGCCAAGAGATGTCACACTTTTGTAATGGCTGCTATCCAAGATCGGCTTACTAGCAAATGAACACATTGGAAAAACACTGGCAGCATAAGTCTTATGTGTACAAATCCTTCTATTTATTGTGCTTATTCAGCACTTGTCATAACGAGCTACAGGTTTGGACCTGAAATTTGGAAGTGCGAGCTAAGTTTTTGGTGAGCTGGCCAGGGCCCCCACTTTTCAAATCCTAGATGAGTACCTGGCAGCTCATATGAATTCGCAATTGGCAACCGGGATTTTTCAATGTGCTGAGTTTTACCCTTCTCGGCAGATACCTGTCAAATATAAAGTAACTTCTGTGAGTCTGGCCGTTATTTGGTTGTACCCAAATCAAGTTCAAAAGAACAGCCCTCTGGATGACTTGTAGTTGTAAAAATTTTGCATGAACGTGGGATCATGCCGAATCGATCTTTGATGCGTTGCATGGGCTAGTATTTTCGGCTACTTTTTTTGCAAATTTCGGATGCGCCAAAGAAAATTTTAAACCACGGTGGAACACGTGATAAAACGTCACAAAACAGGGATATTTCTTCTAATTCTTGAACGATCAACTTACCAAACGTTGTGCTGGAAAAACTTGTTTAGTTTTCATGTAAGCTGTCCTAATTATGCAATTACAATATTCCGATCACGTTGTTCGCGCGCAGGGCCGTGGTCCCAGCAAAAGATTGTGACTTGGAAATGTCAAGTAACAGTCTGTTTCAATGTGTGTCTCGTTTTTTATCGTAAAATGCAGGAAACGTGAAAATGACCACCCTGTTAATAGCCAAACGATGGCCCCGACTTTTATTTCAGCAGAGTAGTTTTGAGTTGCTGGCGAAGAAATTCTGAAGCCCTTGTTTCTGAGGCGTTGCACATGCACATGTTTGAGTCGTCTGCCACTCACATGTTACTGCTAATGTAACGTGTACTGCAGCGATTCAAGTGTGGGAACTTGCGCTTGCGTACCACAGTAAAGCTGCGCATCAAAAGAGAACAGTGACAGTCCCAAATAAAAGAGAAAAGCGGCTTGGATCCGTTAAGTGCCCTTCTGATTATTTGACAATGAACTTAGATCCAGGTGGTTATAACAAACCTTCGAAAGCGCTGTGATCCCTTGGTTTGACGGGAAACTAGACTCAGTAACAGATTCGTCAGAAATGCCGTTTGTTATTTTAGAGAGGATGATGTCGTCGCTGAAATCAAAGCGCCCTCTGTTGGTGTGAACGACGAGGATAATGACGTAGCAAGCACAAAACAGAACAAAGGCACGGGCAACGTTGTATCGGCATTCTCCTTGTTAGCAATTGATGAACCAGAGAGCAATGAGGTGAGCACGGTTGACTGGTACCTCATGCTGACGGACGCCAAGTTATTTTTGTGTCCATTAGAAGACTGTTTTAGTTCAGGTAAAAATGCACGATTCAAATTGAAACTCATACTGGACATTGTAGCCGTAACAGGTCAAATGAAAACATAGTTCTCAATTTGTCATCATTATGATAACATTCGTGATTGTGTCCTAACACGTCTTGAGGGTCTGGTTATTGAGAGTATTGATATGTGTGACCCACCAAGTTGTAAGTTTTACTTTTAAAGCTATTATGACTTCATGTTAGCTCAGTTAAAGTACATACTTTCTGAAAGCAGAAATTCTGTAGAATTTGATTTTTTACGTTTGTCAATCTGCCAGTAATTGGGTCACACAACGATGTTTTTTAGCAACATTAAGCAAAAAGAAGGTTTTGTGATAACAAAACACTGGTATCATCAGCACGATTTAATTCATTTGATACAAATCCTCGAGATGAGATCTCAAAACTGCTCAGTTTTCTAAAATATTTTGTTTTCATTTCATGGAACACGGAAGAGTTTTTTATGAAGATCATAAATGTCCTTATTTTTTTGATAGCCTGTCGTGCAAAAGTGGGAATAGTAAAAGGTATTCTTGTGTTTTGGAGAATGCTGCGTAAAGCGTAGTATCTGAAGTTTCATATGAATCTGGTGAGCTGTTTGTGAGATACTGTGTTCCGACGTTGGGCAGATTTGGAAAGTTTTCTAGGATGCTATGTAGCCTCAAGTATTTACTGATGTTGGTGTCATAAATTTTCAACTTACTGAATTGGAGCCTCTTCCTGTGTTGGTCACCTAATGCCATGCACAAATCCTTTTGAATTATGGATGTCATTTTGTATTTTTTTTGGTTTGTGTTTTTGGTCAGATTTTAACATGTGAGTTTCATGACATCAACTTTTAAAATACTTTAAATTAACAGTTGAAAGGATACAGTACCGTTTCATGTGCTAGAACTCTTGCGCGTTCCAGTTCTAAACAGTCAGGCACATTCAGATAGTATGGGAGATACTTAAGCGCCGCCCACACATAGCCTACCCTTGAACAACTTGCACTAGTGCAACTTACCCCCACTTTTAAGTGGAGCGTACACGCGCGCGCGCGCGCGCACACACACACACACACACACACACACACACCCACACCCACACACACACTCATCCGATAACTAGGGTAAGGCAGAAGTTGTTGCTCTGTGCGTGACAATGAACACCTAATGCGAGGACGGCGTGCAAAAGAAAACCAGTCTATGCAATGGCAGGTTTGCGGCCACGCAGTAATTAGAAGTGGCGCGAGCTTCCCTTGAACAAGTTACTCCAACTCGATGTGGGTGGGGTAAGTCATCACAAGTGGGCTAAGTTGCGCTAATTTAAATAGCATCCACATAGCCCTCAAACCTAGCGACAACTTGAACTTCTTGAATGTTTTTAAAATATGATCGATGTACTAGTTAATCCTGCTGTATAGCCAATTGTATTCTCCGATTTGCAAACAACTTGATCTTCAGATTCAAACTTTTATTCGGCAGA
The DNA here is from genome assembly GCA_002633005.1 of Phoronis australis. Lineage (NCBI taxonomy): Eukaryota > Metazoa > Phoronida > Phoronidae > Phoronis > Phoronis australis. Next base: position 130,224 of record NMRA01000408.1, on the reverse strand, counting down.
TTTTGATCTTATATCATGCGCAGCTTGTGTTTGAAATGTTGAGTTTCTAGCTTACAGTGTTTGAGGCACGGTTTAACTTGTAATCATTGGTTAGTGCTTCTCAGAGTTTCCACATTCATGTTGTAACTTTGAGTTGTGTGTTTAATTAGCAGAATTTTTTTCCTGTCAAATGCGTCGAGAGTTGAAAAGGTTGCTTTTTGCGATTTCTAAGTTATGTACTATATTCATGGACCTGTTGGACTGTCTCTTAAATCTTTGCAGGACTCAGACGAAGACTTGGACGAAAAACCTGTCAAAACACAGTCGAAGCCCAAAAGTGCGGAGGCTGACAACGAACCTCCCGTCTCCAAGAATGCTAATAAAAAGAAGAAAGAGAAAAATAAGAAACCGGAAGATGTCGATCTAGACGCCATATTAGCGGAGATTCAGAAGCCGGTTGAAAAAGGGAAGAAGATAAAGAAGAAGAAAAAGGGAGGCGACGATGGTGACGACGAAGGTACGGAGATGGCTGGTCAGGAAGCTACTGATAGTGGGGCATTGGATGAGAAGATGGATAACATTAAGGTAACTCTACTTGTTGTGTAGAGTTTTTGTATTTGTATTGCATGTTGGGCAGTGGGCGATATTTTGGTGTGTTCACATGTGCTCTACTGTCTTGAGTTATGTTGGTTTTTATGTGGAATTTTATACTTTCTGTCGGCAAAATTATATGTGTCCCTGTGTTCTAGTGTGTATCGGTGTTATCCTTCACTGTATTCAAGGATGATGTTGCACTCTGTTTGGAAAGTTCTGTGTCCTGCTTCAGGGCTTGGAATTCTCCTCATTTAAGAGGATTTCCTCTTTTTTTGGTTTCGATTTCTTATTATTTGATTTCCATTTTCCTCTTTTCTCATCTTCTTTATCTCGTTTTGACTTTATTCGTGCAAAAAAGGTTTCTTGCAGTTAAATTGTACAACACAAGAAATATTTCTGTCACATAACCCTATTTACTTCTAGAACGATACATCAGGAAGATGGGGATCCAGAAACACGACGTGCAATTTGTGCCGTGTTTGATTTTTGGTGTAGCAGAACCGTGCACATTTGTTGTCTATTTTGTCTTCCGCCATGCATTTGTCAGGAGACTTGAACATTTCAACATTTTGTAGTAATACTGTGACAGTGACCTTTGAAACTTAGGCTCTAAAGCCAATTTTCGGTCTCATGCTTAATTGTTTTAAATGATTGATGTCCTTGTACTGGACATTCTCCATATATTTAGCCCGCTTTCGGGGGCCAGAAAATCTGTATTCTAAATAAGAATGAAACTTAATTGAAACTGCAAAATACCTGATTTCAAAACAAAATTTGCCGTAGGAATGCATACACGCCCTGCATAACAGTGACACCTGTTGTGCACTTGGGTAGTGTGCGAGCAATGTGTCTTCAACTAGAGCTGTCATTTTTCAGGTGATGACTGCTGAAGACTTGTATCCAGATTCAGATGAGGACAAAAAGAAGAAGAAAAAGAAAGCTAAGAAGGGAAAGGAAGAGAATAAGGCGGAGGAAGCCGCCGATGGACAGGAGGTGGAAGCAACGACTATTGCAGAGGTGAAGGTAATGACTGCAGAGGACCTGTATCCAGACTCGGATGAAGACAAGAAGAAGAAGAAAAAGAAAGGTAAAAAGGGTAAGGAAGAGGCGAAAACTGAAGAGATCGTCGAGGGAGATGGTGAGGGTCAGGATGAGGTCAAGGGTCAGGAGGAGGAGGGGGAAGGAGGTGTGACGATGAAGACGGCAGCCCAGAAGAAGAAGGAGAAGAAGGAGCGAGAGAAGAAAGCAAGACAGGTAAGATTTTGACTGTGATGTCGTCATTGACAAAGCATGAATCTGTCCCAGGTGGCATCTGTTCACTGTAGTAGGCTGGTAGTACGATACGTGACGTGCGGTATTATTGTTATCTTGTGATACTTTGGTTGATTCACATGTCTTTGTTGGAGTTTGGCAATAAATTGTAATTTCTGCTGTTGAGCATTATCACGTTGTCCTGTATGCTCAAGCTTATTGAGACATATCTCAAGTATTTGCTGCCTATTCTGGGCTAACTAGCACTGCTCACAGGAGACATCTTTTCTCGCCAGCTGTTCCCTTCGTGATATGATATTAAATTGAAGTTTCGTTTCAACTCTGCCAGGAAAAAGCCAGTAAAAAGCCCAAAGGAGAGGTAGAAGAGGCACCAGAGAGTAAAGAGGGGTCAGCCGAGCCTTCAGTTGCCACGACGACCAACGAGCCTCAAGAGTCTGCCGCAGCAACGGCAGCAGAAGCTGCAGGTACATTTGTGCAGATTTTGAACAAAGGAGTCTAGTCAAAATGCATGGGAAGTTAAGTAAAGCACTAAAACCAATAAGTGGAATATTGATCCAACCAAACAATGATCCTACTAGGAAAATGTTCTTGTAAAAATTCATGGTGTGAACATGAGGCTTGGAGTGAAAGTTGTCCGTGATCCTTGTTAGGAGTGTAGAATTAATGTAACTTCTTGATGTGTTTCTGAGAAAGTTCACATGTTAGTACTTTCTGTTGTTCACAGAGGGAGCCAGCGACGATGATGATGAGGGTGAGAAGAAGAGTAAAAAGGACAAGAAGAAGAAAAAGAAAGACAAAGCAGAGAAGACGGAGAAGAAGAAGAAACCCCCTAGTGCCCAGGTAGAGTGAGAGGAATACTGAGGGGCTTGAGAGGGTGGGCTGACGATTACTAAGAAGCTTTCTATAGAAGCCAAGTTTCCAATAGAATGCCAAGAATTTGTTTACAGCGAAAGCCTTTAATCTGACTTTTGAGTGGCAGGGAGGTGTCTCGTTTAGATAGTGTGGTCAGCTTTTTTGTGATTTTCGAGATTCACGGTAGTACCGGTTTCTATAAGAGCATTAGTCTGGAGTAAGTCCGAAATTAACGCATAGCTCCATCAGAAGCTCTCCCGTACCCGGTACCTACCTTCAGCACTACTTAGTCTTTCTACACTTCGGTTTGAAATGTACCTTTGGAGCTGGCACACTGTTTCTTTAGAATTCGTATCTATTGTGTAATCTTTTGTGTTGGGAAATATCTTACATCACTGTCCTTTTCACAGTCACCCTTATAACAGTTGTGTTTCTTGTCACACGTTTTTACAGCGATCTTTGTTGAGTTGATTGTAGTGCAGTCATTGATGTTTGTTTAGATAAAAGCCATGCAAGAGGCACTTCAGAAGATGAAAGAAGAAGAAGAACGACAAAAACGGGAGGAAGAAGAGAGGATAGCTCGGGAGGAAGAGGCGGAGAGACTAAGGGAGGAGAAGGTGGGTGATGTGGGACTGTGGCTTGAGCGTGGGGGAGGATATTGTGGGTGATGTTGGACTGTGACTTGAGCCTGGGGGAGGATAATGTGGGTGATGTGAGACTGTATTTAGCCTGGGTGAGTATAGCCTGTGCTGTGCCTTGAGCTGTGTTCAGTTGAGGGGCATAGGCCGAGTTGTTAGCTATTAAATTATATTGAAATCACATCAATAATTCTACCAAACATATATCTTTCCAGATAAATTTGTGTTTACACTGTGTCCCTGACTACTATAATTGGAATATAGTTATGGTCTCGGACTATGGTTTTCTCTGTACATTTGCAGGTTAATTAGGATTTTTCTATTGATGTGAATTTACTCTTTAGTTATTACCACAGAGATGATAACAGTATATTAGCATTCACTCTATTGAATATCTTGCAGCCAATTGTCACCTAAAAAGTGCTATATGTTTGGCCGTAAACTAATTTGTACTTATTTGTGACTTGTACTTAATGAAAGAGTATAAACTCTTTGTGACGTCTCACAAGGCAAACATAATTTCTTTTCGGCTGTTTAAATAAGTTTATTGTTGTTAATCTACAAGACGATTGTTGTAGAACTCGCACAATATTGATTGAAAATTGATAAAGACAGAGACAGTATACTTTTCTGTTTTTAAGCTGTTACTGATGCTTTGGCAGACCGGTTTCCTAAATTCTGTTGCTCTCTGCTTCTCAATTTTCATTGGCTTCCATTTTGTAAGACTTGCAACTGGGATTTTCATCTGGGGACTTGATTTTCAGAAACGGCTCGAGGAAGAGCGGAAGGAGAAAAAGAAGCAGAAAGAGAAAGAGCGCAAGGAGCGTCTGCGCAAGGAAGGTCGTCTGCTGACTGATAGACAGAAGCAGGACCAGAAGAGGGCGCAACAGATGTTGGAGCTTATGAAGGCACAGGGTGAGTGGCCAACAAAGGAGCAGCAGTGGTTTAAAATGAGCCTTAATTGAAAAAACTACAGATCGTGTAGGAACGGACATTTGTTGATCATGAATGAAGATGTTTGTCAATAAGTGGAGTCTCTTCAAGACTTTCAAGACTTTGTCATTTTCTTTCAAAAATAATCTGTGACTGCTGTTGTTGCTGTATATGGAAGTGCCTGCTGAAAAAAAGAGACTAGATAAAGTTAACACAATATTGCAAGACAAACTGACTGTTACATGACCAAAGTTTAGATGTGTGGGCCGTACCAATCTTAGTTGTGCCATGTACTGGCTATCGTTTGCTGCAATACTGTGTCGAAAATATCAGCCCTGTTACACTAGTCCTAGTTTGTAAGTTATCTATTCACCTGTGGAATTTCACTGCGTCTCTGTGAAACTCAAAGTATCAGCATGGTAGTATTGGTGGAATTTCTGAGGTCAACCATTTGTAAACACCGTAATTCGGAAGGACCTAATGTGCCCAATTTCTTGAATTTCTGTATTGATTGAAATGCCCTGTAAAGATAGATTTTAGATGTAAGTAACACAAACTTCTGAATTGAACCGCTTACAGTCATAAGTTTTGCTGCGACTTGTTCCTTTACACAGAATATTATTGTGAAGAGCATCAGTATGGTATGAAGAAGAAAAGCTGCCGTCACTGCAATAGTGTATTTTATTAAGTGTGGCATACTAGCAAATAACTTTTAAAAGTGGCTAAAATATTTCAAAACAACTAAAACATTTAAAAGTCTAGTCGGAAGCAGGAGTGTTGATTTGATGGCAGTATCTGACACCTTCCCCAACGCTCAGTCTGTTTGGTCACCAAAACATCTAATGAACCACAGTTGTTTTAATCGACGGTAGTTATGTGCAACTGATCGTGTTTCTGCCCTGAAGTTGAACAAACAGAACCCTGAACAACAAAATGTTTGCCAGAATACTTGACATATAAATTTACACGTAGGAACTGTTAGAATCGGTGACTTTCAAATAGCAATGTGGCGGATGATCATGTGGGGTGACCTCTGAAAGAAGGAAGCAATTTAAGTTTTGTTTAGAATGCATCATGCCTAGTCCCATGTACTGTATATATATGGAGTAAAAATGTTCCCCTGTGCCACCTGATGCGAAGAAGTACCTCCTGATGCAGCCAGGTGGCAATAAGAGTCTCCAGTCAAATGTGGTCAGCTTCAATTAATTTCTAAAAGTCTCCATTAGTCAGGCAAATGTACTGATTGACACTCGGTAGTATGAATAACTCAGTTTCTGTCTCGTATATTGTCAAGTGTCATATGCTCACGTTTATCCCGGTATTACCACACCCCTACCAGGTATCAAGGTGCCTCAGAGAGACCAGGCGGAGGAGCCGCAGAAGAAGCGTGTCGTCTATGGAAAGCAACGGAAGAAAAAGATAGAAACAGAAGAGCAGACATCAGGGGACATAACTCAGGAGGCTGGTTCTCCAGAGGAGGAGAGATCACCCTCCATAGAGGTGGAGTTGAAGTCGGTGGAGACGGAGCCATTGGCTGAGGTACTGTTACTGTTGCTGTTATGCTTGTAAAAGTTATAATTATACTTTTGATGATTCAAAATATATTTAGAGCGGCTATGAACCCAACTTTCATCACAAAAATAACTTTTGATTTACACCACATAGCTGTATGAAATTGGTCTCGAATTGTGGGTGATTTCAGGGTTTTAAAGATTGGTTGTTTGTAATTGAATGACGGACATGGCTCTTCAAGTTAGCATGGCATGTCATTCTGTTCGATTGGTACAGTCTCGAGAAAAAACGAACTGCAAGTTCTTTCCGAGCCTATAGATTTCTTCTCATCTAAGCAAGGAACGAGTTAAGATCAAGTTTCTGGCAATTATTGGTCTAAATCAGAAGTTGATTTCTTTGACAGAACATGGCTGTCTAGCCGTTTTAATATACAGATTAACTGGCAGAGATTAAGCTTTGTCCTTACATCCTCATCAATGAGCAAAACACTAATAACTGAGATGGTTGTTAAGCAGCAAACTACATTCATCTCGTCAAGGAAGACTAAATTGATGCAGTCAAGCCGAGGTTTGCGGATACACCTCTGCATATAATGATGTTAATTGCCTTGGGTGTAGTGGTTTCTTTTACTGTGATGTTATTGCTTTAAACGGGTGTCACACTATACATGAATTACACAACAGTGCTTGGCGTATTTTTTGAATTTATTCGTGATGTGAATTGAGTGTAGTCACTCTGGTGCTGCC